>CM060070.1:5157500-5677500 GCA_030533445.1 Cyprinodon diabolis | reverse complement strand
GAGGTCTCAGCATTTTTACCTTTGGAAATGAATAACAGACAAGGACCTGGACAAACTTCCGTCCTCTACCCAGGTCTCTGATGGAGGATCTGAGCTTGAGACGAAGGAACCACCCACGCTACCAAGGAGTATGTAGTGTATGTATATAAAACATAAGCATCTCACTAATGAACTCTGCAGTAAGTAACCTTTTCCTATTTCAGGTTTAAAAATATGATCAAAATTAAGGACTATTTTTAAGAACAGTTTAAGAACATGCCTTAATCTAATGCCTTGGAAGTTTCTGATAGGTTTGTTAACAGCATGTCAGTTGATTTTTGATACACCAGTGGATGCTTTAGGGGCACACCTAAAACCCTTTACATCTTCTTGTAACATAATGGGAAAATAGAAAGACGTCAAACACAACGGTTCATCCCTGGGTCAAATATCACCTGTGGGTGTCACCTTGTATTATACAGTACTTTTTCTATATATACACACATGTATTTTATATTGTTATAAATACATGTAAAAAAAAATACATGGGAAAACAAGTAAACCTACTGGGATTGTTTGTATCCTTATTCTAACCATCTGATGTCAGGGAAAATAAAATAATCACTTTTTAAGCCTTGTGACAATAAAATAAAGAAAACAAACAATTTTATTAAGGCACATGCCTATACCAGCTTTAGAATGTGTGTATGTTGTTACACTGCACTCTTCTGGTCACAACAGGTATTGCAGGTTTTCAGACAATTGGTATGAAATCACCCTTATTTTTTATTTTGTTTTTCTAATGACATTTTTATATATATATATATATATATATATATATATATATATATATATATATATATATATATATATATATATATATATATATATAAAGAGTCTGATTTAAAGATAGCGGTATCTTTTAACAATCTCTTCAGAGGTCCCAACAGAGGTCTAGGCTAAATCTTTTAGTGGATTAAAAAAAAAGGCTCATCAGGCATTTTAACAATCAAAAGCAATAACTGCTTAAGTATTCTATTTACTGCAATTTGGAAGATGTACAATACATCAGCTTATGAGCAGAATGGTCCACTTTTAGCGGTCTTAAACTACAAATCTTTTTGATTTTTGATTTGATTAAATGAACACTGGACTTTCTACTTTACCCACAACCTTGACAGCAGAGCTAATTGATGCTGATCATGAGCAAACTTTAAAAACACTTTTATGATAACCTAAACACCCCAATTACATGCAAACACAGATCTATACTCATGCAATTACCTATAAAGGTAGTAAGGCCCTTCTTAGACTTGTCTAAATATATAATTTTGTGTTACAATAACCTGCCGCAGCTCTGTATCTACACCTGAATACGAATGCAACGGTTCATTGTTCTGCTATGTCAAGATTTGTATTTTGAACTACATGTATCAGACATACTGATAATGAAAAAGATGCCACCATTTTTGCTCAGCATTCAGTTTAGTTTACTTATATATATATATATATATATATATATATATATATTCACACAGAACTGTCTCAAGTAGACAATGGAAAAATAATCTATATTTGTAATTGCTTACAGATCATCTCTTAAGTTATAAGACTGGCGGACCATTGACTCAACCCTCATCTTCTTTCTCTACCACCCAGGACAGTGCTTTTCACAGAAAAACAAATAAAAATTCCAGAACACCACCACCAAAACCACATTTTTCCTGTATTTTCTTAAATCAACCCAAGAGGAAAAGCTTGTTTCAGTGCAGCATCAGTTCACTCACCATTCTGGGTCCACAGGTGTGATATCTATTCTGGGAGGAGCCCCGAAAGGCAGAGATGTTGGCCTGGTCATGATCTCATCGTCTGGTGTTCTGGATCTCTCTCCCTGACGCCAGGACAAGGGGGGAAGCTGCAAGTTACCCGAGAATCGCCGTCTGCCCCGACGCAGGTCAACGCCGAGAGTGCAGGAAGGAGAAGTGAAGGATTCACTGAGGCAGCAGTCCCTCTGCTCTTTGTTGTCCTGAGAAGAGAGAAAGAATAAAGATTTAAAGGCAGGAAGAAAAAAATATATTGAAATTCCTAAAGTTAAGTTAAATTTATATTGACGTTAAAATATTTAAGCTTTTAATAAATTTGATTAAAGGCTATTCAGTTTCTGCTCCTTATCACCAGTTTTCCCACTAGGTGGCAGCATACACTTGCTGTGGTCTTCTTAACATCACCAACACAAACGCCACCCTTAATTATCAGTTTCAGAAAGTCCACAAAATCATATTCTTTCAATGATATTGCTGTAAATGTCTGTAGAAATACCTAAAAAAAATCCATATAGATCTGATTCAGAGCACAAATAAAACAAAAACAAAATTACTAACAAATTTTTATTGATTTTAAAACTAAATCAATAAATAATAATTCGATATAGGTGACTGTTTTAAAATGATTAATCTCCTAAGTGATTCCTTAAATAAAGTCTTAACTCTGCACCTAATTTTTTCCTCCCAAAACTTTATTACACTTTGTTAGGCTTAGTACTAAACTGAAAACAGGCTAAAATTAATCACATTAAATAATGAGCTGTGCGGTCACATTTATTTGTATTTCAGAGAGATCTTTCTGAATATTACAGTAAATAAAGAACATTCCAAAGAAGTTAAAAACAATCCACTGGACTTCCCTTGCTTCCCATCCAGGAAGCTTTTTCCATTCAAAATGTCAGAATTAGCATTGAGTTCAAAGCTTTATATTGTTCTCATACTCGCATTATTCCCAGGGTGTCTTTCCCAAAATAAAGTGCAATTTTTTTTTTTTACTTTTTTGGAATGACTTTGACTTGACGACTAAAAATGTTAAGCAGCAAATAAGGAACAGTTAAACACAAAGAAAAAACTGCAACAAAGTTGGAGAGAAAAGTTTAGTTAGATCATCAGAAACTCCAAATTTACGCTCACCGTTTAATTCATCCATAAAACACTATTTGATCAGATTTACGCAGGTTAAAAGTTACAATAGCTGAAGTCCAAACGACATCTTTAAAAAGGCAGATTATATATATATATATATATATATATATATATATATATATATATATATGTATATATATATATATATATATATATATATATATATATTTATTAAGTGCAATGTGACATATGTTCACAATACTAGATTTAAACCTCAGAGGAGTTGACCTCATTTCAGATAAAAATAAAAAAAATAAAAATACAATGATTAGTTAAACTAATTGAAATAACTCAATTTACATAAAATCACCATGTATTTTCAAAAAGGTGGTAAAAAATGTCAAAGAAGAAATATGAGGAGGAATAAAAACAGTCAGATTTTATTTCTCTTTTTGATCCAAACCATTATTGACAGCAAAACAAAAACTTGTTCATCCCTTTAGCCATATATTTACAAAAAATAAAGAAAGGCTGATTGATTTCCATTGTTTTAAATTTTCTAATATTTTTAGAATAACTTAAGGCATTTTATCGTATGTTCAGTAAGATGCCTTATGTTAATAGAAAATATAATATAATATAATATAAAATATAATGAAACTTGAATTCAGGTAGACTTTACTGAAGAAATAAAAACAAAATTTGGTCAGAATTTCACACCAGAGAATCTAATGATCTTTGCGTGAACAAATTTAAATGAGAATCACATCATAGGAAGGTTTTCAAATTAATTGCTGGCTGGTTACCCAGAAATGTTTTATTTGAGCCAAGACATGTTTGTTTTGTTCAGAAATTACTAGTTTGACAAAGATGCTGATGGTTTTTATGAAGATGCAGCTGGACTGATTTTTATAAAGTTTGCAAACATCCTAAAGAAAACAAATAAAAAAAAAAACAGGAGAACATCAATATTTCTTTAAAGCTGCAGGACATGACTTACAGACTTACTTTCACCACTGACATGAGATCAGAGGTATCAAGTACTGCACTTAAGTACACTTTTTAGGTATCTATACTTTACTCTATTACTTATTTTTCTTCCTACTTCTGACTTCTACCAATTACATTTTCTCACAAGTATCAGTACTTTCTATTCCTTACATTTTTAAAACAAACGTTACTCGTTACTCTTGGCTTCGGTTTAATGTTTATAAATATTTATTTCCCGTCATGTGCGGCATCCAATGCAGATCATTGGCTCCATCCACATCTAGTGAAAACTAGTGTCATTGGATGAGTCATAGAACGCAAACACTCATTGGTTAGCTAAAGGAAATCATCAGAAGCAAGCAGGTGTTCTTCAAACTGCTAACGTGAATTGTCTATGCCATGCTACAATGTGGGATTTAGAAAAAGATGTTGAAATGTCTGAAAGGTCGGACACAGGCGAGAGCGTATCGGGAGACGGAGACAAACAAGACCTCCCTCATCCTTGGCCCTATCTCAAAGAATTTTTCAAAAAAAGTCGGAAAATTGAGCTTACTAATTCCTATAGTGGCATTTGGCTGTTTTTTTTAAAGGTTGCTTTATACTTTTATACTTTAGGTAGTGTTTGGAGCACTTACTTTTTCACTTTTACTTGAGTCAAGTTGATACTTCAACTTTTACCAGAGTTTTTTTAAACTGCATAATCTATACTTGTACTTAAGTAACAAATTTGTGAACTTTTGACACCACTGACACGAGATTAAGATTATGAGATGACCTCTCATGCCTCATTGAGTCTGTTTTCTAAACTCCCAAGCCATCAGATCCCTGGTATACTTTGATTTAAAGTTACTTTTAATTATTTTCTTATTATTTTTACACCTGTCTCTGGCCAGGACAGAAGACAGATGTTGATTTAAAAGAGAGAAAATATTCTAGAGATGTGCTGGTGAAGAATCTAAGTCATCCAGGTCATAGTCATTCCAAAAAAGCTAAAAAAACAATCCACTGGACTTTGTTTCCAAGTTTGAAGACGTTTCACTTCCCATCCAGGAAGCTTCAAATGAATTAAAAATGAATTTTGAATTGAAAAAGTTTCCTGAATTGGAAGCGAAACGTCTTCAAACATGGAAACAAAGTCCAGTGGATTGTTTTTTTTAGCTTTTTTGGAATTCTAAAGAAAAAATGGCTTTGATCTCTGAGGTCAAGGTTTAAGTAAGAAATTAAAAAAACAAATCCAATCAGCCAACCATAAAAATATATATTTTAAAAAATAGAAATAAAAAAAAATAAGAAGCATCGTCACTTTACCTGCTGTCCTGAACATATAATTAAATCGAGATAATATGTTATGACCATTTAATGTAAACCTTACTAAGTCTTTGCAATTATAGTCTAATCCAGGGGTGTCAAACTGGTTCCAGAAAGGGCCGTGTAGCTGCAGGATTTTTTTTCAACCAAGTAATAGCATCAGACTCCATTCATCTCCTCAAGTCATCATGTTAAGATTGGACTGACTTAATGAGGTGACTGGAGTCTGGTGTGCTATTGCTTGGTTGGAAAGAAAACCTGCAGCCACACGGCCCTTTCTGGAACCAGTTTGACACCCCTGGTCTAATCCAACACTCGTTAATAGTTCCTGACTGTCAGATAGAAAGCAGTTGATCTAATATGCATCCGTTTGCAGCCCAGTGTCAGAGGTACTCTGTCCTGCTGAATGCAGATTAATGGAAGTCCCAGGAAAACAGAAATAACCAAAACATTGTACCTCATTCGTAAAATATCTGTTAATTTAGTGGGTTGCAAATAGTGAGTATCCTTCCTAGTAAACACACCTACGACAGATCTTCTTGGAGGGCTGCCTTCCCTTGACTGCTGGAGGCTGGTTTTCATTTTAAAAATAAACAACCCAAAGCCTGCTGTCAAAGAAATGCTCATTTTAGCCATGTGGGTGTTGGCTATTTTCCCCCCTGCAGGGTTCCTCGAAGCTGACCTTTTCACTGAAAACTATTTATCTTGTATGATATCATATGCTACTATTTCACCAAAACGACAAATAAAGGCCTAAAGCCAATGTTGGCTGCAGTAAAACAGTTTTTTTTTAAAAAAAGAAAGGAAAAGAAAAGAAAGGAGAGCTTACACTGGCCAATGAAAACTATAAAAAGCTAAATTAAAGGACATATCTATCCAAATTCAAAAAATAACCATTTAGATGCATCTCAAATTAAACTGACATAACAGTATATCTATTTTCATGATGTGATTTAAATAAGTGTGTCTCTAGAAATGGAAGCAATTCTTTATTAACACACTTTACAAATTTCCAAATATTTCTACTCGGGAACAGGAGAGGAACTTGAAAAATGGAAGGGAGAGGAAGCTCATCTCAGCTGTATTTACTTGAGATCCCGTCCTTTCAGTCATGATTTTATGACCTTAGATGAGAGGACGACCAGTAAATCTAGAGCAAGGCCTTTTGGCTCAGCTTCCATTTTACAACAATAGATCTGTGCAGTAAAATATTTTATTTATCAGATCAAAATTCTAGCTCAAACTCCTCCCATCAGGAGTAGCTAAATGGCTGAAAGCACTAAAGCCAGATTGAAAACCTTCTGCATTGACATATTTTTCAGAAAATGCTATTAGTTGTTTTTAAACTTCCTTTAAAAAAAAAATAAAATCAATTAAAACAATTGATTATTGGCCTCTAATGTCCAAAAGTATCGAGATCGAGAATCATTTAAAATGGTGGATGTGTTACAATAACAATTGTAGACTAATAAGAAATATTTTGGTTTTTGGCTGGAAAAAGACCTTCATGTTAATCACCAGATTACATAGGGGATAAAAAAATTGTTTCAATTTACTCCAGACTTTTTAGATATACTAAAAATCACTTCACTATATTGTCCTGTTCTGTAGGTGGCTTGTAACATGTTTGTTTTTTATCACAGTTGGATAACAGAAACTGTCTATAGATTTGTTTGTTGCCCTACTTTAGCTAAACTAGACCCCATTAACCACGCTGTTCTGATGTATTTAACAGGTTCATCCTATAGGAATTAGCATTGCACTTTATTTACCCTTGCTGCATTTAATTAGCTAAATATTCAAAGGATGAATTATCGGTATAACCTCATTAACAAGTTCTTTGTCCCATGCGGATCACACCAAGGGAACAGCTTCTACAGGAGACTTTCTTTTCCAGTCCTGAATGTGTTGCAAAAAGTAAATTTTGCAGCAATTCGGTTCCTAGAGCTCAACCATTATGACTTATCCTTGGTCATTCTGGAGATCTGGGCCTTTGGGCCCGACGCCATGGTGTAGTCCTCTGCCAATGCTAACCCCCGGGCAGCTTCACAGAAAAGAGCGTGATCCTCTTTGCTGTGGTTTTTTACTGTTCTCACTAGGGATGGGAATCGAAAACCGTTTGGCACCGTTTGGCAGCTTGCTTAACGATTTTCTTAACGGTTCCAGGCAGCACCAGAGCCTAAAGCTGGGAAGCACGACTTACGTCACGTTTTCTTGACGTTTACGTAAAAAATGGCGCCCCATCGGGTAAAGCGATCGAAAGTTTGGATGTAAAGTAGCATAACATCCGCGGGAGGAAATACATCCAACATGTAAAAACACCTGTGCACACAACATGGCATATATTTTAAGAAATGGCGTGCTTTTATGCTTCTGGACAGAAGCTAAAGTTACGACCAGCATGGAAGGAAACTCTGGTGGTAAGTAGCAAGTTTTACATCACTGGCTGTGCTTAATATGGTTCCTAGTAAATCATATGCCATTTCTGGAAATAAACCAGTTTCCTACATCTCTTTGGGGTTATTAAACGTGCAACAAAGTTTCTCCGCAGTTCAGGGAGCGAGAGAAAGGTGACGCTGGTTTATTTAAGTCAGGGGGAGATTAGTTTATTTCCCGAAATTGTACAGTAATGCTTTTTCATTAAACGGATGCCTCCTCCCTTAGATTTAGATGACTGATGAGACGGGTAGCCTGGCTGGCTCAGAGGCTGGCAGCTCTCGTTCACTGCCTTCTGTTTTCACCGATCCAGGCAGAAATATGTCCCAGGCGAAGGTAGACGAATGTCACCGTTCACTTACCAAGTTCATCGTTTCACAGAATCGATAAGGGAATCGGGAAAATCTTATCAATTCCCAACCCTAGTTCTCAGCTCCGTGGGGGGGCCAAGGCACACCTCTGTGGGAGGGGTCCTGTGAGCCAGTTGGCTGAGAGGGGGTCGCAGAGCAAAAAAAAGAGGTCTCACAGCTGTTTTATGAGCAAAACTGTATCCTCTTCTACAGTGATCATGTTAAGATGAAACATGGAAATTTGTTCTCAATGTCCATAATTATTATCATGGTTTATGGCATAACATTCAGATGTTTATGCAATGACATCCTGTGGTACTAATAGAGTCAGCAGCCTCCCCCACTGAGCACATGATACTATATTTTCTGAATAAATATTCAATATTATACCATCATTGCTGTGTGTAATACGTTTCTGTGTGTAATACAGTTGCGCTCCTCTCAGTGGTTACTACTAAATTTACCCCGAGCTTCAACTGAGTTGGGAAAAACTGCATTCTCCTACTCTGCACCTTGGGGATGGAATAACCTCCAGAAAGAGCTCAAATTAGAAACTCTCGTGTCCATTAATGAATTTAATTTATTTCTGAGAATATTTCTGTTATTTTTTATAAGTAAAGAAAACAGAGATGCTCAATGTGTTTTAACATACTGCTCTGATTTTATTTTTTATTTTTTTTTTTTATTATGAAAAATGTAATATGTTGTAAATATGTATGAACTTCCTGTTGTTTGGCTGCTACCTTGGCCAGGTCTCTCTTGAAAAAGTGATTCTGAATCTCAATGGGACTTCCTAGTTAAATAAAGGTTAAATAAAAAAAAAAATAAAATTTAGAATTTTCACCTTTCAGAATCAATTATTGAGATAAACTATCACAGATTTTCTTATTAAATGCTACAGTCAAACTATAGCTAATTGAGTTTCTTCACCCTTGCAAACAGATTTTCAGAAAGGTGCAAATTTATATCCAGAAAAGTATTGTAATAACTCAAAGGAATAAATCATTTTGACTTGTTTCCTAGAAGGGAAACCGAGCAGGAACACAAATCAGCATGCCAACTCTTATAAATGACAGCTATCAAGAGGACGCAGCATTATGTAAAATAATTGAAGCTGTAAAAACAGTTTTATGATCCTGAAAATGGCTAAAACCACTGTGCCATCTTTAATGATAAAAACAAAACCAAAATAAGGAAAAAATGGAACAGATGCCTTCTGGAGCTAAAGGATAATATGAACCTATAGAGCCCAACAATCATTACTAAAGACGAAGAGATGACAATACCTTTGGAAAACAGTTGGAAAAAGATGAAAACATGAAGAGCAGAAAGACATGAAGGCTGGAAGGATTAACTAAAAACAAATTCAAAGCACAATACAAAACCAGATTGTATCCCTGCTGCTGGCTTTTGACAGTGATACTAACAGTCATGCTGAGTCCCTATCAATAATTAACTGGCTTTATTCTAACAATAACATTTAACATTTGTTTTTAACCTGATTCATAATCTCCCATATGATTCTTTAGAATCCTCAATGACACTGATTGTAAACATGGTCTAATGAATGAATGACTCATTTCATTTCCTTTTTGTAAAAAAGTGCAATCTTTTTTTCCTTCCTCCACAAACTGAGAGGGAGTCTGTGATTTGATTGAGTGTATGACGCACAAGAAACGGATCTGTGAAATGAAAGTGTGAGGCAATTCAAGAGAGCTGATGAGTCAGAATCTAAGGTATGAACGGGGCTTTATTAAGGCTCTGAAGGTCTTGCTTGGAAACATGCAACTCTTAAACAACTGTAATTATCTAGTCGTTTAAGATCACTTCAAAACAACGCATGTCAGTGTGACAGAACAGGGACAAGTTCTAATACTTTACAGCCTCTGAAGTTTAAAAAAAAAGCTGGAAAAGTTAAAACTCAGTCTAGATGCACAGGTTTCTGTTTAATGGCTCTATTCAACATTTGGTTTAAATGCTTATCTTGTTTTTTTTATATTAATGATCTCTGGATAAAAGTTCCCTAAGTGGTGAAAATCCATGCGGTGAGAGAGTATAAGCCAGCAGTGTCACAAAATATGCTTTCTTTAAACAAATGATGACACCTGCTCTGCTTTAACCGCATTTTCCTCAGTTCTGTCCTTTAATCTGTTCCTCCGACACCCGATGACCTTTAGCTTCATGATGCAGCAATCTGTGTTTGGCTGCAGGCATCTGCTATGGAGAGACTCCATCTAACAGCCTCAAAAACCTCTCGGAACCAAACATTTGTTTGTTCCAGTTTCCTTGTTTGTTTTTCCAAATATTCTATTTTGGAAAAAAAGGTTCCAAAAGTTTCCTTTAAAAACCTTTTTTCCTAAAGTTTTCAGATTTTTACTATTAATAGCTAATTAAGTAGCTACCTTAATGCAAATGTTGCTAGAAATAATGGAAAATTTACAAACAAATTGCCTATTATTTCATATTTCTCTTTTGTAATATTAATAGACTTAGATTTTGTCATTTTGTTTACACAAGTGTAAAAAACAAAAAGAAATTTGGTTTGGAAACAGCTCTCTGGACAATTTCTTCTTTTTTTAAAGTGCAGCCTTGAAAAAGTGTAAAAATGACTGTAAATTTACAGTTCTAATATATATATATATATATATATATATAATAATAATAATGTTGATGACTTAAATAATTATTTCTTTATTTGATGGGGTCTCATCAAGCTCCTCCCACTTCATACCTTGTAAACCACACTAGGCTCTCAACCCAAAATGTGGGATGCAGTGTTAATAATTGCTCATAAAACACCGTATTTCAAAATCAGCAGCCAGGAGGTCATTAACAGACAGAATCTGTTATCCCATTTCTAGATGACACCAAGGGGTTTATATAGACATGCAAATATTTTTTATATCTGCAGCAAAGGCTTAATGCCATTGGATGGTTTATACCTTTAAATGGAGACAAAATAAGCCTTTACAGATCTCTAAAATCAGCCTTATGGGAAATCCTAGAAATTATTTGTTACCTTGGTTTGCAAATGTCAATTAAAGAGCAGGCGGTTGTTTGTTAAAATAAACATCCACTGCCATCCCAGTAAAGACTATCTGCTATGTATATAGTGTTAAAAAAGCTCCTATGTTGCATTTAGTAATAAGTGTAGCAAAAAAAGGTCTGAAATCAATACAGATAATCTCAGCATTTGAGGACATTTTCAAAATAGATAACTTATTTTGTATTTTTGGTTATTCTTTAGAGAAGAAAATGTTTAATATAGGCTACCATTACAAAATGTTATTTCTCCAGCTCAACGATCACCTACACACATTTTCAAACATATATACAAATTTAGGACCTGTACCATTTAATATAAACTATATTTTATCAGGGTTCTTAAAATGAAACAAATATATTATAGTTTTTAGACTGATACTTGTTACCCTGTTGCACTACAGAAACAAGGTTGCAAGTAACTGGGTTGCAGCCAATGGTTAAAGTTGTTCAAAGGTCATGCTACCTGAGTTAGCTACTTTAGTAAATGTTCAAAATCAAAGTTCTATCTATTAAAAAAGAAGAAAAACTGATTTATTGTAGTATGAATAACAGGACTGTATTTCTATGAGTGACACAATCTGATTTGGAAGAAAAGATGAAGAAAATATGAAAACTAGAAGGAAGGATCTAACTTACAGCTATAAATGATCAGTGTGATCAGTTTGATGACGTCCTTTCAGCCAAATGTTTGTTCTTTTCATCCAAATGGCTTAAAATATTTTAGCAACAGCATTGTGTGTATATTAAGGTACTCAACTTTAGAGCATAAATATTAACATATTTATTAAGTCAATGGTAAAACAGAATAGAAGGAAGATATATCAATAAAATCGTACTTAAAAGTCTGATATAAAATTGATTTTATCTGTTATAATTGATGTGTTACAGAGGAACATGAACCACAAAACATTTTAGGCAGTTCTCAGAGCTACTGGTTATGTAAAATAATGTTTAGGAATCATTTTTTACTACAGAGATTTTTTCAGGACAATCATTTAAATAACAGCAGTTTTGTTTCTCCTGTATTTTGTTCATTTAAAATTTCAACGTAGGAACACAAAATGTCCTCCAATTCTGAAATGATCCAAATCAATAGTAGATTAGCAGTAATCCATGCTAAGACTATCAGACGGATCCTTTACAAGCATTTCTCATAGTAGCTTTGCCTCGTCTGTTCCTGTTTGGCTGTGACTCCATCCTGGAGAGAATTTTTCCTCTCCACTCTCGCTACAAGCATGCTTAGTGTGAGGGATTGCATTCGAGTCAATGAGTCGATGCAATTAACTGGTTTTCCTTAGATAGAAAACTTTGAAACAATTTGACTGATCTGGTGAACTGTAAAGTGGCTTGAGATGACGTGTTGTGAATTGGAGCTATAAAAATAAACAGAACTGAATTGAATTTACAAGCAGATTTTGTTATCAACATTTCAGCGCCCCACCAATGTTGCCATTTGACTATATTAACCACTCAAGTCATAAAATAAATAAATAGGGATCCACAGCTTCAGTGGGAGAACAGATGAAGGCATAAATATTAGTCACACAGTCCCTGCCCATGCTGAAATAAAGCCATGGAAACCCCAGTGTGTATTTTATCATGAGTCATAACAGATTCCTGAAAACATGGGGGACATGATAGTCAAATAAAATGAGAAATAAAACTAAAGGTTCAAACATGATAAATTCAGCCACAAAGAGGAAGATAAGTCTATATGTGCAATGAAACACATAGGGCTATGTGATATGGCTTAAAATCTATTATGATAAAGTAAAAGAAACATAAGTTCGTAGTTGTAGGAAATAACATATAAACCATAATCTCCTTTAAATCTTCCACCCTTCAACATTGCCATCAATATTTTTGGTTTCGTTTTTGTCAGATAATGGGGTCGTGTTGGGTTTTATTTCTGCTCTTTCTCTAGGGGATGCTGCCTCATCATCTGCAGGTGCATTTCCTGCACCTGAAGATCATCAGCCTCAGTTCCTGAGCAGCATAAAGACGCAGGACGTCAGTCAGTCTTCACTGGAGTCTGCTCTCACATGGTACTCCTAGCCACTCCTGTGCTCCTAAAACTTTCTCTGTCAACCTAGCCCCCTCTTTGTGTTGTTTCTCCAGGTCTGCTGTTTGAGAACTTCTCTGCATGTTCTCCTGAGCCAAAATCTCATCCTCTGCTGAAAAGATCCGTATCCGACTGGACACCGTCTCTCGCTGCAAGTCGTGCCTGCCTAGCAGTATTCAATCATCCTGTCAGCTCCACCATCCTGCATGGTCCTGGAAGAACCAAACTTCCTCCCCAATCGGAAACTCTGTCAGATGTGCACCTTTCAGAACAAGAACCTGCATCCCTTGACGTCACATATTTTCCAGATCACCTCTTATTTCTCCCTTTTAATGCTTAATAAACAGTTCAAAACCTTCAGTGACTACAGTTTCTCCTGAGTCTCTCTGGATGTGGGTAAAATCTTAAAGCCATAACAATATTTCACCTTATTTCTACAGCAAAACACAGTTTTGCCGGTCAAGGTCCTAATGGAATATATTAAATTAAGGTTTGTTTTTGGTCCTGGAACACAATGCCTTGCCAGCACTGCGCTCCTTGACATTGGAAATATTTGCTCCTCATAATTAAAAGCCGCCTTTATGCATCAAAAGTTAATTCTGCACACTTTGAGGATAGATAAACTGATTCCAAAAGAAAAAAAAAAAGTGTTTTTTCCTTTTTCCTAAGAGAAATAAATGAACAGTTTACGCGTCAAAAATGATTGAGCCTATAAAATACTCATTACTTTGTTTTAGACTGTGTAGTGCTTCATAATAAATATGGTATTCTTCTGATTTGTCACTTGACACACAAACACTTTGCATAACCACCCTTTTGATGGTGGAATGAAAGCAGCAGGGAAGAGATTAAGGCTTTGAGTTGCAAATACAATCTTTCCCCTTAGGTTCGAGTGGTAGGAGTGTTGAGATTGAAAGCAGAAAAAAAAAACAGAGGACAAGTGTAACTGAATGTGAAAAGGTAAAAGTGAAGAGTGCAAAGAAAGAAGGGAGCAAACAGCAGGGGAGAGAGCTGGAGAGGAAGAAAGGTTGAATTAAGGAGAAAGGGTGTAAAGATGGGAGAAATACTTGGGAGACCAAGTGAGTGCATGAAATAAGAATAATCTAGAGGATATTTCCCAGCAATAAGGATGAGCATCTGTCCATTTTCTGCTCATGTGAGAACATACGCCCACCTGTGCACAAAATGCAAACATGAACACATGGTTCAGAGTGACTTCAGGGTTTCTAGTAGATGAGTGCATGACACACACTGTGAATTTATTCAGTCTGAAACAGATGCATTGCAGTTTGCAGCATTGTCCTTTTTGTAATGATTTATGGTCTGATTTGTTAATGAGAGAATTTATTCAAATATTTCATTTTAAACCACTGGAGGTGTGATGAATGCTTTCTGTGTTTTTGACAGCAGCAGTGTTGCCATCTTTGAATTAAAGACCATTTCAGGGGATATTACCTCCATCTGCTTAAATTTATAATCTGCTCATAGTGATTCAATATTCCTTGACAAAAGACCAGGATATTAAGAAGCTCTTTGGTGAATTATTATACCCTCTTTTCTTTCTTTCGTCGTCATCTTCTCCTTATTGCAGTGAAATAGACCCTTCCCTATCTTCAGCAGGAGTCAGAATACATTACTAATCCTTGCTGTGCACAGCAATTGTCTGATGTGAGATAAAGTTATATTGTGGAAGGGATGAGGACAAAAACATTTTAGCCTAAAATATGCTGAAGGTCATTTTAAACTGACAGCAGATCCCTTGCCAAGATGCAGAGAAAATGTGGAGAGTTGAGTAAGGAGAAACCTGAGAAACACATGGGGGTGTTAGGAAAGATTGCCAAACAATCCTTTGCAATTTTAACTTGGAACATAACACACTTAGAACATGCAGCAACAAAATGTTTAAAATCTGATATCTTCATCACTTTAATTACTATTAGGTAGAGTATCATCAAGTTAATCAAAAGTTTTAGCAGCCAGTAGTGTGTTTTAACACTTGGTTGTAACGTACACTGACTGAAATGTGTAGCTGTTCGCCTTTGAAAAACAGTTCAAGCTCAGTTAAATTAGAAAAGCATCCATTTGCAAGTGTTGCTAAAGATTCTCCATTAGATTTAAGACTAGGGTCATTCTAACACGAGACATCCTCTGATCTAAACCACTCTGCTGTTATATTGACTCTTTCATTAGAGTAGACCACCACAGGTTCTACCTCCACAAACCCAAGTCTTTTGAAACTTAAAACTGATTTTTGCACTAATGCAGTATTGCCATACTTAGACCCATCTATCATGTCATCAACTCTGATTAGCGTCTGTATTCTTGCAGAAGAAAGAAAATGTCTTTTTGCAGCATGCCGATGCTACTACCATGGGTCACCAACACATAGCAGTTTACTTGAGGACTATGAAGTTAGTCCTCAGGTAAACACACCCCTCTCAAAGCCTCCATGCTTTGATAGGGGTGTGAAGGAAGCCATGTATGTTAAGAAAAATCAACCTTAAACAGAGGAGGTGGACTCCGGTTTCAGCTCTCAAAAACCTGCAATGCAGCAATTATCATCGTAGCCCCAGCCTCCGTACAGGAGGGCGGAGGACATCGCCTATTCAGCCAGGCCACAAACCCCTTTAACGACCCCCCCTTTCCGGCTCTAAAGGCTGATTTATACTTCGAAACCAGATCATCTGCGTAGAGACGTCACCGCCCCCTCTGCCGACACTCTGCACCTCTCCCAAATTGAAGGTGACCGCAGACAGGAGGCCTCTGATTGGTCAATTCTACATCAGCTCTACACTATGGGTATTTCCTGTTTGGTACATTACCGGCTTGTTTTGTTTGTATGACCGGCAGTGGATTGTTTTTAATTTTCTTTTTTTTTTTTGGAACTATGAAGTTAAAACAACTCGTGAAGGTGGAGCAGCTAGAAGAACGATGTTTCCACCTGGATCCCCACTATCCCCTCATGTCCCGCCGTTTTCTGACAAATTTTTCCCCAATTCCTCACCGCCTCGGCCACATCTAGACCCACAGCTAGATCGTGATTTTCCCCTTTTGCTTTGTGGCATGGAATAAACATGGCGCAGACCACACTTCAATATTGAGCATAAATCAAATATATCTGCGTCATACCTGCGACAAGCTCACTGCAACACAATGCTGCAGGAGTATAACCAGCCCTTTAGACAGGTATGGGGTATTGCAGGCCAATAAAAGAAGCCAAACAACCTCCATTCCGAAGGGTTGGACCCCTTCATCCATTCCAATTTGCATGGTTTCAAAATAAAAACAATCCTTTGTTGGGTTATGTAAATGTGTATTTGTTAGATGGAAGTGAGGAGTTAATTTTTCTTTGTAAATGGTTTAGTCCATCAGCTGTGTCTATTTAAGCTAGAGATTGTGTTTGATGGAGACTGAATGCTGTGGAGCCAAATAAACCTGTTGATGCCTCAACTTCACTCTGCCTGACAAGTTCATTTTCTCACTGAAAATCCAGCCGAGAGGTCGCCTGCTAACAGGTTACTCTATAAAACCTCGAACTCAACACTATTCCTGACATTTAGAATTGAAAAAGCTTCCTAGATGGGAAGCGAAACATCTTCAAACTTGGAAACAAAGTCCAGTGGATTGTTATTAATTTCCCATTTGCAGAGTAATCTACATAGGCAATGGCAACCTTTAACTGGGAATTGGTATAGTTTGTATTTCAACATTTCTTCCTTCTTCCACACATTCAGGAGCTGAGCTCATGAGAAATAATTGTTCTGTTGACCCAAGTATAGGATTTAGGTTTTTTAAGATGGGATTAAGAGTGTGCGACAGAGTGTTTATAAGCTTCTGTGTAGAAGTAAAACGCCACTCCCACCAGAATAGTTAGATGCTTTCCCAATAAAGAACCCTGGATCATCTTTGATTTGAAAAAATTGCTAAACAAGAATAAAACATGCATTTAGGAAGGAAAACAGGGAATTATTGAGAAGTATGGATAAAAAAAGAAAGCTAAGAGAAAGCTTGGAGACATTCAGGGAGAAGTTTGAAAGCAAATTCCAGCAGAAAAATGTAAGAGACTTCTGACGTCTGGTCAGGGATGAAGAAGATCACAGACTTCAAGCAGAAGGAGGATCAGACAGACGGAAGTCTAGACAGAGCCAATGAACTAAAACTATTCCTCAATAGGTTCAGTTCAGGAAAATGTCAACATCCTTCTCTCCTGCCCAAAGTCAAACATCCCACCCTCCTTTAACTCGAGGCTACCCTAATATCTTAACTGCTTCATCTTCCAACTCTGCCTTGAATCCTCCTGCTTCTATGAGTTTCCTCTTAGCCAAACCTTTTGGGAACTCCTCTAGAACCTCTGAGGATTATTTCATAACAAGGATTACTTTCTAAATGGAGGAAGATCATGGAAAACTGTAAGAATCCATTTCAAAAGACTGTTAAACAACAACAGAGTGTCTTCAGTCAAAGGCAGATCCGCTGCAAGACAGACCGCTGCAGAAGATCCTTCATCCGACAGCTATCAACACAACTTGCTGAAGAAAACGTTTTTTGTTAAATTTTTTTCCTCTTTGGGATCAATAAAGTATTTCTAATAAAACCGATTTCAGCAGGTGTTTTTTCAATTGAGTCATAAGCTTCTTTGCCATTGTAAATAGCGCGTTAACCTGGGTTTTTCAAACAATGGGCCGATAAGCTAAAAATCTGCATTTGGCTCCTTTCCCTCTGGGAAAAAAAAGGCGGTTCTAACACTTTGCAGTTAAGCTGCGTGGCAAACCCCCCGAAAAGTCCCCGCACCAAACCCCGCCCCACAGCTGCGTGTCTAGTGATATCATCACTCAGGGTTAGAATTGATGATGTCACCAGTGCAACAGAAATCAAGTAATTTCACAATGGAGAGCAACATGTAAAGAAGCCAAAATGTAGCCAGTTTTGCTTTATTGCAATCACCAGAGTTCCTCCATGTTTATTGAATATAAACAAAGTTGTTTCGGTTTGTTAGATCAGATGCGACTGGTGCGGTGTGTTGACGTCCGCATGTTGCGCTCAATGGTATCATGTAATTTAGCGAGTTAACCCAGTTCTGGTGTTTCCACAGCATGCCGATCAGAGCTGAGGCGATATTAACGCAGGTCGCTCGCCCAGTCGTTTGACCCGGGTAGACAGGAGTCAGTGAGCCGCTCCAACTGCCACTAAAACCTGGTTGTTTCCAGTTTCAAACAGGATTTTTGGTCAGTGTGAAAGCAGTATTATTTGACTCTCCTGAGATTTGATATATAAAACTTTAGACATAAGAGATCCTCTGTAAAGTATTAACTATCTCCGCATCAGGATGACATTAGGAGTGACAAGGTGTGAGCTCATAATGCAAGGTGATAGACTGATAGACAAAGTGCAGTTGGGCAAAGTTTGAGTTATCCCAGGAGTGACTGTTGCTGTGGTAACAAGCATCCTTTCTCCTCTCCAGTCACAAAGAAAAAAAAAGAAAATGAATATCTGCGTGTAATCAGGCCACTATTGAAACAGTGATGGAGGTAATTATAAAGACTGAAGTGAAGGGGAACAGGTCACAGCAGCGTGGGCAGCAAGAACAAACAGGCAAAGAGGTTAACTGTTGCTGCCGCTGAATAGAAAATAAAAGATTTCAAGACTTCTAATTGGAAATGAACTGCTGGTCAGTTTGACCTGTACTCCCTCTGAATACAAGCTCACCAAAAAAAAAAAAAGAGTAAAGCAGGAAAAAAAGCAGTACCTTCTGCAAAGAGTTGAGTGATAAACTTATTTCATTCCATTTGCTACCTTATTTAAGGAGTTTTGATAACAGGATCATGATTATCTGTAACTTTCACTTTTTTATTTGATAAATACAACAGAAATAAAATTTGACTTTAAATCAATGACAAATAAACTCAAATGTAAAGACTGGAGGTGAGGAGAGCATAGATCTAAATATAGATCTATACACCTACAACATGCCTTCTTGAACAAGAGAAAAATATTGTTTGTCTCCTGAAGACTTGCGTTAAGGTCTCCAGGAAATCAGACACAAAAAAATAATGTCAAGGCAAACCTGAAAAGGCTGTAGACTAGAGCTCAATAACATATTTTAGTTTCTTCTCATTTGTGAAATTAGTAAACACATTTTTTTCCAAGTAAACAAATATAAAGTAAGTAGAGAAACACTAATTAGTGGGAATCCATTTTTTCAGCTCTGTGAGGTAATTAGCCAATAATGCCAGCGAAAACCATTATTTATTTTTTTTTTTTTTTTCTTCCATTTCTTAAATATCTTAAAGTTGAGAACTCCTTCTGTAATTTCACATATTTAATTTCTTTTGATAAACTGTATGAAGAAAGGGAGCATAATCTTTGGTGAATAAGAGATGAACTCTAAAAAATGCTGGGTTATAAAATTCTTCACCCAATATAATTTATATTTAGGGTAGTTTGGTTATTTTTATGGTAAATGGATTATTTTGTGCAACCAAAGCTCTGGGTTAAAGCTCTCATCACCTGGAAAGACCTGCTCCACCTGGGAACTATGACTGTGCCGAGCTGCATGCTCCATCCACCATCAGATCACATATTTAGACTCCCTGACCATCCGTCTTCATGGAAAGTCATCAATAAATGTTTTTTGCACAGAACATATGTAATTCACACTGTCTAGTCGACTAGTTGGTTGGTTTGGCTAACTAGCAAGCCACTTGGCTGTTACGCACACACGTAAAGTTTTTCTGATTTATCATTTGGGATTTACTGAATAATCTAATTAAACTATTTCATCATTTTCATGGGTGTTTGATCAATTTTATTTTAGGTTATTAGGTGGTTCTCCAGCCTAGATGCAAGCAATAGATAATGAAATGTAATAAAGTACAA
Source organism: Cyprinodon diabolis (assembly GCA_030533445.1). Classification (NCBI taxonomy): domain Eukaryota; kingdom Metazoa; phylum Chordata; class Actinopteri; order Cyprinodontiformes; family Cyprinodontidae; genus Cyprinodon; species Cyprinodon diabolis. The sequence continues at coordinate 5,657,545 of CM060070.1, read as the reverse complement.
TATATAAAAAAAAATTAAAGTAAATACGCAACATCAAAAGGACATACGTTAAAAAAACTAATTGTGAGCCATTGATGACTGAAAATAATTGGATTTTCAGTCATGTTTTGTATTTTAAGAGAGTTAAAACAGCAAATAATAAAAAAAACTGCAACACATTTTGCTGGTCAAAGGAAACTTTGTGAAAAATAAGATTAAATCTAGTCTGAGAGCAACAGAGCAGAAAGACCATCAATGCATTTAAGAGCCAAAATAAGGATTTTAAAATGTGTTCTTTGGGACACAAGCAGCCACTTGGAAGTTAGTAAAACAGGTGAAATATCTTTGCGCTTCAATTAGGACCAGTTATGGAGAGACCAGAGTTTGCCAAAGGTTGTGTACACAATGCAAACGACTTGTTACATATTTGCAAAAATGGTAGTAACAGATAAAGCCAGTTCAAAAGTGTGACAACTAAAGTATATCCAGATCTTGCATAGTGTATGTATTTACATGCACGCCCTGCAGCAACGGAAGCACAGAACCTGACTGACGAGTCATTGGGTTGCAGTGACTGAATACGAACCGGTGGGGAAGAGCTAACTGAGGGAGGTTTTTGTTGAGAGGCTGGCAGGTGGAGTGAGTATTGACTAATTGGTGCTTAACAGGTGTGACTAATTGCTGAGGGAGTGAAGGCTGAGCTGTGTGAGAGGAGTTGCTGGAAAATAACCGGAGGTAATGGCCAGGCCAAAACAGAACCATAACAGAAACGGACTGTAATTCATTCACATATTTTTTTAGGTTTCTGAGATTCTCTCCCGAAATGTTTTCTTTTTTTAAAAAGAAATGTATATTTAGGTCAGCCAGGTCCCGTCACCACCCCGCCCCAACTTTCAAAGTTTGCTAGTTATCATCACAGCCCCACCCCCTGTACATTACAGTGGAAGACCTCGTCTATTCAGCCAATCCAACAATCCCCCCCCCTTTAATGACCGACCTTTAACCCTGTAATGCCAAATGTATCATATTTGATACATACGGTTTCTGAAACTTTTTGCGTCTGACACCTTTTGCATAATTTAATGGTAAAAATTTTGCTTAAAATCCTATTGTACACAATCAGATATACCTGATAACAGAGGGCAGAAGACTACACAAAAAATAATCTTGACTTATCGCATATTAATAAATTATTAATATCAAAAATGTATTTCTGTTTTTTCTTTTTACATATTTTGTTAAAAGGCCAAATAAGGACTTCAAACCAAAAAAAAAGTAATTTTCTGTTTTGTTTTATTCTTGGATCGGGCTTTAAAGGGTTAAGACACTTAAATGGGTATGGGGTATTGCAGTCTAACAAAGGAAGCCAAACGACCTCCATTCCAAAGGGGTGGACCCCTTCGTTTGTTCCAAATTGCATGTTTTCAACACAAATACAAGCCCTTGTTGGACTACTGTAAAAAACCTCTAACTCAACACGATTCCTGACATTTTGAATTGAAAAAGCTTCCTGGATGAGAAGCCAAATGTCTTCAAACTTGGAAACCAAGTGCAATGGATTGTTCTTAATTTGTTTTGGGATTGACAAGAACTCCTATCCTAGTAGTTTAGATACCCACAGTTTGTCACTAAGGTGACACCATTAGCAACCCTGGAAATAGTTTAAAATTCACATTGACAAATGCATTTGGTCAGAATACAGCCAAAACATGTAATTAAATCAATTTTTTCGTTTATAGATTCTTGCTAACTTGTAAAGAACAAGGAGCAGTTATTAAAAAGCAAACACTTGATGTAAGTAATAGAGGACATTCAATCAAAAAGTTCTAAGCAAATATAAATATTCAAAATAGTTGGCCTGAGTGGAGGTGTTTTCACCTGGGAAACCCTGAAGCACATCCTTGCACACATACAGAGTCGGAGCAATTAGATCTGAGGTGCTCTGCTGTGACTTGCATTGAGAAAAGGCCATTAAGATCTGCTAGACCAGGAAACATCATCTAATCTGTCCATTCCTCCCCGCATCACACTCCAATAACAGACATGTTACAAAGCTGCACTCAAAGTTTTTCACTGTGCATGTTAAATCCTCATTACCTCATAGCTGCATGCACACGCTCTGAATATAAATAAACAAACTACTCTGGCTCCAGCTTCATTGTGGGACAAATCATTAAAGCAATCCTCCTTATTATTTCCTCCGTTATTTCACGCTGAAAGTGTCCTGAATCTTCTGCCATTTGATTGAGGTGTGGATGCAGAGACATTTAAAAGTGGGGAGTAGAGTTAATGAAGGAACCCTGCTGTTGATGTTTCATTCTAGGGTTTCATCATTTTCGTGACTTTGAAAGCTTGCTTGACCAGAATCCATTGTCACAGGATTGTATTTTTACTGTTGCTTGGAAAAGAGCTTACTGCTCCTCACATGCCTGGATCTGCAGGTCACTACCGATCCGAACCAGTACAACTCTCAGCTTATTTATGCAACCAGAAATGCATCCTGCTCGCACATGATTGTACTTTATAAAAAAAAAAAGACCAAAAATTACTTTTTTGTCTCCTTAATTATAATAAGCATACTAAACTGCAATGTGTAAAAGATTAATAATTTATTTTCTGTTAGAATAAATGTGTTTACATCCTTTCCGTTTTGTCACTTTTCTGTGCCAGATCTACACCAGAAATGGGATCCTGCCGTACTTCTGGTACCAGATCTGCTTGGATGGTCAGATCTGCTCTGGCTCTGTGCATGCCAGTTAGCCCAAATGATTTGCTGTACGTTGCCATGACGACAACAGATTGGGAGCATCTGTAGAGTCTGTCTATCTAACGATCGATGAAGTTTTACCTTATGGAAAATAAAACTAAAAAGATCTGTTTTTGGTGAACTAAGTATCTGCAAAAGCATGGTATAAAGGGCAGACAGTGCTCAGTAGCTAACAGGTACGCCCCTTCCAGCTTAGTTAGCCAAATGAAGCTACACAACTTTTAACATCATGTCAACAGCAATCATCCATTTTCCACAAGTAGTATATGTAGCGGCCAAATTGGTCTTTCAGTGTAACAGACTGTTCTGTGTCTGTAAGTTAAAGTTGTGTCCATCCCTGTTGCCGGGGAGCGAAAGTTTGCTGGGTGTACGGCAGGGGGAGCTTGTGAGTTTTGGTTATGTGTTAGAAGAAAAAGAAGAAGAAAATAAAAACCGGAAGCAGGGTTACCGCCGAAAACTTCTGCCCATCTCATGTCCCGTTATTGCATATAAAATTCATAATACGGACCCAAAACGTTCGGTTACATTAGTTAAAATTAATAGAAATTGCTTAAAAATGCTTAAAAGGACAGATAATTTAATTTGAATTTCTAATTTCATAGATGGATATATTTCATGATTAAAATGGTAAATATTTTATGTACAAAGTTAAAAGAACAAGAATTCATGTTTATAAGGTTACTTGGATTTTGGATTAAAAAAAATGTGTACTGTCGCTTTAAGGATGGACGAGCCGGCTTCCTCAGCCTCTCGCATTTTTATTTTTAGATTGCAAGGAACCGTGGAAGCGAACAGTCTTCTTACCTGTTGCTCTTCAACTTCATGACAGACTTTAAACCCTTTTATTTTCATCATAGGATATTTTTGTTAATTTATGTACTTTTTATAAGCTTTAAGAAGACACTAAACTTCAGTTTTCATCTTCAAGACGTTGTGGAGTGGATTTATTTCAATTACATGGACATTCACAGTGAAAATGGTAACTTTGATTCGGAGAATATCAGCGTAAGAAATAGCACTTTCCTTGCGGTCTCACCAAGATTAAACCTCTACAGTATAGCTTTTTTTTTTCTTTGTCTAAAGTCTCCACGAAAATTGTTTTTTAAAGATATACCATTTGTCCTTGCTTGACCTGAAATTGAAACTTTTTGAATTGAAAAAGCTTCCTGGATGGGAAGCGAAATATTTTCAAACTTGGAAAACAAAGTATAGTGCATTAATTTTAAAAAATGTTTACATTTTGAAAACTTTTAGTGTCACCTTCTTAAATGGCAGAGCTCAGTCTGTCCTAGAACACAGAAGATATTTTTCTACTTTCAGCTACTTTAAGTCACCAAAGGAACTGTAAAATAATTGAAAACATAGGTAATGGTAAGTTGAGACCCCAGAAAAGGTTTGATTCAGTACAGTTTGTCTGAGTGCCGATGGTATATTGTGACATCATCAGCAGGGGCAGATCTGACCACTCGAGCCAATCTGGTACCAACACCTTCAGCTAATTCTTTTGGCTTTGGATTTAATGATTGGGTCTTTTGTTGTACTTTTATAGCATGTAGTCCACAAGCTAAAGAAAGACTTGACAAAAATGAAGATAATTGCGGTGTAATCATATTTTGCTGGACTGCACAACCAATTCAACCTGAAAAATTCACACAAAGAAAGAAGGCAATTAGAAGACTTTTACTGATACAATATTTAAATCTTTGGTGCTCAGACCTCGGCGGGAAACATCAGCACTAAAATTTACTTTGATTATAGGAATGGACTGATGAATGAATGGCCTGAAGAAAGAATGAAGATGGATGGCAACATGAAGCATGAAGCAAAGGTGGAGAGAAAAAAACTCCCCTTGGAAAGAAATCTCTTGCAGAACCAGGCTCAACATGGCAGTCTTTTGGCAGAGCAGCTGGGGATGCCTTGTGAATGCAGTAAAGACCAGAGGAATTATCAGATGGGATGAGGCAGCAGCCGTTTGAAGAAAGGGTCAGATGGAGCTTGTGCCAAAGGTGGAGAAGGCGGTGAATGGTTGAATCAAGGTCATCCGAGTCGTAGTCAGCCAACTGAGTAGACACTTGAGTAGAATTTCTTTTAAACTGGATTCCGAAAGCTGATTGGACTTTGTGGGTTGCTTCAAAGGCAGATGAGCCTGTGATTGGATGGGGAAGTGATTCCATTTATTCCGTTCATTAAAATGCATTTAATTCTCTCAGACAAGTTCTTAAATAGTTTATGAGGTGTAGTTAAGCAGTCATTGGTGATTTAAGGATAGAAATAAGTACTTTCAGTCCCATTACAACATTATTTAGAGTGACCTGGATGAATACGGCACATGCGGGAATAAGCCAAGGTGCAGATCGTGCTTCCGGTACAGATGGGGCAGTGACACTGCGTGCTAAGTGCAACTCTCTCTTCCCTTCTGTGTGGCAGCAAATCCACATTAAGAATATTATCTCCAGATGGCTGGAGTCAGAAAGTCAACGACTTACTGTTGTTAAATTTAACATGACAATAACTGAGTGCCACTTTGATTTAAAATGTCATTATGTATAAGTGTCTAGCCCTAATTTGGAAGCATTTTTGGCCAAAGCTGTTCACCTCACCTTGTCACCAACAGGACATATAAAAAGATGAAAAATAGGATTTAGCGTGATCACACAGAAGTCTTAGGAGTAAGACATATGAATGATACATGCTGAAAGTTTACCAAAAAAAGTAAAGCTATGAGTAATACACACCCACACCTTTAGAAAGGTTTCAGCCAAAAAATAAAACACCCACTGCCGTGTCAGTCCATGCCATGGATATGCATGAACTGGTTATATGCAAAATGCACCGTGGCCTATAGATGTTGGGATCCTGAGGCTTGCCCACCAGAGGGCGCCGAGGATCCTCTTCTGTTTCTTGTTTTCTGTTAGGGACTGGGGTTACTGTTGGGATCTGGGGATGTACCACCTTCCACCAGCAGAGTGCGCCGTGGGTCTCCTGGGCTGGAGCCCTCCAGCACACCTGGAGCTCGTCTAGAGCTGCCAGACCTTCCTTCAACGCCGCAGTATTGACCTTAGTTTGGTTAGCAACCTGAGCCTCTGTTACCAGAAAGAATCTTTGTCATCTCAAGTGAGAAAACTGATTCTAACCTTCCTCTGTCTTTGCTCACAGGAAACCTGTCTCAAGTCTAAAGCTCTGGGTGAGCTTAACCTGCCTGCCAGCCCTGGTGAGCCAAACCTAAAGATTCCAGTCTGGATTCCTCCTGCTGCTCTCAGAGAAGAGCTGGAAACTCTGATCAAGGTCTGCCATTCAAAGTCAGAAGCTAGACGCTGCTGCTGCTTGTGCACTCTGCTGAACCAACAGTCTCTGGACCCAACGGTTCCCTCTCTCACAAGTAAAGCCTGGACTCCTTCAAGGTAGACTCTGAACTATCTTAAAGACTCAATTAATCATCTGACTGCCTGGCTAATCAAACTGTCCATCTCTGCAGACATCAGTGAACCCAACCCGGACCAGTACCTGATCCAGTTCTTGTCTTTGTGTCTAACATATTCAATAAACTCTGTTAAACTTTTACTCAGCCTCCGTTTGTGTTCTGCATGTGGGTTTAACCTAAAACCAATCATGACAATAGATATATTTACAGACCCCTGGGTTACACAGAGAAGGCAAAATATGCTGCAGAAACGAATATATCTCATTAAATTACAAATCATAGAAAAGTTCACCTGTTTCAGCTATTAAATTCAAAATTACTTCTGTATTAATCTCTTATCTTATGTAAACTAATATCAGTTAAAAATACTTTATCTGTAAGTTATATACATAAAAATGAGCAGAAATAAAGCATTGAGGTAAATCCCCATCCATATTTTTTTTTCTATTTTTGACATAAAATAGAGAAATAAATTTACCTGTTTACAAAGTTTTAATTGACCAAATTATTCCTTTTTTATCCACCTTTTCATTTTACAGTTTAAACTCTCACTAATACATAAAGTCCCATTTTACATATTATTCACATTTTCCCACATAACATACCTTTACTTAAGCAGCACTACTTATTTAAACAAAAATGAAATACATAAAACACACACATACTTTCAGGTCACCTTTTAAAGGCATGCAGTCTTTCCAGGGAAGATCTTGCATGCAGGTGTGAAAGAGGTTTACCAATCAGTACAACTGTCCAGTCACATTCAGAAACAAACACACAACTAAGCATTAAGATCAGAAACAGACAAAGTGGGCCTACATCCTGCCATCCTTAGCAAGGACAGCTCTGCCAAAAGTAAATCCTCTAAACATTCGGTTATGTAATGTAGATATTTTGAGAACATTACTTACATTGTGGGGAGACACTGTAAGAACACTTCTGCTTTTCCTCATCTTTCCACCCCACTAGAGTCCAAACTCTGATGCTTCACATGCAAACCTAGAAAACAGAGAGAGTGAAATTACAATCTGTTTACAGCTAAATCTGAAACAGGAAATCCAGCGTTCAAAATATTTGATGTGTAGGATGATAACGTAGCCATTTATATCTCTGATACTTACAAGAGAGGTCAAAAGCAGAATCTATATTCTTGTAAACGGTGCTTATACAATAATTGATGAAGAGCAATTAATTTGATATCACGCTTTGCTGCTAGTACAGTGCAATATGTGCCATGGTAACTGTAATTACTTAGGAGAGCGTTTCCACAGAAGTCATTAATCTTATTGAATGGCTTTACAAAAGGAAAAAAAACTGAGTTTATGTCAAACCATTACCCTGACTGTCACATTGTCTCGGTTACAAGCACCAGTGCAAGTACTATTCATGCTTTTATCTCCTCACGTTTAGACTATTGCAACAGTCTTTTTACTTGTTTGAGCAAGAAGGAGCTTTACCGTCTCCAGGTTGTCCAGAACTCTGCTGCAAGGCTTTCAACTCACATTAACAAAAGAGAACTCATTATACCAGTATTAGCAGCTCTGCACTAGTTACCAGTCAAGTGTAGAATCCAATTTAAAATACTTGTTCTTGCTTTTAGAGCCCTGCAGACTCACATTCCTCCCTACATCTCTGTGCTGATAGAGCTCCATACTCTGTCCCTTAGTCTGAGGTCAACAGGCCAAACATTGTAAGCACTCGTTTTAAAGTCATAGGAAGCAGCTGTTCCAACCGTTGCATTTCCAAATTCTCCCGAGTGCTGCCCGACTTTACACAAGTGAATAAAGTGAATGTGATTGGTCGTTTATCAAGGGGGCGGAATTGTAGTGGTGGAAGGTTCGCAAGCCAGTTTGATTGTGGCCGGTGTCTCAGAAGCATCTTGCTAACCAGTTAGCAACTTAGTGCTAGTAGGTTCCCAATGGGAAATTACATTGGGACCAAGTAGCACTTAGAAACAACACTGTCAGGAACGCTATGGACAGCGGAAACATGCAAGAGGAGGAGGTCGTGTATGAGTCTTCTGTTTTGTGTCGGAGGTCGTGTTTGAGCCCTTGCCTCACAACGCTGCCGGTTCTGTTAGCTCTACGCCTGACAAAGACACAGACGTCCAGGAAATTATTCTTATTTCAACCGTTGTGTATATTAGCTGCAAAATATGAATCAAGATGCTATGACTGAAAAAATTTGATTGACAGATGACCGTTGATATATGATTGGCCGAATTTAGGTGTTCAGGCTGACGTATAAATAACTGGCCTGCATAAGATGACGGGATAAAAAAAAACCAACACAGATTTTAAGACAGTATATATATATTTTTTTTTGTAGAAATGTTTTAAGTTTTGGGTCTGATAAAGACTACATTTCTATACATGTTTAAGCCAGAAAAATTTGATATTTAAATATGACTTCCCTACGACTTTAAAAAGCAACTGAAGATGCTGCTATTCAAGCAGGCTTTTAACTAGACGTGTGGTTTTTATGTCTTTGTAAGTTTCCATTTGTTTTTAAAATGTTGATATACATTGTATTCTATATTGTTAATTTATTGTATTACATTTTTACTGTGAAGCACTTTGATTTTTATCTGTGATAATTGCTATACAAATAAATTTTACTTACTACAAAATATGACAAACATATGGTGAAAAAAATCTAATTCATTTGCTTAGGAATAAAATCTCTCTTGATAAATCTTTGAAGGTTAAAAAAAATTTTGAATGATAAAAAAAAAACTTTTCTGAAGTTTTGACAGTCAGAATAAAAGGGAAGGAATGTTTGATTTTCTTTAAATATATCTTCAATATTCGGTTACTTTCATATAATTTTCTTTTTCCTTTTTGTATCAAAATTGTTATACAGCTTTAGATACTGTTGTGTGCACGTGATTTTTAGCGTCATAATTTAATACAACTATTACAAACCAAAGTCAAGTGCAACCAATTGCCGAAATGATCTGAAGTCATCCTAATCAGTTAATAAAACATTCCTGAATGGGTTTTAATCTCATAAAACACAGCTGTTCTGAGAAGGTCTCAAGAACAAACGGAGTCACAGAGCAGAAAGGTCAGGGATTAGGATGTCAACAAGTTCAAAGAGCATAAAACAAAGACCCAGTGAGAGCTGTTCATAAATCACAGTAAAATCCCCTAAACTGTAATACTGTTAAGTGTTGTTGTATGAAAAATGTGAAAACGTTAATGAATAATTATGATTACATTCTAACACTACAAAATCACCTGAGAAAAGCAGTGTGACTGGAACAATAACAGAGAATTATATCCTTACAAAAAAAGTTTCATTCTTGTAAAATCTCAAGTTTAGTATCTGGCAGGCGATGCAAATTCTCTGTCATCCAGGTCATGGCCACAACAAACAGGCTTAAATCTTACTTGCTGAGTTTAACACCTATCTAGGAGTGGTTGTCACTCCTGGATTGGTGTTAAAATGTTTTTAGAAGATCTGAACCAAACCCACTACCTTCGATAGAAGCCTGTTTGTGGTGTAGCATCTAGACTTGATAAAATATGTACATAATATCAAATGCAATACAAACTGTAATGCATTTTAGTTTTGCAGCCGAGGATTTCAATCTATATTCAGCTAACCTGGCATTTAGCCGACTGTTATGTCTAATGATAAAGTTGCAGAACCTTGGTTAAAACGCTCTCTTCCTGTCTGACTCATTTTGACATCAGATTTAAACATGATTTAAACAGGACACCAATAGCAAAGCAGACAGTGGTACTTTTAACTACTATGTTAATAACTGTGTATAGTTCATTAGACTGTTGATAAAAAATACACTCCTATAACATGTTTCAAACCAAAATAAAGAACGATGTATTTGAGTATTTTATTTTTTACAATACGACTTGGAATTATTAGTAATCCAGAGCGTAGATTAAAAACATAACCATTACGTACAATGTGTTAGCGACGATGGATACCAAAAACAGGTGCTTAAGCGAATTCCAGAAAAGAAAAAGCAAAGAAGAGCTGCTGGAAGAACGGAAAAAAACTTGCCAAAATAAACACGTTCTTTCAAAGAAATGAAGAGGCAGAGGTGGACGTTGCTGCTACAGTGAACGAAGATTGCGACCAGGAGACGAATGGAGAGAGAGTGGGTGAGGAGGGGGGCTGTGAAACTCAAGGTAGCCCGATAAGACTAATTTTACAGCAGAATAAACTAAATTATATATCCATGCCTAGTGAAGGTGAAAAATGATGAAATGATGAAGTGTGTATGTATGGCGCACATTTCGGGTTGGTTTCTACAGCAGTGGGGGGGCTTCATACGGGGCACACCCAGATAATGTTTCTTAAGGGCCTATTGTTGTGTCGTTACGCCACTGAACTAGACTACTGCTTATACTATGAAAAGTATAAGGTACTTAAAGTAGAAACGGCTGTTCCAACCGTTGCATTTCCGAATTCTCCCAAGTGGTGCACGACTTTACACGAGTGAATTAAGTGAATGTGACTGGTCGTTTATCAAGGGGGCGGGATTGTTGTGGCGGAAGATTCGCAATCTCTTTGGTTGTGGTGGTTTGTCGGAAGCATCCTGCTAACCAGTTAGCAACATAGTGCTAGTAGGTTCCCAATGGGAAATTACATTGGGATCAAGTAGCGCTTAGAAACGACACTGTCAAGGAACGCTATGGACAGCGGAAACATGCAAGAGAAGGAGAGTTTAGTGTTGGAGGTCGTGGATGAGTCTCCTCCGTCATACATTTTTTTTTAGAGGAGGAAAGCGGGAACGAAGATGTTGTGGAAGAGGACGCCAGGGCGGCAGAAGCTTGGTTTGGTGTAGAAGGCTTCCAGCCGTACATGTTTGAGCCCTTGCCTCGCAACGCTGCCAGTTCTGTTAGCTCTATGCCTGCTGAAGACACAGACGTCCATCCCCATGAACACTGGGACGGAACTCAATGGGAAAGGAAATTATTCTTATTTCTTATTTCAACCGTTGCATATATTAGCTTATATACATATGAATCAAGATGCTATGACCAAAAAATTTTGATTGACAGATGACCGTTGATATATGATTGGTCGAATTTAGATGTACAAGCTGACATATAACTAACTAGCCTGCATAAGATAACGCAAAAACCCCCACAGATTTTAAGACAGCATTTTTTTTTAAATAGAATTTTTCTAACTTTTGAGATATATGGTCTGGTAAATATACATTTTTAAGCCAGAATGATTTGACATTTAAATATGACTTCCCTTTAAGCCGCTAGCTGCCTAGCTCAGGTGGTAAGTCACCAATCCTACAGACAGGAAGACTGGGTTCTTATCCCAGCTGCCAGTGTGGGTCCTTAGGCCACACCCTTCTCGTTAATGCCTGCTTTGGGGAGTGGCGGCCTAGTGGTTAGGTTAATTTTGTTGCTATGTTCTTGTAACAGTGTAATGACATTAAAATACATTGGAAAAATCCATCACCACACAATTGAATTGGCTAAGATGTATGACTGGAAGCTTTGCAAACAGCCCACAGCCAGTTCAGAATATTTTAATTACACTCACATTTCTATGATCACTGCATAACCAGACTTATAGATCCATTGATGATAAATAGGTCTAAACTTTATTGTAAATAGAGAAGGGAGCCAACAGGCATAAAAGCTGCAAGTTAAATTGTTCCTCTCTTCTGTTCTGCATGTGAAGCATGAATGATCAACAGCAGAAGGAGCCCAGTGTCTTTTTTTTCTTCATTTTTCTTTCATAGAGCATTTATGATCGTGAGCTTTAAGTAAGAAAAAACCCAGGAGGTGTTAAAAGTACTTTACACACCTCTCAAAATGTGTTTGGGAAAAAAAAAAATCCTATGACAAAGTAAAACAATCTTGTCAGCAAAATAAAAAAAACAAATAATTACACAAAACCTCACAGAGAGAGTACAACTACATTGGTAGGCTGACACTGGAGGACAAAAATCAACAATGTTTAAAGGATCGAATTGTGTTGTGGTCTTCACTTCTGGCCACTTAGAGTCGAGCTCAATATTCAACATCGATTTACTGGAACCTGTGAAAGCACTGATGACACTGTAGATCCTGTTTAAGGGAATCGCCACATTACTCACCGTCTGACAGCAGAAAGCTCTAAGGCCTTTATGTTTGTTTTTTGTTTTTTTTTTTTACTTTTAAAGAAACCCTGTATCTAGTTTGTCCCCATGGAAACAGACTCTGAAGATGACCTGCTGGTTTGTTTTGAGAAACCCTGATGAATACCGGGCCGCTGCAGTACCTTTACTGGACTAATCAATAGAATCAAGCCATAGGTGTGGTAACCAACGCCGTGCGGCTCAACGTAATGATTCTACAAGAAGGAAGTTTAGTCGAATGCCGCAGCAGCTCCTGTATTATACAAACCAGGCAGAAAAGAGTCCATAATATAAAATTAAAATCAAACTATCCTAACTTGAGTGGTAAAAAAGGCAAATCAGAAAAAAAAACAGTAGAGGCTAATAGAGTATAATAAATTACTTTTATGTGTATAATAACCATTTTGCCCTAGACTCTGCAGGAAGAGCATGAACCCATATGAAATGCTTAGCAAATACTTTCTGCAGCCAAAGCTGAGCCAGCCTGGTGACATTTGTTACTAGAAATCCAACACTTGCAAACATTTTCTTTTCTCTTGAAAGACTTAAAATACAGTGAACCCTCGCTATAACGCGGTTCACTTTTCACGGTCTCGCTGCTTCACGGATTTGCATCATGCATTGTTAAACTTTATTGTCAAACGCATTAATGGTGGCATGTCTGTTTATAAGGATCTTTTGGCCCAGAAGAAAAAAGAGCGACAACAACTACCGATAACTATGTTCTTCTCTCCAAAACACACACCTGCACCGCAGGCTTTAGAAGAAAAAAACGCCACAGAGCAGAGTCAGGATGCAGCGGCTCCGTCAGAACAGCAGTGAAATACTGTACTGTACACGTCAGTCACTATTTGTCCTACTGTACTTTGTATTTTTTTTCATAATCATTTTTCATTTTCTCCCGTTCCAATCCGTCACGGCGGGGCGGTGCTGATCCCCGCAACATTAACCCTTCATTTCGTATTGATGATTAAAATTATTACTCATTTATTTATAACTATATTATTTTACAGTACAGTAGTTAACAATGTTGGATCAAAAATAATAAAACAAAGCTAAAAATATTAAGTATCTTATATATAATTTCCCTTTGATATTTAGATAAGAACTTTCACCTCTGTTACTATGGAATCTGCTTCCCCATAGCTGTTCTTTTCAGTTTTATGAGTAGTTCTACTTCCTTTATGATGTGAAGGACATGCTCATCACATATACAAATATAGAAAAATGCTTAAAATCCATTTTTGTTTCAGGACATAAACTGGAAAAGTCAAAAAACAACAGTTTTCTATGTTTTTTCTGAATGGTGGTATTTCTTATACTGTAGGAAGTTTCAGAAATATTAATCTTGACAGATGCAGTTAAAGCTACAGTGTGTAATTTTCAGCGACATCTAACGTCCAGACTGCAGACCGCAGCAACAGGAACATCTCCCCCCCACCGCTTCTCCCCCCCAACAGTACGGCGAGCGTTACGGGACAAAATGTCTTCCAGGACGTCCGCATCACCTACCTTCTCAAGTGATGAGGTTTGTTTACATAGATAATTTTACAGATAGTATTTCATTAGTCTGTGTGTTCAATACCGCCTCAGTTCATCTCTCTCAACTTCCCGTAGTTACTTTCGAGCGTAATGGGCGATCTCGCAATCGCTAGTTTGTTGGCTCTGCGCTGCCGTAGCGCCAAGATGTCTGCCTCCATGGCTGCGGGACCCGCTCCTATGTAATTATAAATAACGAATTCTAAGGCAAAGCAAATATTAAGGTTAAGAGGCTGAGCTCGTAGATGATGATAAATAACATAGTCATGTATAATATATTACATTTCTGACTGTATATCCCTGTAATTATTACACACTGTAGCTTTAAATAGTAAAAGAAAATGCTATCAACTGTAGAGTTTCCAATATTAAAGTGCAACCCCTTAAGAGGTACAGTCTGGTTGATGGCTTCTTTGATCTCCTTAACTTCTTTTTTTATTATTCATTCTCCAGCTCCCTCCGTCTGTTCTAATAAGTCACACTTATGTCTGTTTTCCCGTGTCCTCCAATTGTGTACTTGTTGTGTTTCCTTCCTCCCGTGACAGTTTTGCAAACTATAAACTTTTCTCTTAGTAGATCGAACATCCAGCACAGGTTGCAACATTTCCTGCCACGTTTGCACACAAAAACCATGTATTTCAATCCAGAATATCAAGACCAGTTTTGCATGCTCCACTGTAAAGGAAGACCTTTCCAGTGCAACTCCTGAGAATAGTTATATTTTATTTTAATATACATAGTTTCACACAGATTAACTGAAAACACACTAAAGGAGTGGTTGGCAGTTTACTCAATGTGTTTCATCATATCAATGGTCTAGCAAAATCAATTTACCACTGCTTTACTCTTGCTGTCCGAGCTGGATGCCCGCCTGTTTCATGGCAGATTTGCTCTGCAAGAGGGGATTCCAGAATGTGTCATTCAAGGAAGAATCAAGGGCTAGTGTTGAAAAGCCCTAAACTATACTGATTTTGACAAGTGTGACGGAGTCCTTTTGTTTTAAACAGCTAGTAATGAAGAACAGTGTGGAGGCAAATTTTTCACTAATATTCCTTCTAGTTAATCCTGTTAGGATAATTATCATTGATGAGTTTATTACACCTTAATATCAGCTCCAAAATGTTACGCCCCTGAAAATGGGGAGGAATAAAGACAATGAAAAGAGACGTTTCCTCAGCGAGAACTTTTACTCTAATAAACAAATATTGGTTTTACAACAATAAACATTTATACAATCTTACAGCAAAAAGGCCAGGGTATAGAGAGTGCATACTGTCAGGATCCCAGTTTTTGTGTTCGTCTGTTTGTCTTGTCTTTTGTGTTTCTCCCTTCCAACACCAGGAGGCGCCTGGCTCCGGTTCGCCTCCTCACACACCTGCAAGCTGTTGCCGCATCACCGGACTGCTCTTAAGCTGCTGGTTGCCACTACTTCGACGCCAGAGTGTTTGCCAGTTTGGGGTACTCTAGCCAAGCCTTGTTTATGCTGAGTCTAATCTGAGTTTTTGCTTTATTGAGTTTTTGTCCTCTAGTCAAGCTGAGATCTCATAGAGTTTTCCTGAGTGCTTGTTTCTCCCTGAGACTAAACCTTGTTTGTTCTTTGCCTTTCGGCAGGAAGCCTTCCTGCAAACTGGACCCTTTGGTCCGCCTCCTCCCAAGTGGGATCAACTAAGTCTTACACTGAGCGACGGATTCCAAACAGGAGGTTTGGATCCGGCCACCTTCGAGCATGCTGAGATCTCTCAGAGTAAGGAAGTCATCTTCACCACGACCCGTTCAAGTACCACAGGAAAACTGAGTTGCAACCAGCGGCTACATCATTTAACTCCGTCCGAGTTCTGGGTAAACCCTGTTCCGCCCTCCACCGAATCAAACATTCTCCAGAAGACCATCACATAGACTGAAGTCTAAGCGTCTCTACTTCTCTGGAAACGTGAGTGGAACTCTGCGCCAAACTCAATAATACCCTTCAATAAAACCCGTTGAACTTTAATATGGTGTCTCTCTATTTGGCTTCATTGCATTTGGGTCCGAGCCTTAGAAAGAATCATGACACATGCATCTTACTAATATAGCATTTACCTGAGGCATAATCCCTACAATGAGCAAAAGGTCCTCTGAGATTAACATTATAACACAAAAAAGTGTTTATTTTGATAAAAGAAATGAAGCACGTGTCAGAACTGATGTTTTCCCCAGTAGTTTATCTAATTAGGCCAGTTCCTCAGTCCAGCTATATACAGTTATAATCGTAGCTTTTGTACGTGGTGAAGATTTGGGAATAGAATGAGAGCTGTGTCATTCAGTTAAGTATGAAGTGTAATATTTTGATAAGGCTGGAGCCATGGATGTCTCCTCATCTTCAAACGTGTATGATGTAATGATGTGATGATGTGGCAGACTGGAGTTTAATAAAATTCTTCTTTAACTTCCTGAGAAGTGAGCCTGGTTGGTGAGCAGCTGCTTTCTGTAACTAAGAAACTTCTCTGATCTGAATAAGATTACAATTTCTATGGAAAATCTGTTGTCATGTCTCATGGTTATTTAATACATATATGCAGTGTTGGGAAAGTTCTCTTTCTACGTGAACTAGTTCAAAGTTCAGTTCACAATTTTTTAAATGAACTAGTTCAGTTCATAGTTCATAATTCAAAATTTTGAACTAAGTTCACAGTTCCAAAAAATGAACTAGTTCAGTTCTTTTTTTTTTTTTCATATATTGCTCAATTACACCATAGCCTACTGTAGAACCACAGACAGCAATTATTTTATCAGTTGTAACATTGAAACTGTGCGTCAGATTTCATCTTCATATCCAGTTTTGAATCCTTATCCAACCAGGGTTTACATTAGCATTGAGGGGACAGCATTTCCCCATTGTTGCTTTAATGCTTTGTTGCTGTCCATTCACTTCACACTAGTAGCAGCTGCAGCTTTCACCCCTACAGTATATTCTCAAAAACATCAGGAAAAATGTGCTGCTTGAATGGTCTTTTTTATGAGGAATTATTAAAAGAAAAACAGGAAAGTAGTCTTTAAGGTGCAAATGTTTTTTAAATTTTAATATTTTTTTTCAATTTGAAATTCCATTTCAGTACATACTAAAAAGGAATCCTGGAAAATTATACCAGGCAGGTTTAACAAACAAGTTACATGAATAGTAAAACCCTCAAGAACATTTTACTAACACAAACTGAGGGACCAGGCTGAGGTAGGAATTTAAGGTTACTGAAGTGCAGATTTTTTTACTGAAAGCCGGCGGGCAAAGTTTGCAGAGAAATGTAAGATTGTTTCCATCATCCTCACCGACCACCTGGTCATAAAACTGTTTTAAGTGATCATACTGCTGCTTTGTCGCATCCACTGTCGCCTCCATGCTGCTGTGGCTTCCACGCTGCATTTTGTTTTGATGACGCACGCGGCTGTAGGCTACGACACTGGTAGCTGGTGTTGCCAGATTGGGTGTTTTTCCCGCTACATATTAAGGCCTGTTTACGGTGTGATTTAGCCAGGGTTTCGCCTGGAGGGCTCTATAGAAATCTGACAACCTATTGAACGGAGTCGAACTGAGAGAGCGTGCCGTTCACAGACACCAGAATGAACGGGTTCACAATAACGTTCATCAGGCAGTAATGCAGTACGTTCAGTTCACGTTCGCCCAAAATATGAACGAGTTCATGAACTTTCGTTCAATGAACGCGTTCAGGCACAACACTGCATATATGTTATAAAGTGTTATTTAAAGAGTTTATCCTGAGTAATCTCTTTTCAGGAATAGATCTGGAGAGACCGAGCTTCAAGGTGTAAAGACAGAGCCTACGTTTAATACGTCGTACAGTGAAAAACCAGATCTCATATTTTTAGATCCACTTTTCCAATCTCTTCCAATATGAGTATAATCCCCACCCGTTTTTAGAATGATTTAATAAATGACATGTGATCCATTCCGTTTTACGCTTCTTCTATTGTCACGACAGAAAGGTAAAAGCCATAAAGCCATAACTGGGTCATAAGTGCAATTAAGGAAATCATCCTCTATTACACTCATAGGGGAGCAATAATTTTTTGTTTGTTTGTTTCAGGTTCCAAATAGCATCATCAACAGACAATTACCGTAACAGATACAAAGAAATGTTTGATTCTGAGCAGATCTGAATATGTTGTCAAAGAGCTCAGATGTGGCTTGTTTATGAACAGAGATTTGCACTGAAACCTCATGGGAAGAAACTTAATACTTCCAAGTAGGATGATGTCACTGTGTCTTTTGAGGCTTCCTAATTAGCGTTTCTTCAGTCTAATTAGCATCATTATGGTAGACAAGTGTAAAAGCAGAGTAAAGGCTCAAACACTTTTAAAGGAACAATAAAACCAGTTGATGGACGTATTCAATTTGCTTGTTGGTGCCTTACTAGTCAATCAGTGTAACACACAGTTACCTATGAGTCAATAAATGCTGGTTTTGATGGGGATTTATCTTGATTTCATAAATATTTTGGTCTGTATTGCTTTTGTTTTAAATATCAAAGCTAATCACAAGTGAAATAAAATGAAACAATAACAGATTTATGTAGAAGAGCCTTAAGAAACTTCACCTGCTGCCAATAACTCCAGTTCATGCCATTGCTTTCATATGCCACCAGGGGAAACAATGTCAGCCTTTAGGGCGAAACGTGACAGGTTATCCTGTCTCTTCTCATTTTGCTCCTTTACTCTCTGGTGGGAGTACAGCACCGTGACTGAGGGTAAAGCATGCTGTGCATCAAGCCCAATAGAGCGGGGATAATAAGGCAAATCCTCAGCACAGCTTTCTTAGGATGCCAGTCACTGAGACATCGGCGTTTGATGAAAAGTGGAAAAAAATGGGGAATCTCTGAATCTCAGTATACTTATGTATATACATTTGTGTCTGCATAATATCAGCAACTGTTGGGGAAAAAAGCGCAATTGAATTTGATTGATTCAAATTTGGCTCTAAAACACACTCATGGAAGTATTACAACCGTCTATGCTATTAAAGCTAGGGAATCTAGTTAGTCCATGTTGGAAAAATGTTGACATTTTTTTTTTTTTTTTTTTTTATATTAGAGTTTTAAGCTATAGATCTGTGAGTTTCAGAACTGTTCCTGGGACTCTCTGATATTCAATGAGGATGTTATCCTGTATTTAGATAAAGAAGACCACCTGGAATCGATCCTACTGTATATGACCTGAGTGAAGTTGGCCCCCCCACTTTCTTCAAATCACACAAAATTAGTGTCAAACGTTTGTGCAGCATGAATTTTTGTTTGTGCCGCTATCATTTTTTTACAGTTTAAATTATATAATCAAAGGTTGAGTTTCAGAATGAAATTTTACATTATTGTATATTTTGTATATTGTATATTTTGTAAATTTTACATTTTGTAAATTTTACATTTTTGTATGGCAAAATTTTTAACTTGTAGTGTTATCATTTTAATGATATTAATTATATTTTGTAGAGGTCATCAAAGGGCAGTTAACATCTGTTTTCGCTGCACAAACCAGCACAAACGTTTGACACCAATTCCGTCTGATTTGAAAAAGGTGTGTGTGTGTGTGTGGGGGGGGGGGGGGGGGGGGGGGGGGGACGGTGACCTTCGATGACCTCTAGAAACTTCTCTTTATATCTTTAAAATGGTAGCGGCACAAACGAAAATTTTTGCTGCCCAAACAAACGTAGCACAAACGTTTTACACCAATATTGTCTAATTTGAAGAAGGTGGGGGGGCTGGTTGACCTTTTGACCTTTACATTTTCATTAATATCTTCAAAGCCAAAGCAGCACAAACAACAATTTTTGCTGCACAAACCAGCACAAATGGAGCTGAGTTAATTGACACCCATTTCGTCTGATTTAAAGAAGGTAGGGGGGGGCTGGTTGACCTTTGATGACCTCTAGAAATATTTCTTTATATCTTTAAAATGATAGCGGCACAAATGAACATTTTTGCTGCACAAACCAGCACAAACATAGCACAAACGTTTGACACCAGTTTTGTCTGATTTGAAGAAGGTGGGGGGGCCAACTTCACTCAGGTCTGTATATGCTGACCAACTCAGGGCTGAAGTCTGTTGGAGGGTCTTGGGTACAGGCACCACTATATGACAAACAAAAGCAAGAGTTTACTTTAAAATATGTGGTCCGAAACTGGATGTTCGGGTGGAGAGGAAAGTGAATAAAATGAATAAGTAAAGTAATGTCCTGTGAGCTAAAAAAAAAAAAAAAAAAAAAAAAAAAAAAGCTGCACGTCTGTTGCTTCTCTTTTGTAAGCTGAATATTGGAATTACACAGTTTTTTGGTTTTTTTTAACCAATCTAAGCTTTTCAGTCATTCATCTGGAGAAGACAGCTGCTTAAATGCTTTAAATGCAAATATTGCTTAAATGTAACTGTTCTGCACAAGCTTTTACTTTTTGAATCAAACAAAATATATTGTATGCTTCACTGACAAGTTAGTAAATGTATAAACTGCTGCTTTGCTAGTCTAGTCTTTCAGCTGCATTCCATATATTCTATGAAACCCCTTCATCTTCCCACATTTGTTGCTTTTTGACATTGATTTTCCAACATCTCTGCATGTGTCACCATTGCCTTTCGCATGTCCTCCAGGATGAGCCCCGAGTACATTATTGCCAACATTCTTTCCATCCTATGTAACATCATAGCGCTCATTCAGTTATATCCAATAGCATGTTCATCTCTGGAAAAATGAATCACTGCACAGATTTGTGCCAAGTGGTTGTATAAAAGGACACCCACAGTCCTACAGGAATGTGTCATCTCCTGTTGAATTTGTAGCCCTCCATTTGACAATTTTCACCCATTCCTCTGCTAAGGTTTCCTCTCAATATAAGATTTCAGACCAGTCTAGTGGTAATGTGTATGCGAAATATGCACCTAAATCTATTTAGCTAAAAACGGTGCTAATTTTCCATCAATATGAAATGTATCAAATGTCTAAATCTATAATGAGCACAGCTGTTTATGACAGCATTTTATTTATTTTTTGTTATCCACATTGATTTAGTTTCAAAAAGACCTTTTATGAAGTAGCATGCCACTGTGAGGCTGCCAGCTGCCTTTAGAAAGAGGTAAATTCAATCAAGACCTTTAGAGCAAAACTCAGACTTTTCCTCTTTCAAATAAATATACCGTAGACTTTGTGCAAAAAGAACTTTTGCAAAGCTAACAAGCTCTTTTCCATCTCTACTGCAGTTGTGTGAAGGCAATAAAAAATACAAATTTCATCGAATAAAAGCAATGAACAAAAAGTCAAATCATAGACAAGCTCATCAAAATAAAAAAAATAAAAAAGCTTAACTTATGCAGCACAAAAAACAAGGCTAAATAAAACCCACAGATTCTATCAAACGCTTTATGCCTCAGAGGGAGAAAAGTTCCAAAACAACAGAATAAAAAAACCCAAGATAAAAGGGTCTTCATGCTCAAGGTTTCACACTTCTCAAGATAGATAAACATAAGGGTTAATTTAAACAGTTTAATTCTTATTTAAAGGTAATTACGAACGAGCTCAAAGTGATTTCAAAGACTTACCGAATTTCAAATAAAACGAGTAAGATCACTGCTTTTAAAAGGTCGTTTTCTATCATAGCTTCTTTAAGGGCTATAACTGGATGTTCTGACATTTCCAAGGATCATTTATTTGAAAAGATCTGTTTCCCTCTCTCTTTAACTCTACTGAAGATTCTTTCAATCAAGTGAAAAGTGTCTGTGTGTGCCCCCACACTACCATGTGGGGACAATTACTCAGATATATGTTGCATTTTAGGGACTTATAGGTACTTGTGGGGACCAACGACTTATGAAACTGCCACGTGTTTCTAGTTTTGACATCAAGCAGAGCAGGCATGATAGAGCTGGCATCCTCCACAAGCTGGCAGAGAGAGGAAGTACGGCTCGAATGCACAGAAACAAACTACTGATGCAAAAAGACGGCTCTAAGAAAGACAGCTCCTGTTATCTCTGATTACCGTCACTTGGGTTCTTTTTTGCATGTAAAGCTGCAAACCCCTCAATCAACCTCAGCAATATAAAATACTAAATTAGATGACCCATTTTTAATGTACAAAAGAAATTTTCATTCATTTACAAAAAACAATATACTTTGTATAAGAAAAATGTGCATCGGAGCCAACAATTCAAAACCTAATGGATAATATTTGCAACCATAATTCAAATTAAAACATGACCTGGATGAATTTACACCTTTAAAGGAATCTATTACCACCATGGTGGGGTGGTTCTCCTCTAAGAAGCAGCAACTTAAAATGAAGACCCCAGGAAAAGAGGCATGATACCATGAAGAGTTTATAGAGAAAGCTTTGAGCAAAGTGAAAAGAACAAGAAATAAAGAAAAGAAAATAGCTTGGTTTATCAAGACAGCTTGTGTATACTCTAAACTAAAATAACATACTCAATTGGGGATCCACTTTCAGCAGAAACATCTTTTTTTCGCTGGATCGGCCTTGCACCATTATTAGGTCAATCAGATGAATAAAAATTTTTTTTTTTTAATAAAGTATTTTTAAGTGAGGTCAGCTGCATATCCTTGCACCTGATACACAATAATCTGGTAAGGACTTTTATTTTGTGTTGCATTTAAAAACTAACCAGGGGGTTGCAGCACATTTTCTTCTTTACCGACTATATTTGATAGATCTGACAGTCGAATTAACATAAGCTTAGCATATACAAAAATATTAGATTCTATCATCTAATTTTCAAATGAAATTTGTATTTTTTTACAAGCATTGGTAATCTTTAAAGTCGTAGGGAAATGGTATTTAAATGTCAAATCATTCTGGCTTAAACATGTATATAAATGTACTCTTTATCAGACGATATTGTCCCAAAAGTTAGAAAATTTCTATAAAAACAAAAAATCCTGTCTTAAAATCTGTGGGGGGGTTTTTCGTTACCTTCTGCAGGCCAGTTAGTTATAAGTCAGCCTGAACACCTAAATTCGGCCAATCATATATCAACGGTCATCTGTCAATCAAACTTTCTCGGTCATAGCATCTTGATACATATGCCGCAGCTTATATACGCAACGGTTGAAATAAGAAATAAGAATAATTTCCTTTCCCATTGAGTTGCGTCCCAGTCTTCACGGGGATGGAGGTCTGTGTCTTCAGCAGGCATAGAGCTAACAGAACTGGCAGCGTTGCGAGGCAAGGGCTCAAACATGTACGGCTGTAAGCCTTCTACACCAAACCAAGCTTCTGCTGCCCTGGCGTCCTCTTCCACAACATCTTCGTTCCCGCTTTCCTCCTCTAAATAAAAAAAAAAATGTATGATGGAGGAGACTCATCCACAACCTCCGTCACAAAACTCTCCTCCTCTTGCATGTTTTAGCTGTCCATAGCGTTCCTTGATAGTGTCGTTTCTAAGTCACCAATTTAGTGCTGCTACTTGGTCTCAATGTAATTTCGCATTGGAAACCTACTAGCACTAAGTTGCTAACTGGTTAGCAAGATGCTTCCGACAAACTGGCTACAATCAAACTTGCTTGCGAACCGTCCGCCACAACAATCCCGCCCCCTTGATAATCAACCAATCACATTCACTTGCTTTTTTAGTTTTAAAGTGAATTATTTGCTTACAGCAATAATCGGAAAAAAAAAAGTTTCTTCCAAGAAACTGCCTGGCCACAATCAAACTTGCTTGCGAACCTTCCAACACATCAACCAACCATAAACGATTGGTCGGTTAATAAACGACCAATCACATCACTTTATTCACTCATTAATTTTTTCAGATGGACTATGGTAAGACATTGCACATCATCCCTCTGATTTGTTCTCCAGTCTGTTGTTAACATAGCCAGGTAATGCACTATAATGAATGCACCCGTGTGCATGTAAATGTGAACGGATGCCATTCAGGACTTAACTGCGTAGCATAGGACGCATAATAACTCGATGGTGCATGCAGTGGACCAAAACATTCGTTTGAAGGCAATCAGGACTCATTATTGCCACAGAAAAACGAACGGTCTTTGTGGAATAATGAAAGAGACAGAAAGATGGTTAACATTGGCCTCGTATTTCCAAGGTGGAGAGCACTATGCAAGCAGAAGCAGCTTCAGTTTGACCCGGAGCTAACTCTTCTAATCATGACTGGTCAAAAAAGTCAAATGTTTGGTTTTGTTAGATTTATTTTGCTATGCTTATTCGATCGACTTTAATGCTACAATTGTAAAGCGTGGGTTAATTGTTAAAGTCTGAGCAGTCATGGACCCAGTGTTACATTGTTATGTAAGACATGTAGTTATGTGAATAATTTATCAGAAGGTTTTATTGAAAGGTATTATTGTTTTGGCTTACGGTGCTCAACAGCAAATCTATTATGGAAAATTCACTCTATTTTCCTTTAAATATCTAATAAAATCTATACTTACATCCACTTCTCTCCTACAAGTAACACATTAACAAAGTTTAGGTTATAGGATCAATAAAACACCAAAAAATACATGAAAATACAGTTGGAATCACAAACTTCACCTCTTCGATTACTGTTTTGTATTTTAATGCTGTTTTGGGCTTTGATGAAAAGCAGGAAAAATGTAGTCAGGTTGCAGGAACTCTCTGGATCCCAGCTGAAGGAAGAAGTTGGTGCTCATCATGTGAGGGGAATCCATAGGAATCGTTTGGGTCTGCCTGATTTTGTTTCTTTTTAGATACTTTAAAGTAAGGGATGCTGCTGACTCCTTTTAACTCACCGCTCCATGAGCTGAGCTTTAATTTGTCAGATTACCAAACCAGACTGAGATCTTGTAAGTGATGATTAGGGCAAGGCAGAAGGCAGCATCGCCTTCTGACCTTCTAACACCAAAGGCCCTCAGCCTACCAAGAAAAGTGCAGTCTGTGCTGAGCCCTGGTGCAGACATAGTTAACTTGAGCTATGAATATACCTGGGCAGACCTGCATTGTGAATGTCACATGGTACGGTTGGATGGAAATAATTCCTTAACACTCCTAATAGCCCTTTGCTGTCCATCTCAAAGCACACAACTACAATATCAATAACGACAGCCAAAAAAGCAAACAGCAAAGGACAACAATTTAAAAAAATAGGCGTTAACTACGATAAAAAACAGGCATACATATTTGTATAACAGAGATGCAGATGAGTTTTGTTAAAGCCGGGTATACACTGTGCAATATTTTCAATAGTTGCACGCAGCTACAGCTCAAAATGTACGACAAAACAGCAGGGTTTAAAAGTTCACAGCTCACAATGTTCACACACTGTGCGCCCTGATCTACCTGCTCACACTGCACGTCCAAAAACCACACGTCAGACTCAGCGCCGACAGATGGCGCTGCTCGGACTCTTCAATCAGAAAGTAGAAGAATGCCGTTGTTTCCACATGTGCAGTGCTCGAGGTTCTGGTAAATTAGCTCAACAGCAGAATTTGTCCACGAACGCCTCACGATGGACGACCGAATTTCAAACATGTTTGAAACGATCCCTGATCAGGAGGTGGCTGTGAAAGGCTGTACGCTCCTCGTTACTGCTGGGGTCCCCAACCACAGGGCCGCGGACTGGTACCGGGCCGCACAGAAAAAAGTATATATTATATATATATATAAAATTTATCGACGATCAGAGTCTGAGTGATGTTTTATTTTGAAAATTATAAAAAATTGCAGTATTCCCCCTCAATTACATCAGTCGGTGCATCTGTGCCTCTTGACACAGGTTAATTCAGTTCAAGACTCATCCTATCTATAACATCCTATCTTTGTGAAGCGGGATTTTCTGCGGTTACAGCGACCAAAACAAAGCTACGGAGCAGACTGGACATCAGGAGCACACTTCGCCTGTCATTTTCTCCGATTACGCCTAGATGGGACTGGCTTGTTTTATTTTTATGCCGTCTGTATTTGATTTTATGCCAGTCGTATCATTTTACTTGATCGTACCCCACCCCCAACCCCCCTGCGGCGAGTCCGGGAAAATATTGTCTGACATATAGCGGTCCGTGGTGCAAAAAAGTGTAATAAGTGAACAATCCATTTAATTTGTTTTTTCCCCTTTTTTGCCGTTTAAATAAAAGAAAAATAAGAAGGATCCTTTACTCATGCAACTTTAAATCTCTGACCTGTCAGGATGTTGCAACCTGATCAACATGATCCTTACTTTAAGACACACCGAATCCTCTCTGCCACTTCAACAGGCTTCTGTGATAAGGAGATACAGTTAAAGTCTTCTGAATAGGTGTCACAACAACACATTAGTTGTTACTTTTTGAATTATATTAAAGATTTCTATATTTCAAGAGCTCTTCCAAGCCCTATTTCAGCGTGCTT
Organism: Cyprinodon diabolis; assembly: GCA_030533445.1. Taxonomy (NCBI): domain Eukaryota; kingdom Metazoa; phylum Chordata; class Actinopteri; order Cyprinodontiformes; family Cyprinodontidae; genus Cyprinodon; species Cyprinodon diabolis. The sequence goes on along the minus strand of CM060070.1, from coordinate 5,631,374 downwards.
AGCATGCTGAGTTAGAGGTATAAGACACAATCATCTTCCTGCTTCAGTGAGCGCGTTCTGATGTGAGCAAAGCCGGCAGTTCTGTGAAGATTGTGTTCTTTGATTTCTCTTGTGAATTTAACGCAGTTCAGCCAGCACCGCTACGTGAGAAGCTTCAAAAATTACAGATAGACGTCTCCACAACAGCCATGCTAACTTTATAACCGAACGATAAACCCCAGTATAGCAGGAAAGAGTTACATGTATGTTTTTGAGATGTATGACAGGAGCTCAAGAGAGCACATCTTTCCACCATTTCTGTTCACATCGCAGTGAGGTGAACAACAGGAAACTAACACTACACAGCCCTGGGGAAAAAACGCAAAACGTTGTGTAGTTAATATTAAAACAGTGTTTGTATTCTAAACAATGAAGGAAGAATGCTGCAGGAATAAGGAAATGTCCATCTTCTGTTGAATAAAAGTAATGCAATGCCTTGACTGTTTGACAGCCCAATTTTCGTTTGCTACAAACTTGCTTTCTTGCAGTTAAAAGGGATTTTACCTTCTGGTATCTCTACATGCATGCCCGGTACAGTATAAGGCATTACTGCAACGTCAATGACAATATAAGCAACTGCCCTCTCTTGGTACATGCTGATCCAGGAGGACTGCTGCAAGTTAAAAACTGTTGGGTTTACTCAGACATAAAACTGAACCTAATCCCATTGATAACTAGGATAAATCAGAATTTATGAACTTGTTTTTAACTGGTCGATATATTCAGATATTGAATTTTATATTATTTCTCTAAGAGCTGTTGTCAAATGATCTTTTTTTTGGTGATTTCTGTGGAATTTTCATTTATCAGAGGGAGAGACACACCTCAGTAAAACAGAGAGATTGATCTTTGCAAATGTATTCAAAGGCATAAAGTGTTTGAAGGCTCCTGCGCTTAGACAGACAAAAGCGTTGAAGGAAGTTGTATAAACAATTTTATAAATCACACAGCAAGCTGTTTTTCAACCAGTCTGTTATCAACATTCCTCCTTAAGGGCTGGTTATCAGCAGTGTGTCACAGTGAGCTTGTCGGAGATATTTTTGATTTATGCCCAATATTGAATCGTAGTCTACGCTATGTTATTCCACGGCACAACGCAAGATGAACAGTCACAAACTAGCTGTGGGTCTAGATACGGTCGAGGCGGTGAGGAAGTGGGGGCGAGTTTGTGCAAAAACGGAGGGACAAGATGGCGAAAAAGAGTGGGGATCCAGGTGGAAAAGGGTCCCAGTGTACTTTAGCACCTCGCTCTTCTAGCTGGTCCAACTTCACCAGTTTTTTTTTCCCCCAACAATGGCGGTCATACAAACAAAACAAGCCGATAAGGTACCAAACAGGAAATATGCATAGAGTAGAGTGGATGTAGATTTGACCAATCAGAGGCCAGAGTGTCTGCGGGACGGAGGCACATTTGCATTCACTGCGACACGCACGCAGACAACGCTGTTTCTGAGTATAAATCAGCCTTTAGCTGGCCTTGGCACAGAACTATATTCTTAATCTTCTCTGACTCCAACTCCTTGAACACAATCAGTAGGAAAAGATTTAACAAGAGGCTAAAGGGCAGAATGCACCTCCTCTTAACTTATGGATAATGCATATCGTCTTAAACAAGACAGGATAAAAATAATCATATATTTACATTTTCCACCACATGATGAAGATATCAATCATATCTTAATTTACCATTATCTACAGTAGGAGGCCTAATCATTTACTGCTACCTTACAAATTTCTACAATAACAGCTCACTAAAGGCCTTCTAATTAAATTAAATTATTCCAACTTTTTGGCTTGATGTATTTTATATATTGGCTTTACAGTTATACTCTATTTGATAGTGAACAAAGCACTGTGTGTATATTTACCATAAAAAGACCACGCAACTAGAGCTATGATTGTTCCTGACATGAGTCACAGATACTGTGGTGTCATTCCACCCAGCTCGCCTCAATGCATCATAAAGAAAGAGGAGTTTCTGTCCGCTTGCTGGTGTTCAACCACATTCTGTTCCCCACGGCTCACAATACATGATGGGGCACAGAATAAAGCGCAACACCGACTCCTGTTGTATGTTCTGAGAAGGAGTCACAGCGCCGTATACGATATGGAAAGGTAAACAAGGGCGTCAGCACCATCATCCATTAGTCCTCTGTTAGTCAATGAATCTACAAATGGCTTAGTGACAAAATACATTACAGACTTGTTGTCACTGTATTCACTGCCCATCTGTCTGAATGATCCAGGAAATAAATCACACAGAAGGAGAATGAAGACGCTATACAGCAGCGCAGCATTTACTGAAATACTATTGGATGTTACTAGAAGTGTTAAATAATGGTTTTTTGAAACTGTGACAAATGACATACAATATTTTAAAAAACTGGCTTTAATTTCAAGGATGGAAATATAACACTATCGAGGCTCACTTCGATGATGTCACACTCACAGCTGCAGAGAGCATCTTAATTGAAGGTTGGGGAATATGAATGAGAATGGGACGCACTTTTCCCTCCACTGTAAAGGGAAACTAGACGTTGCTGTGGCAACATCATGGCATTCCATGTGCATGACTGCAGGTCTGTGGTGCTGTCAAATCAAATTATTTCAAAGAGGACTTTCCCTTTTCAGAATCAATTATTTCTTTTTGCTAACTTGTAATTTCCTGTCAACGTGACGAAGCAAACCAGTGGGACTCAAATTCAAAGGCAGGTGTTTCCTCCACCATTAATTCGCCGCTACACTCGCTGACAAGTTCCAGCAAATCTGCACTTATGTCGAATCACTATTTAGGGCTTGAAGGGTGCACTCGCAATATGCACTACGTGGTTTGGGATGACCGTTAATGTGGCTCAGCCTCTGCAGAAATGCAAACAGAAGGTTAGTGCTTCGGCCCCAGTTTGGGGTGGAGTCATTGATAACCTGGAGGACAGGGGCCTGGAGTACCGACTTTGGACATGCCTGCATTAAGGGAAATTATTTTTTTCTTAAAAATAAAATGAATTCAATTTTGAAATTTCAATTAATTTAAACACTTTAGTATTAAATTTATGAGGAATGGGAGCTGGGATTATCGTGACTACATAAAGAAATGAATAAAGGCAAGCAAGCAAGCCTTCAGTAGAGAAGTTAGTGGCTGCATTGTCACTGAAGTAAATGTTGGATAAAATGCAGAAATACCGTTTTTTTGGGGAGAGTAAAAAGATCTTTCTTGAAATTGTGCAGTGCAGACTGCCGTGAAATAGTCAGATATGAGTCATATACTGTATGGGCGATTAGATCGAGTTTGGGTCGCATTTTTCCTGCTGTGGGAAAGAAGCCATATAACACAAATATTTTATACTTAGGAGAGCCAGTTAAGCTGTGCGAGTCAGGAGGGCAAAGTGGCGTAGTGAAAGAAAGAGGATGATCCAGCATGAAAAGGGTAAAAAAAAAATGGAAGCAGGAGACAAAAGATTTGGAAAAGTTAACACTGTATGTAGGGACGGGTAATTCATAAACTTATAGGTAGCAACCAAATTCCATCGTTACTTCCAAGTTCTTGTTCATATAAACTTGTGATCTACCGCTGTACCACACCAACCAATCGGGAAGAAGACAAGATCTAGAAGTGGCCATACCTGTTCATCATGGCTAATTCCAACAGCAAAATGATATTAATACAATTCCTTTAACTGCAGGTCCATCTTGACACAGATGGGTTGATTTGCTCTGAGTCTGAGTGAGTTGGTTTCTTCTTTAGAAACAACACAGATCAATGTGTTTCCACTTTTAAACATAAACTGTAGCCAACAGATCAATTGATTCAGAATCTCATCTTAAGTCATACAAACTATCCTTGCCACACAGTATGTTTATAGAGAGTGACTTTTAGTCAGATAAAAATGGAGTGGGAGGACCGGGTATAAGGGCATCTATGGAGTAAAGAGTCAGAGGTAAGAGAGGTTATATGAGGGAGCGAGGATAGGAGGAAAAAAAATGTAGAGAGTAAGTAAACCTGCCATTAAGACACTCATTGATTTTGTTCAGTTTTTTTTTATTTTTTACACAAAGCAGAAAACTGCATGGTGCTGTGAATTGCTCACCCATGATAGCCCTTAACCTCCCCTCTAACAAAAGAGGTGTTCCTATCCACAAGGTTATCCGTCTGCATATAAACCAGTTCTGTTTGATGTTATTTCTATTCATAAAGAAGCGTATGGGTATAATGTTTGTCTGCTGTCAGTGCCTGTCACTTGTTTAGCTATAGGACAATGTACACTTAACTGTATCTTTGGCTTCACTTAAGTGCAGCCAAAGATGCGCTCCGCATCATAAGAGATGTGGAGCGCTGCGGGGCAGTGATGGAGGATGTGGGATTTCGGGGTTAGTGATTGGAAAATCTTTGATTCCTTTTGAGACAGCATTAAAAGTCAGCTGAGCACATTAGAAAACATAGAAAAGAGACAAGAAGAGAGGGACAAAAGGTAGAAAAAATAATGTACGTCTATTCTATTAAAATTTCTCTATCTGTATAATGAGTCTGTTTTATGGGTTGCCCGTCTTTGCCTAGGGTCCCAAATTTCCTTAATCCGCCCCTGCTTGGGGGGACTATAGTCCACATGGGAACTGGCAGCTGTCTGCAGCTGTGTTGCTTGTTAAGAAAACAGTTGTGCATTCCCACATTTCAATCAGAACTATCACTAACTTCTCTATTAGCTCACCTGCAGCCTGTGATAGGTTCTTCTTCTTCTTCTATTTTTTAATGGTGGTTGGCAAACAACTTATAGGTGCATTACCGCCACCTTCCAGAATAGAGTATGGATCAGACAAACTATTATATTCTCCCTAAAATACCCGTTCTTCTTAGAAAATTAAAAATACTCCCAAAAACTACATCCCCAGATGACCTTTGAAACAATTCCCTTATATCTAGTTTATTTTTATTCCTTTTATTTCACCACTGTGCCTTCCTTGGTCCACTTTTGATAAATACAGACTTTTAAACACAGACATTTGAGTTTAGGGGCAAACTCTCCATTTACTGCTTGACATGTCCCACCCCACCAGGTGCAACCAATGAGGTAATGACTGTTCATTGAATGGCTAATTAAAGTGGTATCCCAGCAAGTTTATATATATATATATATATCCAAATAAAAAAAGAGTCGTGCAAAGTGTTACAATTAGTCTTATTATCAATGACAGCTGAACTTCCCATATTTAAAATAAAAACAACAAGCCCTAGATGCATGTTTAATAAGAACTGCAGCTCTATATGATGAATTTTCCTGACAGGTTTTCTCTCTAAAAGCTAAAAGTCTTAAATCTTTACCTCTTGCTTTGTTTGCAGCTCATCCACACAGAGCAGTTATCAGCTGAGTTCTCCCCGCAGCAGTCCTCCCTCTCTGCGGGAAGTCCTCTCTCCGTCTCCGCTTCTCTCCTGAATCCTCCCAGTGTTTCCAGCTCTTCCACTTTTCAAAGTGACTGAAGCTAAACTGGAACCAAAGTGGGGCGAAATATCCAGGAAAAGATTTTTTTTTCAGCTGCATGCCTGTTCAGCCTCCATAGACCGAGCATCGTGCTTTATGCTTTCGCGAATGAATTTCATCAGAAAGTCAGCCCTCCCTCCTCTTCCTCCTCCTCCTCTTCCTCAGCCTTCGCAGGGCAGGACTGAGGACCAATTGAGAGCCAGAAAGGAAAGTGATCACAGCTTCTCACATCGGTGATACCTATAATACAATTGTCTTTTTTTTTTTTGTATATATTTCAATTAAAAAATCATAACTAAACATAACATAAATAAAAATAATAGATAGATAGATAGATAGATAGATAGATAGATAGATAGATAGATAGATAGATAGATAGATAGATAGATAGATAGATAGATAGATAGATAGATAGATAGATTTAGTATGTCAATCAATCAAAAGTTGGGTCTCTAAATTGGAGCAAAACCTTTTTTTCTTCTTTTTATGTTTTTTTTTTATATTATTAACTATAACTGGATATGGGGGCTGCTCGGTAGAGCAGTGGGTAGCACTGCTGCCTTGCAGCGAGAAGGTTTCAGGTTTGATTCCTGGCCGGGGGTCTTTCTGCTTGGAGTTTGCATGTTCTCTCTGAGCATGCGTGGGTTCTCTCCAGGTACTCCAGCTTCCTCCCACAGTCCAAAAACAGGAATGTTAGGTTAATTGGCTTCTCTAAATTCTCCTTAGGTGTCAGTGTGTGAGTGAATGGTTGCTTGTCTCTGTGTTGCCCTGCTATGGACTGGTGACCTGTCCAGGGTGTACCCCACCCCTGTCCATAGAAAGCTGAAGATAGGCACCAGCATCCCTCGTGACCCCGTAAGGGGATATGGGATAAGTGTGACAGAATCAGAATTTTTAGGCTCTTCCTCAAAGGACTATCCCTCCATTGCTGACAGATAACTAGAACCTATTTTTTTATAACTATATGTCTGAGTAGTTTTTCAAACATAGGGAATGTTTACAAGGGGTCCATATAATATATAATATGTAATTGACCACTTACATTTGTTTGTGGTTTTTCTATTGGTTCCTAGAATTTCTAAAAGAATGGGAGGCAGATCTTTTAGTTATCAAGCTCCTCTCCTGTGGAACCAGCTACCAGTTTTAGTCTGTGAGGCAGACGTATATCAGCTGTGCTGCTGCCATCAACACCCTTGTTTATAGATGTTGGAGATCTGCCTGTTTTTTAGTGTAGTCCTGTTTCTCTGACTGTGACTGGCTTCTTCATCCTGTGACATGGGAGCTGGCTTGAAGCTCGTCTCCCTGGCTGTGTGTTTCCTGGATGGGACCGCCTTTTACAGCTGCTATTTTGTATCTCTGCTTCTGTCTCCTTGAACCCCAGTCGGCCTCAGCAGATGGCCGCTCGCACTGAGCCTGGTTCTGCTGGAGGTTTCTTCCTGTTAAAGGGGAGTTTTTCCTCTCCACTGTCGCTACAAGCATGCTTAATGTGAGGGATTGCATTCGAGTCAATGAGTCAATAGAATCAACTAGTTTTCCTTAGATAGAAAACTTTGAATCAGTTTGACTGGATGGTCTGGTAAAGGGCCTTGTGATGACTTGTGTTGTGAATTGGCACTATATAAATAAACTGAATTGACAGACATTAATCCCAGACCTACCACTTGAGAGACATTTGATTGATTTATTTATTTTGTTCTTGTTGAAAGGGTTTTTATTGGAAAAAGTTTGTTGATAGTCAAACAACTCTAACTATAACCAAGTAGGGATAAAAGTATGAACATATTCTACAGATTGATTCTTCTTTACATACTTTGTATTATCATCTGTTAGTCAGCAGGATCAGTCCCTGGCTGAAAGAAAAAACGCTTTAAGTTTGCAAACCCCTGTTTGCAATAAAGATTGAAAATCTGCTTGGTTTTAGTAATTCAAATCATAAAATAGCATATATGACCATTTTCTTTTAATAAATGATAGCAAATAAATGTAATGTTAGAACCCAGGTTCCCAGAAGTCCACTAGTTAGTGAGTTTGCTTCTAGCTATTCAGCAATCATTGATTATCAACCTCCAAAAGATGATTAGCTACAAATGCCGGATGCTTAATAAGCAGACAGACAAATAGGCCTAATGCATAAATGAAAACTACTGAAGGGTAGAGGTTGCAACCAAAATAGATACAGCCTCATGAGGATTGTGAAGAAAAAAATTATACAAGAGTTCACTGAAATGTTTATTTTTCTTAATTTAAATGATCACAGCTTAGAGCAAATGAGCCAAAAGGATTTTAAATAAAGAAATGTGACTTTTATTATCTTGTAATCATTGGGGAGGCTGCTGCCTTTTACTGCTGTCCAAAATAACTTTACATAACAGCTTTAAGCATTAAATTCATGGAAAGCTGAGTAGAAGGAAGATATGTGTCAGGGAAAAGGGTGAACAAGTAACAGGGAGATGTAGAGCAATAACAGGATTGCAGAGCAAAGCTTATTTAAGAGTATATGAAGGATGAAGGTGAGAATAACTCAGAGATTACAAGCTGTAGTGAATAATCAGCTCTTCAGTTCTGAGTTGAAACAGCCAACAGGATGAGAAATGATGTTAAAAAGGAGGTTTTTATGTGTTGTTTTATTTTATCCTCTGCGAATCTCCGTTGGCACATGCTGAAAGTCTACCATAATAAATCAGTGGCTGCACACTGTGTCTGCATTCAGTTTGTGTGCACGCTTGTGGGTGTTTGTTCGGCTGTTTCCAGGTCACAGTGTTTGTGATTACACTATTGCTGCACTGATTTTAAAGAGCCTTGCTTACAGGAATGCAAACCATATGTTTAACATACACACACACATATCTCTCTCTCTCTCTCTCTCTATATATATATATATATATATATATATATATATATATATATATATATATACATATGTACAGTGGGGCAAAAAAGTATTTAGTCAGCCACCAATAGTGCAAGTTCTCCCACTTAAAAAGATGAGAGAGGCCGGTAATTTTCATCATAGATATACCTCAACTATGAGAGACAAAATGAGAAAAAAAAAATCCAGAAAATCACATTGTCTGATTTTTAAAGAATTGTTTTGCAAAATATGGTGAAAAATAAGTATTTGGTCAATAACAAAAGTTCATCTCAATACTTTGTTATATACCCTTTGTTGGCAATGACTGAGATCAAACGTTTTCTGTAAGTCTTCACAAGGTTTTCACACACTGTTGCTGGTATTTTGGCCCATTCCTCCATGCAGATCTCCTCCAGAGCAATGATGTTCTGGGGCTGTCGCTGGGCAACACGAACTTTCAACTCCCTCCAAAGAATTTCTATGGGGTTGAGATCTGGAGACTGAAGTCTGCTGAGAAGATAGTTTGATTAGAAGGCAGGCTGCTGAGAATGAGTCTTTGATAATTCTGGATTATACCTTTACTGCGGCGTCGAAGCAAGGTCTGGCAGCTGGTTATAAAGGTGAAGTCTCCTGATGAGTAGATGCGTCTCAGGTGTGCTGGAAGACTCCAGCTCCAGGAGACCCACAGCGCACTCTGCTGGAGGAAGGTGGTACAGCTCCAGATCCCAACAGCCCCATTCATTCTTTCCTTCACACGGATCAGTCATCCTGGTCCCTTAGCAGAAAAACAGCCCCAAAGCATGATGTTTCCACCCCCATGCTTCACTGTAGGTATGGTGTTCTTTGGATGCAACTCAGCATTCTCTCTCCTCCAAACATGACGAGTAGAGTTTTTACCAAAAAGTTCTATTTTGGTTTCATCTGACCATATGATATTCTCCCAGTCATCGTCTGGATCATCCAAATGCTCTCTAGCAAACTTGAGACGGGCCTTGACATGTACTGGCTTAAGCAGGGGGACACGTCTGGCACTGCAGGATTTGAGTCCCTGGCGGCGTATTGTGTTACTGATGGTAGCCTTTGTTACTGTGGTCCCAGCTCTCTGCAGGTCATTCACTAGGTCCCCCCGTGTGGTTCTGGGATTTTTACTCACCGTTCTTGTGATCATTCTGACCCCACGGGGTGAGATCTTGCGTGGAGCCCCAGATCGAGGAAGATTATCAGTGGTCTCGTATGTTTTCCATTTTCTAATAATTGATCCCACAGTTGATTTCTTCACACCAAGCTGTTTACCTATTGCAGATTCAGACTTCCCAGCCTGGTGCAGGTCTATAATTTTGTTTCGGGACAGCTCTCTAGTTTTGGCCATGGTGGAGTTTAGAGTGTGACTGTTTGAGGTTGTGGAGAGGTGTCTTTTATACTGATAACAGGTTCAAACAGGTGCCATTAATGAAGGTAACGAGTGGAGGACAGAGGAGCCTCTTACAGAAGAAGTTACAGGTCTGTGAGAGCCAGAAATCTTGCTTGTTTGTAACTGACCAAATACTTATTTTCCACCATATTTTGCAAATAAATTCTTTAAAAATCAGACAATGTGATTTTCTGGATTTTTTTTTCTCATTTTGTCTCTCATAGTTGAGGTATATCTATGATGAAAATTACGGGCCTCTCTCATCTTTTGAGTGGGAGAACTTGCACTATTGGTGGCTGACTAAATACCTTTTTGCCCCACTGTATATTTTATTTTATTTTTTTATTTTTTTGCATAATACAGTCATAAAACAAAATACCAAACCCTATTAAATATTCAGTTCTTCATTATTAAATATTCAAATATTATTCTTGTATTTATTGTTAGGGAGAAATGTCATTTGTTTACAGGTAAAGCCAGAAATTAACCCAGATTATATCGTGATATGTCTTGTTCACTTATTAAACAAAACATAGAAAGTGTATTTTCTGGTTGGGGTAAAAATTAAGAACGACCTTATTACCTAACAACTGCTGTTTTGCCTTTTGGGCAAATTAATACCATCTACGTGTCTGTGGCCTTGATCTAAGGGTGGTCCGCTCCTCTCATCACTTTTAGCTGTGAGGCCATCTGGAGTTTGATTAAACCATTCAAGTAGTTTTCCTTTCCTAAATCTAAGCCATCCTTGCTGGATTACCAGGATGTTTTTGGTCACTTTTTTATTTCTGTTCACTTCTGCTTCAGGTTTAATATTTTTTATAGATGACCTAAAATTTCCCCCAACCACCATTTGATCTAAGGTGAATAGGGATAAATGAATGAATAGGAATTTATTTCAGACAATTTGACAAACAACAATAAATGAATCAGCCAAATACACACACACAAAAAAAAAAAATAGTTAACGTCAACCAAACCAAAAGCCAATTTCAAAACTAACTAAATTCTGTCACGATTTGGCTATGGTTAGTAGACCCAAAAGCAGAGGCGGGGAGGCAGAGGTGAATCTCTTGTGGATTTAATGAGTTTACAGAAAACAGAGGCAGGTTATCCAAAAATCCAAATACGAAAACAGAGTCCAAATAAGCAGGAAACGAGGCACTACATGAAAAGTGGGATTTTCGTCAATATGCGGCACTGTAGATTGTCGTGGAAGTTCAGGTTAACGGCAGTTTACGGTAATTTGCAGGCATCGCCGAAAACTCCCATAAATTGTCAGAAATTGACGTGGGGTTTCTTAGCCTCCCCCCCATGGAATTCTAGGGGAGGCTTTAACATGTAAATGAAAATGCTGTGAGCTGTACAAATGCAAATCAGGGTTGCAGGGGGAGTTTTACCCCAAGTGACATTTTTCTAAAAGGTAAGAAAATCTCTGATACAAAGAGATCAGGCTCAGTATAGACTCTTACATTTTAGCTTGAATTGATTTATTTAATTAAAGTATAGAGACCAAAACAGATCTTTAGCTGACAGAGCAATACATTTAGAGCAGTAATTATTTAAAAACAAATTTGCATTTAAGATAAAAAAATAAAATGTTGTCTGTCAATATGCTCAATTCACAATTACTTAAGTGGAAAAGTTTCAAGAAATGAGTCTGAGATGATTCACTTTATAACATGGCTCATTATCCTGTTGGAAGTAGCCATCAGAAGATTGGTACACTGTGGTCATAAGGACATAAGGTCAGCAACAATGCTGAGGTAGGCTGCCTCATTTATTTGATGCTAAATTGGTATTAAGTGGCCCAAAGTGTGGCAATAAATATCCCCCAAATAGATGGTACAAATAGATCAGGCTCAGTATGGCCTGTTTATAGACTCTTACATTTTAGCTTGAATTGATTTATTTAATTAAAGTACGCTAGATTACTGTGTATGCCATTAGCAATGGCAAATGTTATGTAAAAAAATACACAACATAATTTATTTCAAAAATTAGTTTTAATCAGAATCAGCAAGGTAAAATGTGCATTCCTTGCACAGTGCTCCTTGGGATTTTTAAAGCTTGGGAAATCTTTTTGTTTCCAAATCCAGCTTTAAACTTCTCCACAACAGTGTCTCGGACCTGTCTGATGTGTTCCTTGTTCTTCATGATGCTCTCTGCACTTTAAACAGACCTCTGAGGCGATCACAGAGCAGGTGCATTTATCGGGAGACTTGATTACACACAGGTCGATTCTATTTAGTATCATTTAGGTCGACATTGGATCATTCAGAGATCCTCACTGAACTTCTGGAAAGAGTTTGCTCCACTGAAAGTAAAAGGGGCCGATTCATTTTGCACACCCCACTCTTCAGTTTTTTATTTGTTAAAAAAGTTAAAAATATCCAATATATTTAATTACACTTCATGATTGGGTAAAACTAGTTGTTGATTCTTCACTAAAAAATGTTTATGTTCGATGCCTGAAATGTGGCAAGAGTTTGAGATTTTCAAGAGAGCAGATTATTTTTGCAGGGCAAACTGTAACTGGGCTGATATCTAAGGAGAGCTCTGGCAGGGTTTCACTTGCCAATAATGTACATTTATAACATACGTTTTAGTGGTTGTAGAAGTAATAGAAAACACAGATCTAGGAACTGGAATTCTAGCAGCACTCCCACATTATTCTCTACATTTTCTTTCCGTTGTCCTTTCTTTCTCAGTAATTGGTATTGGCATCTCAGATATGTTAGATTTGTTTACCAAGCTTTCCTGTCTGACCGTTCAAAACAATCTACCATCAACAGCATTGTGTTGTAGAAGCTTTTATGCAAGAGCCTTTTTTTTGGGAGTTTTTACAGCACATTTTGGAGTTTTTACGGCACTAGTGTCTCGTTTTTTTGGCAGTAGGCTGGCAGGAAAGGGGGTATGAGAGAGGGAGAGACATGCGGCCAAGGATTCGAACCCGGGTCATCCATGTCGAGGACTAAGGAATCTTTCTGTACATGGGTTTTGTGCGCTAAACACTGGGCAACCAAAGCACGCCCTTATGCAACAAACTTTTAAACAATTTTCCCAACATTTATGGAGAACAGCAAAGTTGCTCTTTTGTAGTTTTTATTATTTTCACCTATAAACATAGAAAAAGTCAGCAGCCTTTTGAAATGTTCTGTAGTATGGTATAAATCAAGATTCTCCAGAACATATCTCCAAAGCCTGCTATTTTCTGTAACACAAGTTGTCCTACCCACAGTAATTGCTGATAAAAAGTCTAAAGACTGTTTTAGAATTTCAATATTTCTTTATGCTATTACTAGTTTTAAATCTGTGGTAAACCATAGTTTTACAGCAACTCCTCTCTCACATATACAATATTGCATCTTCTAATATGTTTCCTTAAAGACTGTTTAGGACAGGAAGCTACAAAAAGTTAAATGACCATAAACTCAATGCAAAGCCCTAGCTATTATTATTTTATGTTTATTTTATTTATTTGTTTATTTATTTATATGTTTGTTTCCCTTGTTTTATTTTTATTTATTTTTTACATTCTATGTCTCATTTTTTTTAAAGTTATAATGTCACCAACTGCTGTGTATCTTTGTTTGATGTTTGAATTACTCTGTATTGTTACACGGAATTGCCAATAAAGCAAAAAAAAAAAAAAAACATGATAGACGCAGCTGTTCTCGCGAGTCCTTCCGTATAACAATGACCTCGTATGTGATTGGAGGAGCTATACTCAGAAGAACTTTATCTCCAGTTCCTTTGTTTGGATTTTGCTGGTACGTGATCAATGGCTGGTCTCGCGTTCAACTCGCCTTCAACTCCTCTTGGACGCGATGGCGACTCTGCAGTCGAACAACTGTGCGGGAGAGACAAACTCAAAGAAGAGAAGCTAGCGGTAAATATATGTTCGATTACTGCTAGCTAAGCTAAAAGCTAAAGCTACGGCTAATAGCAGCCTAGCCTAAAGCTACGGCTAATAGTAGCCTTGCAAGAACAAGCTTTATTAAAGTGTATTTTTTGTGATTCACAGGAAGCAGTACGCCGTCTTCACAACTCTGAGACAAATTGCAGGCGCTATGAACCGGAGCAAGGGTAAGAGTTAAAGAATATGCTTTCATTCTGCAGTAAAAGGAAATAGATACGGAGGGATACCGATCATAACTGTACATTTTGTTTTCACAGACTAATCTCGCCTCATAATGAGGCGGTGACCTCCTATTATTCATACCACTGTCATTTAATTGTTTTCCAGCTGCCTGTAAGACGTATTATGAGACGGTTCGCAGGAGCTTCAGATATACGCAGCCAGAGAACACGTTGCGCGCGGAAGCTGCCAAGCATTCAGAAAAGAAAGAGAGTAAGACTTTATTTGGTGACTATTTTTCAGGTGCATTGATGGATGTGTTGTGTCCATACGCAGTGCATCCCATCGCATAGTGCTGATTCATTGTTTTTTTTTTTTTTACAGCTGCTGGAATCGAGGCAGAGTGTGCTAGCTCATGAGGAAGTGGAACTCTGGAAGTCCGCCACCATCGACCTCATGTCTGACGAAGAAGATGGCGTCGTTGGCGGATGGATTGTACGGCCGCCGTCATTTCGTAGGCCGGATCTCTCTGAACTCTGTGTTAAGCTGCAGTCCCGGTTAGAAGCGATGCCGAAGTACAGGGCGACGCACAGTAGGCGTCTGCACATCGGACCTGGCTCGGAGGGAATGCTGCCAGTTACCTCCAACCCCGAGGAAGCATGTGTGGGCAGATCCTCGCGTTGTATATAGTTGTGTTTGTTTTAATAAAGCTCTTTCTTTGCATAAACAGCTTCCTGGCAAATGTTCATTTCCTGTATAAATTCATTCATGTCCTTGATGGTAGCCTAATAATTGTGTAGTAGTGTAGGATAACATAAATACACAGCATATGAATAAATAAATATATGAATGAATAAATATATAAATAAATAAATATATATTTTTATATATATATATATATTTACATATATATTTATGTAAATATATATATATATTTACATATATATTTATGTAAATATATATGTAAATATATATATATATGCCAACCAATCATGAGCGATTTTACTTGTTTAAAAAGAAGTGGTTCCGTCCAATACCGAGTAGGTTATTCAAGCCAGACCTGGCCAGCCGCGCGGGTTCGCTGCATTCATATGCTAATTAGGGCCATTAGTACAGCTGATCGCTCTCCACATACGTCAGAGTCCGTTTCCGACAATTTGTGGCACGACAAGCGCGGGTTGCAAATTGTCGGAAACTGACGAAAATCAGGGAGATCTGTGGGAGTTTACGGGGACGAAAATCTCACTTTTCATGCAGTGAGGAGTCCAAAAAACAAAACATCAAAACTAGTCAAAACGTTCAAGAAACCATGGAGACATCAGGGGAAACACAATCATAAGGAGGAAGGCTCAGAGAGAAGGAGTTGGAGCATGTTTGATGAGGACCCAGCAAAGGGGAACTGAAGAGAGAGGGCTTTTAAAGGAGACTGAGACAAAGAGGGGGCTAATGAGGAAACAGGGAGCAGGTGTGCACAGAACAAGAGAGGAAAAGAGCTATGGAAGAAGGAGAACATAAGAGGGCAGCAGAGGACAACAAATAGAAACCTGGAAGACTGGAAATAACAACAAAATGATAATTAAATTACTAGGACTATAAAACATGGAGAAAAGAAAACTAAACACTCAAAAGAAAACATAACAGAACCAAGACTAAGACAGTAACAAAAAAAAAAAAAAACACAGCAAGAAAAACAAAAAAAAAAAAACACTAACACTAACACTTGAAAACAAGGAGTAAAGCAAGACTGAACACTAAAAAGAAAAAATAACAGAACCAAGACTAAGACAGAAACTGAGAAAAGAATCAAAGAACTCCATAAACTAAGAATTAACCCACTAAAACTAGAAAACAAGGAGCAAAACAAAACTGGATACTCAAAAGAAAAACATAACAGAAAGAGAAACCTGACAAATTGACCTGAACATAAATACAAACAAAAACCTCCAAATAAACCTGTCGGTATATACAGCCAGAGAAATAACATTGATTAATGGAAATTGTTTGAAAAGGGGTAAGGAGAAATAAAACATATTATTTATACCCCCTTTCCCTCTAATTGCACTTAAATTGACTTAAAGTAGAGTAACCTTCCTGTTAGACTTGTGTCTAACAGGAAGGTTCACAGGGTGAATATTCAAGGTTGTGGTGCTAGTGCATTGTATGATGTAGAGATGAGGCATTCTCACTACCAGCTTGTCAAAAATGTTAGTTTGGCAAAGCCCCCTATGCATCAAGTACTGATAGACGGGGATTCTCCACTTGGTGCATGAGAAGTTGGTGCAGGAACTTGCAAATTTGACATTAATTTTAAAGGGTGAAGGTTACACTAACACAATAACCTACTAATGAAACTCCTCACGATATGTAGTAGCTATGACGTATCATTACGTTATCTAAAAGTAAATAATGTGTCTTTGACAAAATATGAATGAACAATCTTCTATTTCATAAATCATAATAGGATTATTATGCTGCATTTGAAACATGAGACAACACTGTTGATATGAATCAAATGCTTAAATAGTTCCAGCAGATGCCAGATTTTTTTTTGCAGCAATTTAGTTACATTTTAATGTCCTTAGAGATTTCTTTTAGTATCTTACAGCTTGCCTTCATGATGAACATTGTGATTACTTACATTTACAGACAGGAATACAGCAAACTAATCAGGTCTCAGTAAGCATCATAATTACACCAGTTTATCTCATTTCCTGCTGATATAAAAGTGGAGCTGTCTTAATTCATTCTCCAGAGAAATAGATTTTCAGAAGATGTTTTATAGAATGTTTTTTTCCATGTTTTTTTTCTATTTGTTTATACTACTACAATTTCTTTAGGATTGCTAAAAAAAAAGATAATACATTTTCATATGTCTGGTTTTCATTGGGTGCTTAAATGTTTTCACATGGCTGAGTTTTGGATGACCTGGCAGCTCTAATCTAAGGGAGCCCTATTTTCTGACCCACATTGATCAACAACATCCTAAGAAGCTTTTCCTGCATTGATGTAAACATGCAAATAATATGGGTCAGAAGGAAAAAGGAAATTCCTCGTTAAGCTTTAAATATAAATACAATACTTGTTTTTTCACATTTCCATTTGAGTTATGTTATATGAATATTATTGCTTTTCATGAAACTTAGATGGACTGGGGTTTTAACTTTTTTTTAACACAGCAACATTTGGTCAAAATTATTAGAGAGGATTTTTCATCCATCGTGCTTGGAATTGTAGTGATTTTCCTGTCAGAATAAAAAAATATCTAAACCATGTCAAGAAAATAGCCCCCAGAGCATAACAGCTCTATCAGAACCCTTTTCCTATAAGGGTCCCATATTCAGACCTATTGGTGGAGAATTAGATGACTCATCTTTGAGGGAGCAATCTGAGAAATCACCCTGGAAAGCTGTCTGGAAAATAACAAGCATTTTTGAAATGTGATGTCTGGACCCACCATCTAACTCTTTAGGGCTGACTCTGACCAATGAGGTCAAGGAAATACATATGAAGCATGAAAGAAGAAAAAAGTAGAAAATATCCAAACTTCTTAGGCACTACCGTAGACACAATGAGTGTTCAGATGTTTTGCAATGCTGGTCATTATGCCCCTTTATTATTTTATACTTTAGCCTTTTTTTTTTATATGTCTGAGTATTTTTGGAATATTTCTGTGTAGCATGATTTAAATGAATTCTCTACAATCCACTTATAGCCTAGCAACCTGGAAATATGTGAAATATTATGATATGGCGGCTATCACCCATTGGTTACATTTATAATTGATCATCTTTAAAAATATGGTGTCACAAACAGAATTGTTTTCACTGCAAACATAAGACAAACAGCTGGTATTTCCATCTGATCTGGGTAATGTGATACTGGACCTTCAATGTTCTACCCTTAGACTTGAATAGGCTGTATTAAAATTATATGATGGGCTATGGAGTAACAAACAGAAGTTATTTTGTAGCACAAGCACAAGTTTGAGATGAGATCAGAACCAAAATACATGGAAATATTCTGTCATAAGCCGGTGTTCAGGGCTTTGGTGATATAATAAAATATATTTGCAGCATGAAAAGAGGAAACAAAACAGAGAATCAGATGTTTGACTTGCTGAAGGCTTTGGTAGAAAGCAAAATGAGGAGACACAGGTGAACAGAATCGACAAATTATCATGTTGTTTTAGAACGCTTTTTACTCGGTCCAAATCAAATGGAGGTATTGTTTCTCAGATAGCGTACACAAAGGAGGAAACATAGTTAAGTATTAACAGTATTTATTCCAGTAATGTTTAACAAATCATTGATACAGGCACACATTGCAGAGGAAGATCTCACCTTTTATCGGGCCAGTTCTGGGTAGACCCCACTGAAAAAGGCAGAGAGTTTCTGCCACATCCTGAGCTATCTCTATAGTTACGCTGCTGTAGGCTTAGACTTCTGGAGGACATAGGAACCCCTATTTCATCATTCTGCTTTATTCTATCTCTATTCTCCCACTCTGCAGAATCGATTAGTTCAATCTCTAAAGTTATGCTCTCTCTGCTTTTTCTCATAGTAGCTTCGACTCGTGTGTTCCTGTTTGGCTGTGACTCCTGGAGAGAAATATCAACTGTGCTGCTGCCATCAACACCTTTGTTTCTAGATGTTGGTGATCGGCCTGATTTTCCAGTTTAGTCCTGTTTCTCTGACTATGACTGGCTTGGAGGATGACTCGGAGCTCGTCTGCCTGGCTGTATGTTTCCTGGACGGGGCCGCCTTTTACAGCTGCTTTTTGTATCTCTGCTTCTGTCTCCTTGAACCCCAGTTGGCCTCAGCAGATGGCCGCTCACACTGAGCCTGGTTCTGCTGGAGGTTTCTTATTGTTAGAGGGGAGTTTTTCCTCTCCACTGTCGCAACAAGCATGCTTAGTGTGAGGGATTGAGTCGATGCAATCAACTGGTTTTCCTTAGATAGAAAACTTTGAATCAGTTTGACTGGATGATCTGGTAAAGCGCCTTGAGATCACAGGTGTTTTGAATTGGTGCTATAGAAATAAACTGAATTGAATCAAATATAAGGTGATTCTCTGGCCATTTCTGGCCAGAGACTCTGGCCAAAACGGACATCATGGTTTAAACCAAATGGGTACACAGCTGTTTATCTATAGGCATTGTTGGTGTTTATATTTCAGTATAAACCATTTTAATAAAACTGCTATACAACTTACATTTAGTTATTCCAAATGAAATATAACGTACGTTTTTTGTTTCAAATTTACATTTGCGTGAGTACGTGTAGCACTTTTTCACCAAAACAAATTCCTTGCATGCTGTGAACGCTACTTGGCAATAAATCTTATTTTTTGACTGCTGATTTAAGAGATACATAAATAAATAGGGTATGATCCAGAAAAGTGACGTATTTAGAATAAAATAACTTTAATTCTAGTCATGCTTGGAAGCTTCCTGTTTTGTTTTTCAATTCTTTTTAAATCTTAACATTTATTTAAATCACTTCAATCTACAACATATTGTATGTAACATGTAGAGTGAAGAATAACAAAAAAAAGACCCAAAATCAGAGTCAATTAACACATTAAGGCCAGAATACTGAGTTGTTTTTGTTCTATTTTTCCAGTAAGCAGAATCCCTGAGGAATTGCTCCGAATCGTCTTTTATTACCAGAGCTGTTGTAAAAAAAAACTCACACTTTCCTTTTCCAGCCTTGCAACTCACACACTACACAATGAATAGCTATTTAAACCACTTGCTTGCTGCTGGCTCTGGTTTTATGGTCATTGTAAAGGCGGATTGAATCTGGCCCTGTCATTCACGGTAATGGAAGAAACGCCCAACCAGTGTGGACGTCTGATTAGTTTCTCCTTTGTAGAGCTGCTGTTTAGAAGCAGACACACATATGCTGAGATAAGATATTCTACATAACCTGAACATTCAACATCCTCATCTGTCAAACTGCAAAAAAAAAAAAAAAAGCCTAGGAAGACTGGGAACAGCCATGTTTACAGGAGATAAGCATGTATTTACTTGGGATGTTTTTATGTGACGGAGGATTGTTCTCTTTGACTATTTATATCCTGAAGCTCAGCAGCATTTTATTTTCCAGTCAAAAGGAAAAATTATCATGCTGCAAAGGAGTACAAGTGAATCTATTTACAGTACATGCTGCCAGGACATCTCAGAGGACTGTCTGAGAATCATGTTTAAAGATCTGTATGCTGACTACAAACTGTAACTTCCCCTGAAATAATAAATGACAAAAGGGACCCAGAGCTCTTTGCTGCACTGATCAAAGTACTGCGACTGCAATACAAGTGTTTCCTCATGATGCTTCGAAGAATATTACTTTTTAGAGTGGTAAAAACCTTTTCCTATTGTGTGAAATGTTGGCAAGGGGTACCAGGAATACTGAGAATTAGACTTCTGGATTCTGATGAGATTGTGAAATACATTTATTTCTTTTATGGCCATGAAGCAGGGCATGATTGTGCTATTAATTGGACGCTGTAATTAGACTTTTTTTGTGGATTCCCACTTGACTCCTTTTTGTTCTACCCACAAGTCCCAAGTTAATTGTTGGTTTTTCCATCGCTGAGCTAATTGAAGCCTGGTGACGACATTATTTTAGCATGTTTGTGTCACTGTTTGTCTGCTGATCTGATGGGGAAACAAACTGGAAAAAAGCCACTCTGAATGAGATTTTTTTTTTTTTATCAAGCCTGGGGATTTACTACTTTAATAACGCAACAGTGATTAGGAAGGTTTGCCATCTGGTAGTTTGATGGGGGTGTTAACACACACAAACATTACGGCATTACAGGTGCTGGAACAAATACACACACCCACAGAGACAGAAATATCAGCATGAGGAATTTCTGACTTTTTTCTGTACCTACTTAGACAATTAGGCAAAGAATGTCTCTACGCACTGCAAATGTAATGAATTCAAATATTGTGGATTTTTTGAAACTTCCTTTTTCCTTGTTTTTTCTCCTTTCTTACATGTTTTGAAAGGAAGGATGAAAAAAAAATCTAAGTCAAAGTAAATCCTTTCTAAACCCAGACAAACAAGAGATGGAGCCCTTATGGAAATCCTATTTTCAAAGGAGGAAAACACTGTTTTTTAATAGAGTAAGAGAGGATCGATCTTGTTGTTTCTAAGTTTATTCAAAGGCAAGCCGTGTTGGAAACATCGTTCACCACAGCATTGTTGAATGTGCAACAGGCAGAAAGTTTTTACATCTTTTTATACACATCACAGTGCATGGCAGAAACTTGATGAGAAAAAGATACTGGAAGGTAGAAAGAAAAAACACCTGGAGAGACCTACTCCATTCAAACCAAACAGCAAAAACAACTCAATATATCTGCAAGAAATTAGATAAGAGTCCTGGAGGAATCACACAGTCCTTAAAACAATGCAAAGCCACTGATACATGGTACGTGATGTGTGGGGAAATGGGAGCTCTGGAAGAAAGAATGAGCTGAATGGGAAAATGTAAAAAGTGAGACGTGAATGGATGCAGTTCAAAGGTCCGGCAGGGGGAAGGTGAGTCATCAATGTGGTTGGGCTGTAAGAAATGCGATGAGTGATCGATGGTTGTTTGGTTCACGGAAGGCGAAGAGGCCAGAGGTTACTGAGACTGCAGTGGAGCTCTGCGGACAGAGAGTGGAGAAGATGGTATCAGAGTTTGAAGGTGTAGCCGGTGGAGCAGAGACCAGTCAGAATGTAATGCGGATTTAGCAGAGGTTCTTGGAACAGCTGATGTAAGCTAATTGGAGAAAATAAATACAATTGATGGTTAACACTCAAGCCTCCTGCTCCTCTTATGCTGCTCGAAGAGTGATACTGATGAGCAGATGAGCTGCACCTGTGGGAAGGTGCAGCAGGAGAGAGCAGGAGCGCAGCCAACCCAGCAACAAGCCTCCCGGAGGCCCTCTGTAGACCTGAAACAGGCGGAGCAAAACAGAAAAAACACATCCCTGGCAGTCGGGTTTTATTATTACTACTTTATTTATAAAGCACTTTAAAAACAACAGCAACTGCGACCAAGTGCTGTACGGGAAAAAGCAACAAGAGATATGACAAATAATGAAAGATAACTATAGAAAAAGTAAAACATGAAATAATAATAACAATAGTCTCAAGGTGTATTAAGCCAATTGTCATAATGGGTTTTAGTGATCTGACGAACATGTAGAGAACCACTCAGAGGCCAAGGGGAAAAGTTTAACAGGTTTATAAATGTAGATAAACACAGAAGAAGAAGCTGGAACTCAGCAGACTGGTGAACCGGAACCGGAAATCTGAAGGGTGGATCACAGTGATCAGTTCAGGGACTGTAGGAAAAATTATTGAGGCTTGAATATGCTGGAGAGAAACTCACGTTTGGAGGGCTCATTGTTAATCCTTGAATCCAGTTTGTGGAGGTTTAATCCAGAGAAGAGGGAACTTGTTGGAGAGCGGACAGGCAGACACACGTTGGACCCAGAGAAGTAAGGGAGCGGACTGTCACTTCGCTTTCTAGATGAGGACTTGAACGGATCATGTGGAGATTTTCCCCTGCTCAGTGTGAACACAGTAAATCCTTCTACGGGAAGAAGGTCCAGGCTAACCAGTTACACAGAAAGGCTTCCTGCCGAAGAGCAAAGACAAAAAACAAGATCAGACTCAGAGAAACTATGCTAAGGTTTAGACTCTGCTAAACTCAGCTTGGCTAGAGTACCCAAAACTGACAAACACTCTGGCTTCGAGGTAGTGACAGCCTGCTGCTCAAGTACTCCTCTGGTAATGACCCAACGAGCCACAGGTGTGCAGGGAGGCCCAACGAGGATAGGGCACCACCTGGTGGTGGAGAGAGGAAAACACAAAAACAACCCACACAAACTGGAATCCTAACACCAAGGAATTAAAAATGTTTTGTGTTCAGCAGATCTTTCCATAATTTAGGAGCTGCAGCACTAACAGCTCTATCTGTCATGTTTTTTTTAGTTTTTTTTTTTAAGTTTTATCTTTGAGTTTTCATTGGTTTTATTTCCATTTTGTGTTTTTCTATTGATATTTTATTATTTGAGTTCTTATGTATTTCTTGTTTGCCCTCTGTTGCCCTCTTGAGCCAGTCTCATTTTCCCTACCTCCCTTCTAGACTCCTCTGTTCACACCTGCTCCCAATCTGCTGATTAGCCTGGTCTTTGTTTCTCTCTCCCATATATGCACCTCCTGCTCAGTCCCTATTTGCTGGTTAATTGTCATAATTTCTTACCCTACAAGTGAGTTTTCTGGTTTTCTATATTTTGTTGTGGATCTTTGCTTCTGTTGCTTTTTGTGGATAATTAAATCTGCAAAAAACCACCGTCAGCTTCAGTCTCTGCATTTGGGTCCTCCTCCTCAAACCCTCACCCAAACTGACACTGTCTCTTCAGAGAACCTAAGAGACCTGACCGGAGGCAACAAGCAGAAGCAACAGAGGGGTGAGATGGCGCATGACCATGTTAACTTTAAAAACAAATAAAAGAATCTTAAAAATGAATGTTCTGTTTTCCTAACTCCAGTTAGGAGCAGAGCAGTGGGATTTTGGATCAACTGGAGAGGCTTGAGGGAGGAGTCGCTGAGTCCGATGAAGAGAGCATCACAATAAACAAGAAGAGTTGTAATAAAGGCATGAATTATTGCTTCAAAATGTTGTTTAAAAGAAGAAACAAAAGAACAAACTGGGCTAAACCTCTGCTCCTACATTGTGATCTAAGATCAAAGATCACTGCCTATTTCAAAACCATACATGCTTTATATAATACGCTATAGGGCCTTAGGACAAAAGGAGATGGTTCACATGAGCTGCCGGGAGAAAATATCACCTTTCTTTAAAGTAAAAAAAAAAAATTTTAAAGCCATCCACGCTTTAATGTCCTCAAGACAAATTAGTAGGAAGTTGGTTAACATGCTGCTTTTTAGAGTTACATTGCGAAACCTAGGTATCGTCAATTCAGTTTATTTATATAGCACGTATTCACTACTCATGTCATCTCAAGCCACTTTACAGGCACTTTACATCGAGACAGATGGTTAAAAGTTTTCATTAAAGTTACAGGATTTATTTCTCCTGGAAAAAGAGACAACTATAGAAAAAGCTCAGGGTAACCTGAGCCATTCTAACTATAAGCTTTACCAAAAGGGCATGAGAGGCCTTTTGGTAGCTAAGAGATGGTGCTCTTATGATCATTGTGACAAAGCTCAAGGTGTAAGACACCAGAGTCACAGAGTTCAGTAAATCCCCTGTCGCAGTGGAGACCATCATGTCCCTGTCATGACTCTGCATGACCTTCTTTCTGGCAGTTGTGCAGCTTTTAAAAACACCTGCATGCTAGAGTCTAGAATATTCTCAACTTAGCACAAGATATACTCTAATTAATGTCCAGGTTCAGTTTATTTCAGGAGGAGATCATGATATGCAGGTTTTTATTTTCTGTTTAGGGGTCTGTGTTGTTTATGTCATCCCTCTTGTAGGTTCTAGTCAAATCATTCATTCAAAATCTGTCTATATTGTTTTATTTTAAATGCAAAAAACAAAAAACTGTATTTCCTCATTAATAATTATATAAAGACAAATCTAAACTTTAAGTCATGGTGAAGTAAAGGGGTCCGACACATTGAAAGCTACTGCAACCAAAGAGCTTTAATAATTACTGCTGCTTTGTTGTTCTTTTAAAGGACCGTGACCTAGAATGTTTCACAAATTACAGTTACGCAGTACTCCAAGATTGCAATTATGACCTTTTCTGGCAAATTTGTTCCTTTTATCTTGTCCTGCTAGATACTCTATGTTCACATACAAAGCAAAGCCATTTATTGTTATTCTGTAATTACAGCAATCTTTATTCCTGCCTAGTTCTACATTCACTGACATGAATGTAGCCGCTTTCTTGAAATAAACCTCTTTACTCAACTTGATAGATATAGGCAGTGATGGTGCAGTGAGACTGAGGACAAGGACAATGCAACACCCACACAAGCAAAACGGCAAAAACAACAAATCTATCAGTTTATAAACGTACACATGAAACATTTATGGCAACAATTTTTGTTTTTGGGAGAGCTTTAAAGGTATACTATGCAACCGGTGTTGATTTTCCAGCGAGGCTCCCCCCAGAGGGCGAAAGTGAAAGTGCACTGTCGTAAATATGCTCAGCTGTTCTCCTGGTATCTCCGTCAGGCGCGGTTGATTTGAGCTTAGCAGACAGGCGAACGCAACGAATCACCATGTCTACTGCGGTAAGTGACTATTTTGTTCCAATTTTTGAGTTTGAAAATTTAGCATGTTTTCATACATTATTTGTTATGCATGTGTCTAAATAACAAAGATTGTAGTTAGCCAAGTTCTCGCCGTAAAGCAAGACCGACTCTCGCAATGCACAAGACTTCTGAGCCTGTGGGTGCGGGCCGAGGGCTCCTGCAATTGCAAGTAAGGCATTTCCCCTGTAGACCACCAGGGCGGCCGAGAAAACCTTTGTTCGACCTGAAATGACTAATTTAATCATCCAAAACGTTATGGAACACATTAATTAATTTAAAAATGTTGCATAGTATGCCTTTAAATATTTAAACTAATCAGTTTTTTTTTCTTCTCGGTTTTACACTTTTGGCTAATATAACAGTAATTATAAAATAATGATATATAACAGGTTTGTATGTAAGAAAATAAAGTTAAATTGTCTATTTAAAGGCTTAAAACTTTCCTTTTTGATAAAGCTTATAGTTAGAGTGGCTCAGGTTAGAGTGGCTCAGGCTTAGACTTCTGGAGGACATAGGGATCCCTATTTCATTATTCTGCTTCATTCTATCTCTATTCTCCAACTCAGCAGAATCTGTTAGTTCAATCGCTAACGTTAGGCTCTCTGGAGAGAGATTGTTCCTGTTTAGCTGTGACATCATTCAGGAGAGAAATATCAGCTGTGCTGCTGCCATCAACACCTTTGTTTATCGATGTTGGAGATCTGGCTGTTTTTCCAGTGTAGTCCTGTTTCTTTGACTGTGACGGGCTGGATGTGTTCTTTCATCCTCTAACATGAGAGCTGGCTTGGAGCTTGTCTGCCTGACTGTTTTTTTCCTGGATGTGTTTCTGCCTTTTACAGCTGCTTTTATATTCCTGCTTTTTTCTTCTTGAACCCCAGTCGACCTCAGCAGATGGCCGCTCACACTAAGCCTGGTTCTGCTGGAGGTTTCTTCCTGTTAAAAGGGAGTTTTTCCTCTCCACTGTCTCTACAAGCATGCTTAGTGTGAGGGATTGCATTAGAGTCAAAGAGTCGATGCAATCAACTGGTTTTCCTTAGATAGAAAACTTTGAATCAATTTGACTGGATGATCTGGTGAACTGTAAAGTGGCTTGAGATGATGTGTGTTGTGAATTGGTGCTATAGAAATAAACTGAATTGAATTGAAATTAAGTAAGAAATAATAAGCATGCAAAGCTATACATTTCATTAACATGGTTTGCTCCTAAAATTACAACAGTATTCTTGTTTGTTAGCAAGAATGTTAAGTTAACTTTTGTGGTTTTTAATCAGTGTTTGATATTAAAACTGAGTACTTAGATTTCTAATAATGCACAGTATGTCTTGTTTTTCTAATTAACTTGTGCCAGTTTAATCATTCAGTTTTAACTTGTTTGCAGTCTTTAAAATAAATAAATAAATAAATATCTTCAGAATATATAAATCCTGCTAATTTAGCTATGTATACAATTATCATGAAAAACACTTTTATTATTAATTAATCTATCACGACTATAGAAGTCCACTGCATTTTTTTTAACTTAATCTGTATCTTTCTAATACTTAAAATCGATTATTTTTTTTTTTGTGACAAGGCTTAAATCCCAGGAACAAAAGATTTACAGTAGTCTTCCCTTTATTCCACACACAGGAAATTTCATAATCAAGGACATTCTTCCTCACAGCCTGAACACTAAAGACACTAAAGCCTGCAATGCTTCATTCTTTCTCTTTTCAATCCAAAATAGAAAGCAGCATTTTAGGAGATTTTTTTTTTTTTTAGACCAAGATAAAAAGTCTTAGTGATCACATTGAATCAAGATGTTGTTACAGCTATAGTCCTCAGGGTAATTATGTGTGAGAGACCAATTATATAGTCCGACACACATAGCACACAATGTTAGAACTTTTCTATAGTCAGAATGAAAAACTGTCTGAACCCACACACTGTGAAGTTTGTGACAGGTGTGACATCATCATCATCAACAGTATAGTTACTTTAGCCACAGAGGTTCTTTTGGAGGGAACAAAAGATTAGTTTGCCTCACGCTATGTGAAAACCATTATGAGCTTATAAGTGATGATGATGACAAAAAGCAGGGGAAATAAGTCTGGAATACACCCCCGTTTGACAGTAATTATATTTCTGACCTTTTATTGAAATTCACAAAGACTGTCAGTGATACACAATATAAATCCAAATCAGAGGGAAATGAAAAATAATGATTTCATAAATAATGTATAAGTAATAAAGTGGAATGGAATAAGGAAAAGGTGTTAAACATGTTTATGGAAATTAGCTCTAGCTTAGTAGAAAAGCTTTCATCCAACAAGGGATGCAAACAGTATTAGATGTCAGACCCTATCAGAGGATTATATAATGAAGTCATATCATACCAATGCATTTCATAAATGAATGAAAGAAAAAAATAATGCCTCATTATGACAGTAGCCCTGATATAGGGGGGCAGCTGCTTGAGATAAAAAAACAACTCCCTCTCCTAAACCTCCCATCCCCAACCAATGGACTAACGGTGTTAATAAATTAGTGCAAAGACAATAAGATGTGATTTATATGTACTGTAGATTTTATAATTGGTCTGTGCTAATCAAAAACTAAATTGTATCCCTGCTGTGGTTTGCCTGTGGTTTGCACCTCCCCACGCTCATAACCTCTCATCAGATCCACCTGTTTGTCATGATCGGTTTAAGGAATCTGACCCAAATGCAGAGAAACCACTCAGAGAACACAGAGAAAAGTTCAACAGGTTTCTTTGTTGTAAAGAGAACAGGAGTCGGATTTGGAACTCAGTGAACTGGTGAACCAGAACTGGAAAGTCAGAAGGGAAGATCACAGAGATCAGTTCAGGGACTGTGGGAATTGAGACTGAGGTTTGAATAATGCAGGAGAGGGACTCAAGATTGAGGGGGCTCTTGTCAATACTTGAATCCAGTATGTGTGGGATTATCCAGAAAAGAGGGAACTCGTTGGAGAGCGGACAGGTAGACATACGTTGGACCCGGAGGAGTAATGGAGCGGACTGTCACTTGAATTTCCGATGGGAACTTGAACGGATCATGTGGAGGTTTTCCCCTGCTCAGTGTAAACTCAATTATTCCTTCCAGGGCGAGAAGGTCCAGGTCTCCAGTTATACAGGAAAGCTTCCCAAAACTGGCAAACACTCTGGGGTCGAGGTAGTGACAGCCCACTGCTTAAATACTCCTCCAGATAATGGTCCAATGAGCCAAGTGTGCAGGGAGGCCCAACGAAGACAGGGTACCTCCTGGTGGGGGAGAGAAGGAAACAAACAAACAGACCACACAAACTGGATTCCTAACACTGTTCCTGCTACCATTTATTCCACCAGTCCCCAGCCATTGGTGCCAAATTATTCGTGCAAGACTTTTCTAGCGCTTGAGTTTTGGCTGCCCCTGTTTTGCTTTGTGTGCCTGTCCTGTGTTTTCAGGCTTTTACCTGGATTCCACTTGTTGTCGACCTTGGACCCATCTTCTGACCACAGCCTGGATTACTCTCCTGGATCCTTTAGTTCCTCTGTGTGCATCGTCTGCTGCAAGATGCTGCTCCTCCTCTCACTGGTTCCAGCTCAGTTGCAAACAATGGAGTTCCGCCTCTCTAGACTACACTGCTTCTTCTGGACAAAGACTGAGCTTTGCCAGGTTGTTGGCTTTCATATTTGGTGTTATTCCTCTTTTGAGTTTTGAAGTCGCTGACCTGAGGCTCTACTGCAGCAGAGTTTCCAGTGATCCCGTCACAGCAGACAAGCAGCCGCACACTTTATTTAATTAAAGCTTGTTTCTTAAATGGATAAATATTGTATAAATGAATCCAATACTAACCTAAAAGAAACACAAAGATGGGTGTTTTTCTGTAATTATTTGGCAAATAACATCTAAATGCCATAGGAAGAACAAACAATAATAATGAATTTTCCAAAATGTTAACAATGGCAGACAGATTTAGCTTCATGTAATCCTCAACGGTACTAATAATGGAGCAAAAGAAATGTTAAAGGCTGTTAAAGGCTGAGACGATTATATTAAAGTAGCTTTTTTACTTCATTCACCATGTAAACGTTAATGTTTGGACTTTGCTTTAGTTAAACATCCAGACTGTCCTAAAGCTTCACCCCACCCAAAGAATTACTGAAACTTCTTTTGTTGATCTGTTCATTGTTTTTCGATGAAGTCACCATACGGTAACGTACAAATCACAATTACTATTGCAATGAACAGTATTCCATTAAAAGTTCATACAAGGACTTCATTGTCTCTTTGAATAATAACTTCCCTAAGTTGTCATTAGTGCAAAACCTCCAAATTGCACCTCAGGTTAATGATTAGAGATTTAATAAGAATGGAGAGAGAGGGTTGATTGCAATTGATCACCTTATGATAGAGAAACACAAATGTTATTTTTTTATGAGTCCACCAGACAAACTTACCTAGCAGCAAAGGTTACAATGTGCAGGTATCACAAACACAGGGTATCATAGGATAAATATCATATGTTGTGATAATAAATACCTCACTGTTTCCCTACTCAGCAAACTTAACTTAAGACCAAGTCAAGACTAAGACTTTTAGGTCTTAAGAACTGCAGCCCTGCCCACAATTTACCATCTCAATCAACAAGTCAATCAATCAATCAACCGATCAATTAATCAATCAATTGATCAATTAATCAATCAACCAACCAATCAACAAGTCAATCAATCAATCGATTAATTAATCGATCAACCAGTCAATCAACCAATCAACAAGTCAATCAATAAACCAGTCAACCAGTTATTTAATCAACCAACCAACCAGTCAATCAATCAACTAATAAATCAATCAATCAATAAATCAATCAGTCAATCAAACAATCAATCAATCACATAAAATTAACCGGGGATTCAAAAAGCTAACAAAACCAAAAATAATCTAACATTAACCTCTCCAGCAAGCAGCCATTTTAGCATTTCGGCCGCAAGAAACTGATAATGATGATTATCCAGCAGGAAATGTCTTTCTAATATGACAAATATATTTCTGATATGTATTATGTATATATTGTCTGTATGGCAAATGAAATATGATGTCCTGGAAAAAGTTGCATTTAAGCAGTTCTATAGTTATGTTGAATTCACTGACTTTGTAGCAGGAAATCCTGGAGAATAGGAGAAACTAGAGCAGCAGCTTGTTCCTCCACATTAGCTCTTGGAGACATTAGGACATCCTTAATCTGATTCTATGAGGGACTGAAATATTGAAAAAAATCTTATAAATTTATATTGTTTTATTTCATGTAATGAAGGAATATGAATCTATTGCTTAATAATACATTTGATGTCTAAAGATTTATCACATTATCATCAACATTGACGCAGTTTTATTCCTAATCAAATCTAAGTTGAAGTAATGAAAATGTATCACTGGTATTTGCATAAAATTGGAAGACAAGCAGAAAGCAATAAACGAAGCGACATTAGAAGAGAGCAGTAAAATTGCAAACTCTTTGCAAATAGTCAAAGGAGGATCAATTTTACCAAATTTTACCAGGAGATGTTTATCATCTGTGACATCAATGCAATCAAATCTATCTTTGTTGTAAACACATTTTTCTGCCTAATTAGCTCATTAGGTCGCCTGTTTTGCTCTCGGAAACGCATGTCTCCATCAATCTGCGTACCGTGGTAAACAGCGTAGACACCATAATGATATGTCAGGAGTGTTGCTAGAGGCAGGGATCAGGAAGAAGATTAAGATGTCCATCTGTTGTACAACAATTATCCTAGATCAGTTTGTGGTCCTGCTGATATTTTGAGATATTGTACACACACACACACACACACATATATATATATATATATATATATATATATATATATATATATATATATATATATATATATATATATATAGTCATTTTGCATGGTCACTTTGTATTCAAAAATGAAATTACATTGCTTACAGCTATATGTAAATAAATACGTAAATAAAAATAAGACAGACAGACAGACAGACAGACAGACAGATAGATAGATAGATAGATAGATAGATAGATAGATAGATAGATAGATAGATAGATAGATAGATAGATAGATAGATAGATAGATAGATAGATAGATAGATAGATAGATAGATAGATAGAAAACACTTGTAAGTTTCAAACAGAAATTTTGGGCCTTTGTGAGAGCTGCCCCTCTGGGACCTCTGGGATTTACTTGCTGCCCTGCAGAGGAACTGCTTCTGCCTTGCATGGTGTTCTCTGAATAACCTTCAGAATTCATTTACTCCTCTTTAAACTGTCACAACAAAGATGTTACTTTGGAGTGCAACAGCTACTGA
This sequence comes from Cyprinodon diabolis, assembly GCA_030533445.1. Lineage (NCBI taxonomy): Eukaryota > Metazoa > Chordata > Actinopteri > Cyprinodontiformes > Cyprinodontidae > Cyprinodon > Cyprinodon diabolis. The sequence goes on along the minus strand of CM060070.1, from coordinate 5,599,904 downwards.
TTCCAGTTATGGATTTAGTCTAAAAGGTGTTGTGTGGTCTTATTTATAGACACATCTTTTGTCATCCTTATAAAAAGCATTAGGCCATAAATAGTTTAAAACCTTAAATTGTATTAAGGCTCAAAATTAAACATCAATTAAAACCCTTAAGAAAAAAAAAAAGCTTCAATCAAAAAACAGGGAATAGGTTATTGAATCAAGGTAAGCAGACAGAAAGGACCTGCTTTGTTTTAAAAGATATAAATATAAAAAATATAACCGCGGATATCTGGGGGACAGCGATTCGCCTAGATGTTATGAATGCTGGCGTACCATAAATGATAAATTATGAACAATTTAGTTTGTGCCTTCAATTCGTTTGCCCATAGGAAGATTACTTGGATATAATCTAACGGAATATCTCATATGGGTGAGTAGAAGATGATGTAAAAACGTTAAATCAAGGACCTAATGTATAAAAAAAACGGCGTTCTTCTTTAAATTAATGTAATCCTCCATGTTTCCTAGTTTTATTGGTTTAATTCCTTTTTTGTTGTAATTTCTAGATTTATGTTAGTTCTCATGTTTTTCTGTTGTCCTCTTGTGTGTGTGTGAGAGCAGAGGGAGAGCATATATAGCTGACAGAGACAAAGGGAGGTTTAACAAGCTGACAAGGAGCAGGTGTGAGAGGAGACAACGAGGGAGCCCAGGGGAAAGGAACACACACACACACAAGAGGACAACAGAGGACAACAGAAAAACATGAGAACTAACATAAATCTAGAAATTACAACAAAAAAGGAATTAAACCATAAAACTAGGAAACATAGAGCAAAGGAAAGCACAATATAACCAAAACCTGACAGTTTTACATCCAGAACATCATACTGTTTTTATTTGTTCAACACAGAATTAACTGTCACGATCTGTATGGAGGTTGGTTGAGGACCCAAATGCAGAGACCAGAAGGCAAAGCTGAATCTTGTAGATTTAATGAGTAACTGAGGCAAAAAGCAAAAATACAAAGAAACAAAAAAAAAAAAACACAGAAAGTATCAGGGAAAACTCATGTAGGAAGCAAGTGGCGAGGGAACAACAAAACAACAACAAGGAATCAGCACTGAGTGACTGCAGAGTGGGAGTATATAAGGGGGACAGGACAAGGATGGACTAATGAACTGAATAAGGAGCAGGTGTGAGGGAAACTAACTAGGAACTAACTAGAAGGAAGCCAGGGGGAAAGTGCACGAGCACAAGGGGGCAGCAGAGAGTAACTAAAGACTGTTTGAATATAAAGAAAAATAAACCAAAGATCAAAACAATAACTAATAACTGCAATCTAAAAGCTCAGAGTCCCAAAAGGGGAGAACCATGATATCAACAAACAGTCTTTGATGTTTTTGTTACGTTTCTCTTTTACCTTTTTTTTTTTTTTTTTTTTTTAGAAAATCTTGAATTAGCTATAACATTTTGTAATCAAACCTGGCTCTGTAATTGCAGAGGGGGTGGCATTGTACAAGTGAACTTAATTATTGACTAATTGGAGGTTATACAATATATATATATATATATATATATATATATATATATATATATATATATATATATATTTTTAAACTGTTTTCTCACCCCTCGTGGGGTGGTATGTGTCATCATCAAGCTCGGGTCCTCTACCAGAGGCCTGGGAGTTTGAGGGTTCTGCGCAGTTTTACCTGGAATCTGCTGTAGCCACTCTCCCAGTTTGGGGGTCACAGCCCCCAGTGCTCCAATTACCACTGGCACCACTGCTGCTCTTACTTTCCACATCTTTTCTAGCTCCTCTTTCAGCCCTTGGTATTTCTCAAGCTTCCCGTGTTCTTTCTTCTTGATGTTGCTGTCGCTTGGGATTGCCACATCTATCACTACTGCCTTCTTCTGCTGTCTGTCGATCAACAAAACGTTTTTTGTACAAATATATATATATATATCTATATATATATAGATATATATATAGATATATATATATATATATATAGATATATATATATATAGATATATGTATATCCAAGTTGGGGTCCTGGGAGCAGTATCTTTGCTGTTCCTAGAACTGCACTCTTCTGGACCGAGATGTCTGATGTATTCCCAGGGATCTGCTGTAACCACTCCTCAAGTATGGGGGTCACTCCCCCAAGTGCTCAAATGACCACGGGCACCACTGATGCCTTGACCTTACAACTTTTCTCCAGCTCTTCTCTGAGACCCTGGTATTTCTCTAGTTTATATATATGTGTGTATGTATGTCTATATGTGTATATGTACAGACAGACGGTTCAATTTCAGCCTATTTTCCGGGCAGTTGTTGTTACCTTTAATGGAAGGATATGTACACTTTCAAGCACAACACTATATTAAATAGAGAACTAGTGTTCTGATGTTTTTTGTAATGTGCCCAAATGAAAAAACATTGCCCCTGGTTTTGGTCTAAAATTGCTGTCCCTTCTTTTTATTGTGTAAATCCTTAATTTTCAGAGTTTTATTAAATATGACCTTTGTAGAGATTCAAATATGGGACAAGAAAAAGTTTCAATTTAGGAAATAAATCAGCTCTAATTGTTGCTGTTTGGTCTCAAACTCAGTGGAACATCAGGCTCACATGATACATGAGATAATAAAATAATCTCACTAGATGATTTTACCTCAAGGCTGCTGTCAGATGTCAGCTATTAGAGCCTAATACTTTAATCTAAAATCTGTTACCGCTATTTCACTCATTTGTCCTTCAATGGAAATTGTCTCTGTGTGCGTCACAAATGGACACATTACAATAGCTGTTATTCAGATTCTGACTTCTAAAAAATAGATTTTTAAGGCCTTGCTATAAAAGCAAAGAGCTTTAAATCTTACTTTTCCAATATGAACCCCAGGTTATTATATACATGTTTAACCCATCATGTTCCCTGGAGAAAAATCATAACAATGGGAGGCAGCATTTAGCCACTACCCTATGCTCCTCAGCTCTGAAACCGGCTGCTTAAAAACAATTTTTTTATTGGAATATTTGTAGATATTGTCGTTTTTAATACAATACTTTTCAAATCATTTTTACAGAAAATTATCAGCATAATAAAACTGCAAAAATTACTCCAACAAGACTGAACCAAATCGGATCGTAAGGGATTCTATTATAGCTATATCCAGTTCTACCCTTATAAACATTCTGGTCTTTTTAAATGTTTCCTTGACTTGATTTTAATTTTTCTTCCCTTGCTCTTCAGAGGTCACTGAATTATTTTGTTATTCTGAATATCTTCAAACCTGTCAGAACGCTCGATATTTCAATAGGAATACAATACAATTGGGCTTTCAAGCCAACCTCTTTTAAAGTAAAAATATATTGATTTATGAAGCAGACCAAGGACACAGGAGAGATGAAAGGCTTATCCCAGCCAGCCTCTACCTGACTCCCACTAAAAGGGGTGTTTTCCTTCCTTTTATAAGCTCATCCTATTAGCTATAGTTTCCCCACATTACAGAGAAACAAAGCAGCCTTCAGGCACTTAACCCTCCTGCAAAGAGCAGAATTTGATTTATTGTGAAGGAGAACCTCACATAATGCCGTATGTCACGACTGTCAAACTCTCTGGATATGTGTAGGGTTTGTTATTTTATTTATTTATTTTTTTCAGAACGAAGTGTTCACTGCCTTCAGTAATGCTACTTTTCTACTTGGTAGTTTCCTTGGAAATGTGTCCATAAAGGGAGAACAGAGTGAGACGAAGCCTTGAATTGTGAATTATCTATTCACACAGTTTACATACTGTCTGAAACAAATTTATAAAAGTGATTAATATTTAGCAAAGTTAGACCCTTATTCTTCACACTACACTGAATTTTTGACAAGAGATATTCTCCCTATGCAGGAAGATTGAGTTTTTTTCTTTTGTTTATTAAGATTCACAGTAACTACAGCAACCACTACATAGAAAGCATGTGTAGCATTTACTAACCATCAGAAAGCAGAACTTTGGAAAGACATTATAGTAATCTATAATGTTTTAACATTGCTTAAGGTAACAGTCTCTGTTGAAACTTCAGACTGTTTGAATACTTAAAAAAAATCTGAAGCACTACTTTAAATCATTTTCTTTTTTCTACTTTATCGGCTGTTCAGTTAGCATTTCATTCCAGGGGCATTTTTATCCGCCTTTTTCAAACCTCTTAACCCCAGGATCTACTTCATGTGAAATAACATGAAAATAAAAGCTATTTATCTCCTTTACTAAGCTTATTTTCTCATCCTTCCACAACCCAAAAAGATTATTCTTGTGAATAAATGACCATGGTTCCACAATGTAGGTCCATATACAAAACAAAAATGCAAACACAGCAGTACAGAATTACTTAAGTTGTTAAAATTAAAAGAGAAACATCAATCAATGTGGCTTTTTAAATATATAATAGGTAATGTTAATCACATTAACTAATCATAGTGTGTATGTCATCCATCCATCCATTTTCTCCCACTTAACCCTTGTCAGGGTCACCAGCAGTCTACAGGACAGAGGCGAAGTACACCCTGGACAGGTCGCCAGTCTGTTGCAGGGCAACACAGAGACACACAAAACCATGCAAATACACGCTCACACCTAAGGACAATTTAGAGAAGTAAGTTAACGTAACAGTCATGTTTTTGGACTGTGGGAGGAAGCCGGAGTACCAGGAGAGAACCCACGCATGCACAGGGAGAACATGCAGACTCCATGCAGAAAGAACCCTGAACCTTCTTGCTGCAAGGGAACAGTGCTACCAACTGCTACACCGTGCAGCATGTGTATAACATTTATTGTTTTCATTTTGATGCATATATTTAAAAACTTTCAACAACAAATTTTCTCAGGTTTGTTTGCAAAGATTTACACACTCATTTTGCTCTTTACAAGTATGTTTGAACTCAGTTAAATTTCCAAAGAAAATAAATGAAATGGTTAGGCTAATAGCCTCTCTGCAGACACTGTGGAGCAAAAGCATTTTCATAGGTCGGGCTTTTCAGGGACCATTTTGCATTGATGGGTTGCCAAAAACTGATTGAGGCCAGATCCAGTTTAGGGTCAATCTAAACTAATCACACTGTACCAGCAGGAAGATGAACATGCACAACATCAGACAGACAGGCTAGATTTTCATGAAGTCTTATCTAATAAATGAATGCACGTATTAATACATCTATGCCGTCAGAATTTCTAATTTATGATTCTGTATAAATATACAGATCAAATGGGTTGAGTAGTGGTTCCTTAATTTTTTATTACATAAACATAATCCTACTGGCAGAAACACTTCCCCTTCTCTCCAAAAAAACAAAAACAAACTATGAAAAGAGCTTGGATTCTGTTTTTCATTTTTAATTCTGGTACATCAACATGAAAAATTTATTTCTGTTTCTTTTTTATTAGCTCATGGTAAATATTCTAAGAGTTAAAATGTAAAACTAGTTTGGAACTTCTAATTGAGAGCATCACTGCTGCCACCTTCTGGTTTAGAGGGGAAGTGATTGTTCATAAGGAGGTGAATTACATCCACCTGGGAACAACAGCTTACCTGGTAAAGGTGGCAGACCCCTTAGCTCTGCCCCGGTGGCATCCTTAAAGTTTCCCGCTGTGGCTGTCTATGCTTTTTGTAATGAGAATCAACCCACCAAAGCTAAGTTTGTCTGTTTTTTGACCAAGGGAAACACCGAGCACTCTTCTTTCAGCCAGATGGCCATTTGTGCTCAGCAACTGGTGTGTTTATGGAAAGCAGCACAGCAACACAAAAAAGTAGTAACTTTCTAATGGTAGCTGTATTCACCCTATTAAAGTGGAAATGAACTTGTATTAGAAATGTAGCCCATAGAACTGAAACAAACTAGAGTCTCTCTATATAATCAGATAGATATATAAATAGAAAATCTTTGTTCTATCAACTTTCTTGAAGTTAAATTTGTATTCAGTTGTTTAAATCAACTAAATAGAACCACATTCAGTCAGGCTAAATGTCTCCTTTACATTTTAAGTAACAGTGTAAGCATAATAAAAAAATTAAAAAAAGTATCTATTTCAGTGGATTAGGATTGCTTCCTTTAATCCTGCCTTCAATCCTTGCAGTTAAATCCTAAAAAAGAAACTAAATGAAAGTTGAAACTAACAGGTTGTGCACTTCAGTTAAAAAAATATTTCAACCACTGCCTGTTATAAAAACCACTTATCAACATTTACATCTGATTTATTTTTTCTGTTGGCGTCAAACTTGAATATTTATAAAATATTCACAAAGCAATCACATAAAAGTTTCACATTTCTGCAAAGAGAATCCTTCAAAAATTGACATTGTGAAACATCAAATCCACCTAACTAAATCTATAGTGTTATATGACATAAAACATATTTGTTATGAAAGCAACACACAATCAGTATTCTCTGTGACAATGAAGGATGTAGCAATGAAGGGATTTTTTTCTCTTGACAGAGAAAAAAAGGAAGAAAGCCTCCAGGCACAAATGAAGAACTAATAACACATAAGCAGGAGACCTTATTGACGTGCCCTACAGTAAAACACTTCATCTTCATCCAGCTCCTTAACCAGAGAGATTCTTTTATAACAATATTGTAAGCAAACAAATGAAATAAATAAATAAATGAATGAATACTGGTGTAGCACTCTCTGCTGTTGATTATTAGGTACTGCAGTTAATGTTAACTTTAAGATTTGCTGTAAACATGGTATGGATATTTTTACCCCTACAAGCATTAACATAAACAGTTTAAAACAACTGTAATAAAAAACATTGTTTACATCATTCTTATTTAGTGAATGCTGGAAATGCCTTAAAATAGATGCAATGAAAAAGTTTAAATGGACGTTTATGGTCAAAGGCCTGTGTGGACAGTGATCCTAAACATACTATCAAATATGTGGCTTTAATCTTTTTAAGGTCAACAAAGTCAGTGCTTTGACTTTTGTACCATAAAAACCAAGATGGCCCATAACCCATTAGAAGAAAGAAGAAAATGGAATGCTGCCAAATTTTACAGAAGGGGAAATAAACTGACTTGGGATACAAAAATCTGCAGCAGAACTGGACCCTGCAACATGACAATGGCCAAAAACGTAAATCCATCAGGGACTAACCAAGAATGATAAAATTAAAACTTGTGGAACTAATTTTTATTCTTACAAGGTTACTTGATATAAACAGACTGACAGATGACTATATTAACCTGGGATAGCTTCAGTTGGGGGAAATAACCTACATTTTTCAGTATAATCCTTTCCTGTTAAAGTATTTATTAAAAAACCATATATTTACTAAATATGCAAATAATTAGAAATACACCGACCTTTTTAAATTTCTTTATATCCAGATGTTGACAAAACACTCAGATGACCTTTCAGATGAGACAGTTGTTCTGGCTTCTCAAGCTTCTTTTTGTAGCACTATAAAATATGACTTCCTCCTGTCATATTGTATAAAGTGCAAACAAACCAAAAATCAGCTAAAATATTAATGTCTGTGGACAATTAATTTAGAGTATTTATGGTTATCCGTGTTCTTAATCTATTTTGTTGCTGGTGTGTTCTTAGTATCAAGGAATAATGCAGCTAGAGTTCTAAGGAAAATTAAATAGTGAGATCATATTGGTCCTTTTTCAGCTTCACTTTTCTGACTTTCAGTGAAATCCAAAAAAATGGAATTTTAAAATCCTTCCTCTCACATATAAAGCCCTAAATGACCAGCCTCTATCTTAGATAAGAGATCTAATTGTACCCTGTCTTCCAAATAGAGCACTTTTCACTCAATCTGCAGGTTTACCAGTGGTTCCTAAAATCTCTAAAAGTAGAAATGGAGGCAGATAATTTAGTTATCAAGGTCCTCTACTGTGGAACCAACTACCAGTTTTAGTCTATGAAGAGAGACCCTGCCTACTTTGAAGGCTAGACTTAACACTTTTATTTTCAAAAAAGATTATATTAGCTCAGGTTATCCTGAGTTATCTCTATAGATATGCTGCTATAGGCTTAGACTGCTGGAGGACATAGGGGCCACTTTTCGTCATTCTACTTCTATTTTCTAATTTAGCTGTATTTGAAAGTTCAACCTCTAACATTTTGTTCCCTTCCCTTTTATCAACATAGTAGCTTTATCTTGCCTGGAACTCTTGCCTCGCTGTAACACTATAATGGAAGAAGGTATTAGTTGGTCTCTTTTATCATGTAAGTCCTGTTTTACAAAGATATGGGGTCAGCTTTAACTGCTACTCATTCGATGTGCATCCTGTTTGACATAAAATGCAATTCCGGACCCATCTGTTAAACCGTTTCTTTCCGAGACAGAGCCCCATATGGAGCTAGTTTACCTTTACCTTATCCAACATAGAAAGCATTTATGGATCAGTGCTTCTGTCTCCTTTAATCCCCAGTCGGCATTTTCAGAAGGCCTCTCACACTCAGCATTGGTTCTACTGGAAGTTTCTTCCTGTTAAAAGGGAGTTTTTTTCCTGCATTCATGCCCAATGTGAGGGATTCCTACAAAGTCAACAACACACTGTAAGCACTATTGCTATATGCTCATGGAGTTAGGTCTGCAAAGTCAGGGACTAGATGCAGTCATCTAATTTCCTTAGATCATTTTTAAGTATTCTGTCTGTATGATTTAACTGAATTGTCACTGTAAAGTGCCTTGAGAGGACATTTGTTGTGTTGCACTATAAAAATAAACAGACTTGAATTGATTTCCACATGAACACAGGCTGTTCAGTGGGAAAAGAAAATATGTAACAACAGGTCCAGCATAAATGGATATTTTATAAAAATTATAAAAAATATTTGAAGGGGAAATAAGGTTATAAATATGTTTACAGTTCTGGTGCGAAGTTTAAATGTACAAAGTAATTTCAGTCCCGTAATTATAGATTTTAACCATTTTTTTCTTAATGGTGTAAAGTTTTCTTTAAAATAGCAACTTTAAGAACTTTTAACATAAAAATTGGCTGGACAAGTATCAATACATTGCGCTTCTCCTGATGGGAGAATGGAAATCATTGACTCAATGAAACATTGAGCTTCATCTACCCGACTTAAGCTGTCCCACACAGATACAAGAAAAGTCTAAGATGTTCATGGACAACCTAAATTCCAACAACACTCCAGCCAGTCATCAACTGGTAGTATCTGGATTTGAACAGGTACTGCCTAACATTAATTAGTTTAAATGACCCTAGACTGATCAAGACAGACTATCCTTTTTTTTAAATTGATCTACAGCTTAAAAGTTGCTGAAATGTGCAGCTGCAAACACCGACAAGCAGAAACATTACTTGTCAGGACTAGATAGGACATGGTTACAGTGATGGAAGAGACTTGGAGATTTAATTCTAACAAGATTAAACCAATTTTTAATCATGACAAAGGCTCCATTAAAATTCCATTTCATCTGGAAATGTTTCAACTTGGAAACAGATTTTCCAACAGGACAATGATACCAAACATGATCTTGTTTAAGCTCAGCCATAAACCCTGTAGAAGTTATATGTACTAAATTTACTATCTGGGTCTCTTCTAGAAAGCTAACTGTAAAAAAAGATTTTTAATACAGAAAAAAATGTCAACTTATCAAGCTAGAATTATCCCTGAAGCTTTGCTGTGGCTATTAGCCTTTTAATAAACACTCAACCAGAAAATCGTGTATATTTTGACCCTTATTTTATAATATAAAATCTGCAATAAATTCAAATTTGCTTCCCACAGATCTTTTAAATTATATCTTATGATCTTTGGACTCGATATGAAGGATAATGAAAACCTTTTATTCACCATTATGCCAAGGATGAATTGAAGGATCCTTCTGATCAGAACCTTGGGTAAATATAGTTTTATTCCAATATTGTTGCAAGTAAAGAACACGTTTAGTAAATTGGACCTAGAAAAAAGAACAAAAAGCTTTCCATAAATGATACTTTAAATACTAATTATTCATATTTTGGAACTTTGCCGTTTTCTCAGATTTGTTTTTAGTATTTGATTGTATTTTTTTTATATTTTCAGGTTTAATTTTTCAAATTTTTTTCAGACAGATTTTTATGAACTGTGTTTTTCAGATCACGTTCCCTTCACTTTTGAGGGCGGGGCTTTCTCTGGACTGAAGAACAAAGACGCAATTCTATTGGTCTGCATGGATGTCAGACCAAAACTCAGCGTTGGTACGGGGCTTGAACTGAGGAGAATGTGATCCACAATCTGAATAGAATGTAGTTTGTAAAACTAAATCTGATAACTAAAAAATAATTACATAAAGTTTAAAAAATGAATATTTACACACAAAAAAAGAGAAAAGAATTGAAAGACAACCAACTTACACTCAAAACATTTTTTGTCTAAGAGGGTTTTCAAAGTTTCTTTTCTAAATTCTATTTTTTTAGTTTCCATTTATAAAACATGTTTTTTGCTTGGAAAAATAATTTTTTCATTTATAAACAAATGAAATCGGCAAAAGTGGGGGTAAACAAAATCTAAGTAATGTGCTCAAAAAACTGGAATTTTATTTGGAAATGGACTGCAGTAAAACCTAACAGAAACACGACCCCAGATTTGAGCCACTATTAACAACCTGCGCAATGGAGAAAAAAAAGGAGGACATTGTGTTTATATTCCAGACTTCAATCAACAGGCCTGTAACTGTGCAATTTAAAAGTCCACATTAACAAAGTCAACTCCAAACCCTTCAAGTTTTAAGCAGACAACTGTTCCATTGTATCAGATTTTAAAATATGTTATAAAATATGCATATTAACTGAACACATACTACAGCTTTTAAGTCCAGAAAAAAGGGAACTGTTCACTTCAGTTTAAAATGTATTTCTGGGAGGAAAGCCACTTTAAGATGAAAAGTTCATCCAACTGGTAACGGTTGGTGTAACAATTTCTTCAGTCAAAGTCGAGGCCTTGTTCTGATCCTTTTATGACATAAAATCCTCTCAGAGTGGTAAATGTAAGAAGCAGAATAAACTTGGTGCACAAAGTCCTGAAACAGCACCTCAAAACGACTGACACTTCAGGCTTCCACGGGTCAGTAGGGGGCCACTTCAGTAGCTCTTTGCAAGTTTGCAACAAAAAAAAAAAATACAGCTTAAGTACAAACCGATCTTTGAACTCCCAAAGTCACTAGAAGTCAGCAAGAACTGCTCTGCTTTTAATTATAAAAGCAGATGGCAGTAAGGACTCCCTGAAAATACAGATGGCCAAGCCGTGTTAGCTCATGTAGCTCAACAGTCAGTCATAATGTCATGTGAAAGAACAGGACAGCGGGTCTCATGTGACCCGGCGAGCACACTGGGGGGAAGGCAGGCGTTTAATCGTTGAGACGACAGTTGCAGAGCTCCTTGTAGATTCTCTTCCGAATCTGAGGCATGTTGTTCTGGCTGAACAGCAGCGGCTGCTTCACGGAGAGGCGGCGGCAGTACTGGCAAAAAGAAAGACAAATAGTGAGGGGAATATGACCCAGAAATATTAAAGAGGCAACTCTGATGATTTATCTACTGCACCACATAAAAGTGGCCAAACACGAATAACATGAAGAAACAGAAACAGGAATAAAATCTTACCTCGAGGACAAAAACACCACAGTCGCTGTCATTTTTTTGCTGAGGGATACCCTGTTAGGACAAGGAAATCAGACATAAGACCCTTAATGTTTCCTGTACCAGACTCTATAAATAACTATTTCCATTCATGCAGCTGTTGCTTGACTGCCCAGCAGAGACTGAACAGTTTGCATAATTAAAGAAGTGAATTAAAATAATAACATTACAAATTTATATAATCTACAATAGATATGCTGGGAAACAAACACGTCAGCAGCATGTAGAGACAGAACAATGAATTTAATCTGAGCGCAGATTCACCTTGATGATGGCGATCTTCCAGCCCTTCTGGAAAGCAGCCTGTTTCTTGTCTCTGGCTTCAGACTGAAGATACTTCATTATGTTCTGAGAGGACACCATAAACACACAGTAAAGGGCAGATTAGACTTCTGTAACTACACACATCAAATGTCGCTTGGGTCGGGAATCAGTTTTGCTGGTATTCTTCTGCGCCGCCGGTCTGGAATTTCTAGGGACGCAGAGCAGTTTCCCGTCAAAGCGCAAGGGGGAGCCTATTGTAGAACTCGCGAGGACTTCGCTGGTGCCAGCGGGAGTGTTTATCTTCCAAAACAACAATGGCACGTCTGCAAGATATCACGGTCACGGAGACGGATCTAGAGTTGCTAGAAATCAAAGAGAAGTTGGCAAAAAGACAGATTAACCCTTCATTGTAGCTGTCCTAGGTAATTGTTTCACCGAATCGAGAAGGACGACCACACAGACAGCCAGAAAGGCATACCAAGGACCAATCACAGCTGCTTTTTGTCTGCGCACTTCCGCTTGAGGTCTGCGCGGGTTTGCGTCGTCCGACACATAGTCAGGATTTTTTTTTTTAAGTGCGCGATGACGGTTTCGGAACCCCTTCGTGGGTACACAGAGACAGATTTGACGGCTGCAGAGTCTTTAAAGTTTAACTCACCTTTTTAAGATCAGGTTACAGCAACTCAATCAGATTTAGGTCAGGACTTGAACTAGGCAACTGTTCATTTTCAGGGCAGATTATGTTTTCTTTCAAACAGGACGAAGTAGTTGAGATTTTATTCTGACCTGTACTCAGGATTGCATAACCTCTGCACGGGGGGGCGTAGAGAAAGATTTGACGGGTGCAGAGGCTATGCATCAGAAGCATAATTTGGCCTTTTGAGGGACAGAGACAGAGCTTTAAAAACATGAACTATAACCAAGTCCGTTTTCTTTTTAAACGAGTCTACTTTCCCTTGTTTTGAACACATAACAGTTTTCCAACGGAATAAGATGACATTATTTTTGTTTACAGCAGTTTCTTATTTCATCCTCTATGACAGGCTTATATGCTAACAAATGGCAGCATTGTGAGGACGGGCACAGCATTGCGGTTCTTGATAGGAGAACTTTTAATATTTCTACAAGGACTGCTGCATAAGGGTCTTTCATTTCAAACAGTTAAGGTCTACCTGGCCGCTATTTCTGCCTGTCATGTTAGTTTTAATAAAGTAACACCAGCTGCTCATCCTCCGGTGTGCTTCTTAAAGCTACAGTGTGTAATTTTCAGCGACATCTAACGTCCAGACTGCAGACTGCAGCAACATGAACATCTCCCCCCCACCGCTTCTCCCCCCAACAGTACGGCGAGCGTTACGGCACAAAATGTCTTCCACGACGTCCGCATCACCTACCTTCTCAAGTGATGAGGTTTGTTTACATAGATAATTTTAATACTGTCATCTATTGTTCAGTACCGTCTCAGTTCATCTCTCTCAACTTGCCGTAGTTACTTTCGAGCGTAATGGGCGATCTCGCAATCGCTAGTTTGTTGGCTCTGCGCTGCCGTAGCGCCAAGATGTCTGCCTCCATGGCTGCGAGACCCGCTCCTATGTAATTATAAATAACGAATTCTAAGGCAACGCAAATATTAAGGTTAAGAGGCTGAGCTCGTAGATGATGATAAATAACATAGTTATGTATAATATATTACATTTCTGACTGTATATCCCTGTAATTATTACACACTGTAGCTTTAAAAGCAGTTTGTAGACTCAGACCAGTGATTAAACCCAGCTTCCTTCCTTGGATCTCACCATCATACATGAGGCTCTGTGTGACCATCATTTTCTACCGTTTGTCAGTCAATATGAAGTGTTTTTCATATAGGCGTTTTTCTTTTACTCTAGAAACAACTAAAGAGGTGGCTTCATGCTTTGTCTGTATATCCCTTTTTTCCTAATCTTCCTGAGGCTGAGATCGGCAACCTGGGGCTCTTTAATGCCCCCCCTTGCGGCTCCCTGGAGTTTTTTCAAAAATGTATGAAAATGGAAAAAGATGGATTTTTGTTTTTTTCTTTGTTTTAATATGGTGTCCAGGAGGTCAATCAAACATTAAATTTGTTTTCCAATGCTGCAAAAAATGTATTATAATTACATTTAAACAATAAATGTAAATATTTCTGTCAATGGAGATTTGTGTCATAGCCTGCAACGCGTTTCAGCATGGCAAGATGCTAGGCAGCTGGCTGTTGTAAACAAACCAGTGGGGGTGTTTTAGGCCATAGATCCCAAGGGGAAAAAAAACTAAGATAGCTGATGAGAACAGAGGAATCAAATGAAAAGGAACGAACGATCTGCTTTCATAACTAATTAAATAATTGAACTTAATTGATCTCACACTGGAGAAATTGAACTCTGCATTTAACCCATCCCCTTGGGGAGCAGTAGGCTGCCATTGTACGATGCCTGGAGAGCAGTGTGGGGTTAGGCGTGTTGTTCAGAGACCTAGAGTGACAGTCTGTGGGAGTGGGGCTCGAGCTCAGAACCTTAGGATTCCAAGCATTATGCCCTAACCACTAGGCCGCCACTCCCCTTATTACCAATGCGGAAGGATTGCCTGCATGTCTGCTGTGTAATGAGAATGATGAGTCATTTGGAAAGGCATTTCCATGGAAGGCATGCTAAATATGCAGCCGACCACCAAGTTGGGAGTGAGAGAAATGTCGGAATGCAGAACTTCTGGATAAAAAAAAAAAAAAAGAGGAGCGCAAAGATAGATTTAAGAAGAAGATTGCATCTCCAGACTCCACTACTGCTGCTAGTTTAGTTGCAAGCATGGAAACTGTTCACAGGTCCAACAGGTAGCGTTCTGGGGCAGGGATTTGAACTTTCCTCCATTTTCTCCCCCAAATCCTTAAAATAAAATCAAAAATCTGATATATTTATGTTTATTTAATTGCATCAATGCAACAAAATATAATACATTAATATTGTAATGGAATCTAAACTTAAAGCAAAAACAGAACTTTTTTCAATTTTTCACCCCAAATCCTAAAAATATAAATCGACCCAAGGAGCGCTGGTGACGGAGGATGTGGGATTTCAGGGTTAGAGAGCTCTGCTCTGATGGATGTCAGTTCCTGCTCGGTTCCTGATGACTCAATTAACTCCTCCAAACAGAAACACGTCCACCATAGAAAGATTCCTTTATTGTGTTTCTATAATTTCATCAATGCAACAAAACGTAAACCACGCGGTGAAGCAGCGTGCGATGAATTCCACACAGTGAGAGCGTTCACTGCTCCTCCATCACCTTGTGCTACTATGTGACATTTGCTCCAGGATAAACAATTAATCATGAATGCTTATTATATATTTAAGCCCACATAGTCCGTTTCTATAGGGGGATAATATACCCGTGTTGCCATACGAGGCATATATAAGACATTTATATTTTTGCGACTCGAGACAGATTTATTTATTTATTTATTTTTTTGGGTCCACTGTGGCTCTTTGGGCAGTTTGGGTTGTATAGATGTGCTATACTTTGTTCCTCTCCTTCTGGGAACAGTATTTATGTACGTAATACAATATTTAGAACAAATATAACGGGTTATGCCAGAACTCCACCTGCTTTCTGCAAAGAGAGTGAAAATCTCAGATTATAATTTGCAACAGGTATGTGCTCACATTTGTGGTGTGTCTGAAGACGATGCCTTGGCTGTCGTAGTAGCTGATGGTTTTGGTTGCCATAGTGACTGCGATGAGAGACCAGTGGATTTCTAAATGGATGGGAATCAACAACAACCATTTGGAGAACAAGTCAACCTAGGAGACACAAAACAACAACAACAGTTTAGATGCAAAGAAGAAAAAAACAAGGAGGGATTTAAACAGGATTTACTTATTAATGGAAACAGAGAAACTGAATCCCTGAAATCGGCCTTTTTAAAGGAAAGCACCAGCTTCTTCTCAGCATTTGTTTAACTTTTATTTTTTGTAGTTCTTTTCTGCATAATTCCAATTTGACCAACGGCAGCCGTCTATACGTCCATTGCATAATAGCGTCCATGAGGCAGAGGCCTGTTTACATTTACCAAAACAGTCCCCAAATCCTACTCTGGATCAAGTTCATATTGAAAGGTGAAGGGAGAGGAGCTATAATTTAAGGTATTCGGTAGGGGTGTAAATAATAATCGTTTTGTATCGATGCATCGATCCAACAGCCGACGATCCGATGCATCGACACGTCCGCAAGAGAATCGATTCATGTTTTATTTTTTCCTCTGGTCTATTTTTATCCATCTGCTCCTCGACGTAATTCTCCCTCCCGTGATGCTCAATATTGAAGCGTGGTCTGCGCTACACACTGTGGGTCTAGATACGGCCGAGGCGGTGAGGAAGAGGGGGCGAGTTTAGTCCGACGACGGAGGGACATGAGGGCCAAAAAGAGCGGAGATCCAGGTGGAAAAAGGGTCCCAGCGTTCTCGCGCACCTCGCTCTTCTAGCGGGTCAAACTTCACGAGTTGTTTTCCGCAATTTCGGTCATAAAAACAAAACAAGCTGGCCTCCTGTCTGCGGCACTGTTTGCGGTCAGCTACAATTTGGGAGAGGTGCAGCGGAGCGTCTGTGGAGGGGGCGGGACGTCTGGAGCCGAGGGATTGAATTGCACTCATTGCACTGATTTTGTGCAGTATTCTTTAATGCAAAGCCTTTCAGAATCTATAATGCAGGGGAATTATTATTTTTCAGTGAATGAGGTTTTAAATGGAATAGGTGGAGTACAACTTTTCTACTTCTGTTATTTGCTGTAGTTTCTCAAAAAAAATGCATAACGATATTACAGCTTTTATTGATTTATTTCAAATTTGAAACATTGTCTAGCCTGTAAGGAAAAAATAAAAATAAAAAAATAGAACCAATTAATCAAATCGTTTCATGGTGTATACTTTAGTATTGAAAATAATCGAATCGTTGGGTCAGGAAATCGATACTGAATCAAATCGCCATGATGGATGTGATTTACACCCCTAGTATTCGGGTTGAGCCAGAGGGGAATTTTGTTTCGCATTAACTGGCGTAACCAGTATGGAAACATGCTGTGGATAAAACATACTAATCAAATAAAACATAAAACCCTCAATCAGAGGTACAGTTTGCCTTAAAAGTTTACACACCCTCGTATTAAAGAACACAATTAATTCACATTAGTAATTCATGTAACATAAAAATTGAGTAAATAATAAACAACCTTTTACTAAATCATAACTTAGAAAAATCAATTCAGTGATTACCTCAAAGTGTTGCTTCACAACATTTTAGTTCTGGATCTCCGTCAGGCGTGTTTACTTGAGAAAAACCAGACTGTTGCTGGATGGTATCACTATGAATTGTCATCATTTTTCTTTTTCTTTTAAATATTGTTGTTTTACTTTTACATTGTTCTTTTTGTTAATTTGTTTATTTCATATGTATGAAATACTCTGACCCACAGAATGACACATAATATGATTGAGTCAGAATTAATCTAAAAGAAAGACAGCTGCAGAGCTTTAACTTTATCATTGTGCTAACTGAAAATTATTAAAAATAGAAAAAAAAAAAGTTTATTACGGCTCGACTTGTTCCAAGTTACAACAAAAATATTTAAAGGATTTATATAAACAATAACAATGGATCTAAAAAAAACTCATCTATTACTGAAGGACAGTTTCTTTATGCAGAGGTTTGGCTCTAATGTGTGACCTAATCACAGGTCTGTTGTTGATGAAAAGCGGGTGACTTCACATTGCTCCCATTCCAGTTTACTTCAGTGTTGTTGCTATAAAGTTTGGCTCGAGTATTTTCACTCCAGTAAAACAAACCAGAGTTTTAAATCAATCAAATCAACCCTCTGCCAATAGTAGAACCATGTCTTTGAAACCAGTCAACCTTTCCAGCATCCATTCTGCTGAGACTATGGAGTAAGCTACTTATCTGACCACCACTGACACAGTCTGTGTCCGAACATCCGCCCTAACCCCTGGATCCCTCCATCACAATATTTATGGTGAACTCAGTTAAGTGACCTTTCGGACAGATGATCAGTACTCTCCACTCCCCTTTGATCAAGTGACTCCGCCTCCACCCTGCGGTGCCTGCTGCATCTTTATTAGTCGCCGCAGTCGGGTATTGACAGCACATGGCAACAGCCAGCCGCTGTGATAGCAAATCCCATGATGCTTTGCGAGGAGAGCTGTCCACGCAAAGCATTCCGGGATATATCTGCTCGACTAGTAACCATGGATGATCACTATTTTTTATGGTGCATTGTGGGATATTTCAAGTATATTTCTAGATATTCGTACACTGATCTAAAACGGTGTAACAACTTTGAAGTGCTCTATATAATGGTTAGGACGGACATTCAGACACAGCCACTCTCCCAACTGTTAGCTAACAGATTATTATTCTACCTGTCTACTTAGCAACCTCTTCAGTGTGTATGCTTTGGTTTGATTAGCTGTTTAAAACGCTCTATAGCGCAAAATAGTATAGACTGCTCTTTCTCAGCTATGCTAGCTTAGCCAAAGCTGAACAATTCTCTTACATATAATTTCTTATTGATCTTGAAGTTACTGAAGTTGTAATTATATTAAATCTTTCTAAGATGTTTCTCTATAGATTGCATCGAAGAACAGCCATAAGGAGCCAAACTCACTTTTTTGGTCCATCTCTTCACGCCATCATAACCTTTGGCAACCAGCTGCTTGTAGAAAAAGCTGTTGAAGAAATGAACCTAAAGGAGCAAGAGGAAAATGATCAAAAACAACTAAATAATTAAATATTTGAACATTCAATAAATTCATTTTAAATAGCTATGGTTAGAAGTCAACCTTTAATGAAGAATTTAAAATGTTCTTTCAAGGGGTTTAAAATAAAAGATCTTGAGTGATTTTCTTTATTGAGAAATAGGTGCAAAAGTTTCGATTTATCTTCTTTTACTTTCTTTTCTTTATTGCTCCTTTAAAAGCTATTTGCAAAACTCACTTATTTGGGCTGTTCCCTCTGCAAGATTGGAATTTAAGCACTGTTCATCTCGTCTTAAACAGGCTGAGGTTAGAGATAATCCAGAAACAAAATGTTGCTTTCTTTATTAATTCCAAATCCAGTTTGGATGCACGATTATGATTATGTCTGTGTAGGAAAAGGCCATCTATGTCCTTAATGTTGCCGTCCCATTATGCCAATTCAATGTACGAACAATCGTGTCAATGTCCACATTGAAGTAAATGTAATGGCGTTATGGCCATAATCAAGTGATGACTGATGATAATACATTTACGAGGGTCTATTTATTGATGGTTGAATGGGTTCATTGCTCAAAGACACTAAATAATAGAGGAGGAAGGCCCAAATTCTTTAACTTTATTTCAAAAAGCTGGGAGCTTGAACTCTGTATTGGAGCTGGTTCTGGGATGAAATAAAAGGCTTGGATTAACCCCAACAGAACCCCCTCCTCTAAGCCCTGACGATACAGAATATGTAAGACAGGGATCCTACAGCATAAGGCAAGTTAAATTCAAGACCTTTTAAGACTTTTTAATGCCACTTGAAATAAAAATTTAAGACCAAATTCACAAGAAACAGAAGAAAAACCTGCTTGCGACAACTTAACCCAAAGATTTATTCTAACATAAACCACTGCACTAATGTTTCAAATTTTTAAAAGCTTCCCATGAGGGAAGAAAGCTAAAAACACACAAATGACAGATATATTTTAACAATTATTTAACTGAATTCACAAACTTTGTTTTAGCAGGGAACAAAACAAATCAGTTTTAAAGCCACAACATAACCAGTGCTAAGTCTTTTTTGCAGCTATTTTTCTTTGTATGGTTTTCTTAGTATGTTTGATTTGGTGATAAGTGGAGGCGTTGCAGAGACAAGGGTGGAACTAAATTGAGAAATACCGGCTGTTTCTCTGTAACTCCATTTTGATGCTTTGAGTTTCGTGCTTCGCATGTGCAACTCCACTGCCTTAATTCCCATCGTTCTGAGCTTGAATCGCTTCTTGCACCAAATCCACTGAGCCTCATGTATGTTCCCTGGTTTTAGCCATGGAGAAAACTCTTGGCTGGAGACAATTTTCATTATATTTACACTTCCTCATATTTTCCAGACAAAAGGTAAATGGCGCATCTCCCAAATGTCCAGGCCGCAACAACGCTTTTATCGGTTCCTCTATCGGGACGGAACCAATAATGGCGAGCCATTTTTTTTTAAGAAAAAAAAAAGGTCAATTTTAATGTTTTATTTAGATTACAAAAATAAATCATAATAAAAATAATCCTATTTATGATGTTTTAAAAATTAAGACCTACGAAATACCGATTTAAGACATTTTAATACCAATTAAGGTCTTAGTTTTATTTTTGAAGAATTCAATGCCTTTTAAGACTTTTTAAGGACCTGCGGGAACCCTGTAAGAACTAGGCTGAAAATTTGGTTTTAGGTTGAATAGGGAGGCACAGACCAGTCTATTAGCGAGATCAAATAGTAACCAGAATTAGCTGATCAGCTCATAAAGAAATGCATGTCTACTTCAAGTCGATGGTGATACTTTTAGGATTAGAGATGATGCACAATTCAACTTTGAATCAAATTTGGTTCCTAAAAATCACTGAAGTATATATTATAATATTTCAATCAGATTTGGATATTTATGCTAATGTAAAAAGTAAGACTGTAACTGTACAATAAATAACACCTGTTAAAAACGTGCTTGTGGTAGTTAAGCGCTGACATACCTTCTGCTCTGCTACATCCATAATGAGCTCCCCATACATGTTAATAATCTGAAATCGAGAAAGAACAGGATACCATCTTTTTATCTGTATGTACAGAATGTACAGAAGATATTTTTTAAAGGATATAGAACAAGAAAGTAATACATTTTAGTAAGTAGGTTGGCTTGATAGTCATAAGCCTCTACAGAATCTCTTTACCTGATCATTAAGCCAGTTCTGGTCCTCCAGGGTGCCGAGGTCCTCCAGTCTCAGATTGTGTTTATTATACGTGACCATGAAGCCTGCAACAGGAACAGATGCCAGACCGGCTCTGTATCGAGTCATCTCTCTCCTGATGTCCACTTCACTGAAACAGAAAGACAGGAAGACCATGTGGGGATCAGTTCAGCTTAGATTTAGTTTGGTATTTTTACCTGACATTCAAAACATTACGTTAGTTTGTGAAAAGGAATTATTTGTAAGAAATTGGAAATTAAAAATATATGTTTGGGTTCAAACACAGACACTATTACATTGCAACAGCAGCAACTAAAGAAGAGGATTTTACATGTTCTACAACACAAACACAAATCAATAATACTAACCAAAATAAAGACATAATTATTTTGTTTAAAAAGGGACCCTTGAAAAATTATTTCATTTTTTTCCCATATAATACAGATTTCACTGTATTATAATTATACAATTATATTTACTCTGTCTATCTGTGTCTCCATCTACTGAGAAAAGAGTTCCTGTTTTCTTGTTTATAATTTTCTGACATCTAAATGTTTCAGTGTCTTCAGAAAGGTGCTTATTATAAAAGTAAATAAAAATAAGATCTAAACTACTTCGTCCTGTTTGAAAGGAAACAATCTGCTCTGAAAATGAACAGTAGCCTAGTTAAAGTCCTGACCTAAATCTGATTGAGTTGCTATAACCTGATTTTTAAAAGATACGTTAAACTCTAAAGCCTCTGGAACCGTCAAATCTGTCTCAAAAAAATCCTGACTATGTGTCGGACGGTCGCAAACCCGCGCAGACCTCAAACGGAAGTGCGCAGACAAAAAGCTTCTGTGATTGGTCCTTCGTATGCCTTTGCGGTTGTCTGTGTGGTAGTTCTTCTCGATTCGTTGCCTGGGCATGCCGTTTTTAAAAACGGAGGTACAACTAAAATGGACAGCTACAATGAAATGGTAATCTGTCTTTTTGCCAACTCCATTAACAGAACCTGTTTCCCTTCGATGTCTAGCAACTCTAGATTAATCTCCGTGAGTGTGATATCTTGCAGAAGCGCCATTGTTGTTTTGGATGATAAACACTCCCGCCGGTACCGTCAAAGTTCTCTTGACCATCTGACGAAGTTCTCGAATAAGCGCCCCCTTGTGCTTTGGCGGGAAACTGTTGTGCGTCCCTAGAAATTCCAGACCGACGGTGCAGAAGCATACCAGCAAAACTGGTTTGAGACCAGACCCAAGCGACATTTGATGAGTGCGGTTGCAGGAGTCTAATCTGCCCTTAGGAGTGGCCCAAACAGTTATTAGATTTAGGGGGAAACCTGCAGGTTTGGATTCAATTCTTAAACAATACAAAACGGACTTCTGTCAGAGCACCATGTTTAAATAAGTAATGGAGTTGCAAACAATATAGGTCTTAATAAACTTTATTTGGGTGGCAGGCAGGCTGGATTTAGATTTTTTTCTTTTAACAAACCTTTAGTATTCAACGTTTTCAGGCATTGATAGGTTACATTTATGTGGAAACCCCCACCCTGATACAGGGGAACAGAACATCTTTCCTGTTCAGCCAGGCCAACAGTTCCCTCTAACTCTGCTTTCAGAGACATAGGCAGGTATTACAGGCTAACAAAGAAGCCAAACGACCCTCCGTCCGGTTCAATTTGAATGTTTTCTACGCCAAAACAAGGCTTTGTTTATTGTCCACTCTATAAAACCTCAAACTCAATGCTATTTCCGACATTTTGGATTGAAAAAGCTTCCTGGATGGGAAGCGAAATCTCTTCAGACTTGGAAATAAGTCCAGTGGACTGTTTTTTTACTTTTTTGGAATGTGGAAAGTCTGCAACCATATGTGTTGAAAAGATTTTAACTCAAACAGCACTGCTTTTAGTTTTAGACCAAATGTCCTGCATGTTTAAGGCGTTTCCCTGCCTCCACACACCTGCCTTTAATAAATGGTTGATTAGCAGGCACATGTACCCCATGGTATCTGCTTAGGACAATCATTTAATACAGGTTTGCTGGTGCAGAGAAACATCTAAAGCATGTAGGGCAGTGAACAAGAAAAATAACATGATAAATTCTACATCACATGATTATGGACAGAATTAGCATGTGTGGTGCATGCATGTCTGTGTGTTTTCACTAACCTGTTGCTGACATCAGAGTTGCCGTTCTCTTTCAGGTGTTCTACGACATCAGATTCAGAAAGAGGAATAAAGCTCCCATATTTTATATAGAAGCTCTCCAGAAACTCTAAAAGAAAAAAAAAATCAAAGATGCAATTAACTTATTTATAATCCCAAACAGCAAAAGTGCAGCTTTAAAGAAGTAGGTATGTAGAACAGCAGTTATGAAAGTAGTAACCTGTGTTCTTGACACAAAACGTAAAAGAAAATTAGAGAGAGATGAAAAACACATAATTTAAGTTTCTCATAACATCAAAAAACTAATTACCAATAAAAGTAAAATGCAGTTAAGATTTAGAGGTGTTGAATGGATTTTTTCTTATGATAAATGCACTTTTCTATGTATGTAGGGTTGTCAAAATTCAAAACAACATATCTGGATACGTTACTAATTAGTTGATATATTGATATCAAAGACAATTGTAATTTGGATATTTTGCTTTTGTTCATTTTACATATGTGGTTTATTTAAAAGGATAATACCACAGACATGCTTAACTTATAGTCAATGTATTTTATTCACTTTCTGTTAATTATATTTCATTATAACAGGTGTTAAAACAGAACCTAATAGAAACGTTGAAACTTCTATGCACCCAAATGAACGGCTTTGTAACAAACACTGTTCAATATTCCTCATTGGCTCTGTTTTTACTTCCAGAGCTGCAAACCAGCAGCAAGCAGACTGTGTGTTTCTGCGTGTCCAGGCTAACAACTAATTAGTAAGAGTGAAATAAGTAAATAAATAAAAGCAGCTCCACTGGTGAACCAAACACAGGAAATTCTTATTTTTTTTGCACACAAGGAAGAAGGGAGACTATCTTATCAAAAGTCAGTGATAGATTATTATCTCTCTTCACACTACAGATGCCAATCAAAAGAAAAACTGTGTCTCAGCTAAACGTGGATATGGAAAACAGTTGTTATGCACTAATAGCATCTCAGAGTGAAGCAGTTTTAACGCCTGGGTTCACTCAGAGATTGTCTATCTAAATAAATATGTTAGATGGAGTGAATTCCTACTGACCACTTTAAGGACATTACATCAGGAACACATTCACCAAGCGGCGCTCATAAACAGACACATTCATACACTGATAAACAGAATAGTAAAACAATTATGATGAAGTGTCTCGGCCAGAGACCCATCTACATAAAACAGGGTATCGCTAAAATCAAACCTGGTTGCAGGATGACTCATAAACCCAAACAGACTAATTTTTCTTCATATGAAACAATGAAAAGGGGATTAGAAAGCTAGCCTTGTTCACAGATTACACAGACTTTCCAAAAAAGTAAAAAAAAAACAATCCCCTGGACTCCGTTTCCAAGTTTGAAGACGTTTCCAAAGAAGACAGGTGGTTGAAAGGGGTGTAAAGGAAGCCATTTATGTTAAGAAAGAAAAATCAACCTTAAAAAGGGGGGGTGGACTCAGGTCTAAAGCCGGGCATACACTGTGTGATTTTTTTTCAATTGTTGCACACAGCTACAGCTCGCACTGAGCGACAAAACCCTGCTGTTTTGACGTACAGTGTGAGTTCACAGCTCACGATGCATGTTCAGCATGATGCTCTGATGCCTGCTCACACTATACGTCTAAAAACCACGTTGGACTCGCGTAAGAGAGGAATATGAAGCTCACTAGAGTGAAACGCGCTGCCTTGGAAATTTGCGCAATTTTGTGTGACGTATTTGGACAAAGATATGGCTACTACGGTCTGTCAATTCTACAGAAAGAACTCAATTTCAGTCGCACCCCCGCCATGCTGCTGTGTTTTTGTCTGAGAGGAAACAGAAGAAGAAGAGTCCTTGTTTGCGCACTGAGCGATTTGCCCACGACAGATGACTGAAAATCAAACGTTTGATTTTCTCCCAACCTCACGATTCCTGATCGGGAGGTGATCGTGAGAGGCTGATCGCCCCTCGTAACCCCTCTACAATACACAACGCACTATAAGGCTGAAAGTCGACCCAGCCGAAAAATTCTTACATGCCACGAAAGTCGGCCCCGCAAAGGGCAAAAAAATATTTTTTTTAAATCGCAGTGTAAGCCCGGCTTAAGCCAAAACAAGTTTTTGGGCTAGTATACAAAGCTTCGAACTCAAAACTAATTCTGACATTTTGAATTGAAAAGCTTCCTTGATGGAGAGTTAAATGTCTTCAAACTAGGAACCAAAATCCAGTGGATGTTTTTTTTTTGGAATGGCTGTGACCTTGATGAATGACAATCATCACCAGCATTAAACTGGCTTATAGTTATCCTAATTAATAAAGCAGAAATGCATTTAACATTGCTTTGGCAAAGACTACTGGATTAAATGCATCATGTAATGTAAATCCCTTTAATGTCTCACCTATTTTAACTTTAGAGCAGACTAAAATATCTATTTTTAACAATGCTGACGTTTTACATGTTTTAAGTTGTTCGCAGCATTAGATTTATTTGCTGTTTATGTTGTAGATAAAATCGTTTTTGCCTCATAAATAAAAGTAAAAGCAAAGACCAACACTGATCCTCGGAGCATTTTAAAACTGTCAAGCCTGGATTAACAACCTGTTCAAGTACAAAATAACATTTGACAGGTTTTTTTTGTTTTTTCCTTTTACTACAACAGATAAAGACCATTGGAATTCAGATCTTGTATCTACTTCAAAAAGAACTGAAAGCCACAGGTTTCACTGGTGCCTTCATGGATAAACTAGGGGGGAGAACTGGCATGTGTCGCGATAAGATATCATCACCACAAAACTAACATCACTGTACATTTCAATATTTTTCCCAAATATCAAAATTAATGTATAGATACAAAGGTGTTGTATATGTTTATCAGAATATATTGATCAGTTATATAGGTATCCATGTTGTTTAGGGTTTGAATCAGTCCATGTCTCCCAATGTGACTGCATTAACTACAGGGGATCAGATTGCATGAATGCTTGAAGACTAAATTTGATTTTGAAAATTCAATACCACAAAGGGCCAGAAGATGGCAAAAGTGCATCTATATCTAGTATGAATTTAAGGGCAAGGAGGATAAATATTGCAATATGCGATATTATTGCACCATCTTTTTTTCTTTATTCTAATCTATTTATTTCGCAAATGTGCTTGTATATTGTTAAATTACCAACTACATGGCAAAATCCTATGAAACAGGGCGCTTAAACATTAAAAAAGGTTATAAAAAGACATGGCAATTTTATAACACTTTATTGAACGCAGATCAAAGGGCAGTAATGGCACAGATATGCCTCATTTCTCCGACTGAACTTAAAAACTAAATTCAGAAGAAGGCTGAACTTTTAAAGGCTAATTTGACTGCAGCATCTTTAAAAAAAAAAAAAAAAAAAAAAAAGTCGCCTCACAACTGTTTGGCAGGAGGCGGTGGTAGCTGCGCCATAACCGCTAGGTGGTAGTTAGCTAAATAAGCCTTTGAATTCGTTGTTTCCACGTTTTACTTGAACCGTTTTGCCGCAGATTTTACAAATTGCCTCATTTAAATTGTTCGGCTCCCCCCTTTTAATTCAGCTGAAAACCTAATTGCTCCCAAAGGGACGAAGTAACATTTGGTTTTGATACCAGTGCAGCTGCCATTGTATCCTACTATCAACTGTTGACCCAAGATGCGGTGATGGTGGTGGCCGGTTTTGTAACGCGGTGAACTTCTTAATATCGCGGTATTTCATTCGTGCGGTTACCGCGACAGCCTTACCCTTTTTTTAACTCGCATACACGGTCAGTTATTGACGATGGTAAATCAGCTGTTGCCGTAGCTCCCGGCAAACGTCCAGTGTGCACGGCCACATGGACAGCAGTTGGATGACCAGGGTCTAATTCATGTTTGCCTACATCTTTTTTTCCGCTGGAAAGACTTCCTGGAGCAAAGCATGCCGGAATTCATGTACTGCATTGTGCCCAATCCTTGCAATTCCATTTAGGGATGCACCATACAATCGGCCCCCTATCGGTATTGGCGTGTATTGGCCTTAAAACTGAATATCGGACATCGGCCACCCCGCCGATATTTAACCCGATATTTGATCAGCTTCTGAGTTTCTAAAGTCTAAAAAAAATACATATATATACTACTTCTTCTTCCTCAAAAACTTCTTTTTTACAGACTTAAAAACTTCTAAAGATGAGGGAAAAAATATTGATACATTAAAATATCACAATATCTTCATATGCTGATATATTGCCATTTAAAAACACCATATCAATCTCTTTTACTAATGAAATATTGCTATATGTCATCGTTATGCTACGAAATCCCCTGAAAATTCACGAAATTTTGCCATATTTTTATATGTTGATATATTGACGCGGTATCGATCTATTTTACTAACAAAATCTCACAAGAATTTGCAAAATATCACGAGAGTTTGTAACAGAACGATGAAATTTCACGAGATTTTGAAAGTAAAATAGATCGATACCGCGTTTTTAAAAATCAATTTGATATCAGCATATGAAAATATATTTGAGTATATTATTATTCAAAGTGTCAGAAATGGATAACAAAACTGCTATTTTCAATGACTACGCATTTTTGTCCAGCTTTAACATCGGTATCGATATCGGTTATCGGCTACATGAGTTTTAAAATATCGGCATATCGGATATCGGCCAAAATCCCAATATCGTGAATCACTAATTCCATTCTCTCTATTTGTCATCCTTCTCTTCAAAAACAAAGTTTCATTTATTTATTTTTTGACTTTTAATTTGTCTCTCTATTGAATGGAGCCGTAAACGGCGCAAGGTGACTTTCCCTTCGGCACTGTACCACAATCTATTTGGTAACTTGAACAAGAAACGAGAGAAGGTACACGCTTTCCTAAGACCCGCCCCCTTCTTCTTCTGTTTGGCTAATACTGTTAGCTTCAGAGCGCTCCTTTGCTACCATTAGCAGACAAACGCAAGAGGGATTTTGATTGTCTTTTTTATTTTATTTTTTATTTACTCAATTTATTTTCAAGTGATTTTATTATTATTATTATTATTTTTTTTTTATCCACGGGCAATCACTACGAGCCAAAAATGTGGCCTGGGGCCAGAATACTTTAATCCCTGTCATTGTTTTAAGTAAAAATGTTTTAAAAATCAATACTAGGAACTGAAAGATCGATATATTATGTCGGTAGCCGAAAATCACAATATATCACCAAATCTATGTTTTCCCCACACCCCTGTAATAAATGTGGAAAAATATTTGGAGTAAATAAACCACATATGTGTATTAAGACATAAAATTTTGTTTAGTGGAAACTGCAACGTTTTTAGTCCTTCAATACATTCAACAAAACCCTTTAAGCATCTTATAACCAGAAATGCATCGATCCACCACCCAGACTCAAATAAGCTTGGTATTATTTTTTTTTTTCCAGAAATGTTTGCCAAGTCATGCTTTAACTGAAATCAACTAACTTAAAGTAATTATATGTACTTTTTTATTAATCATAATTAGACAAAAGGTCTGAGAAATATGCTTTGAAAAACACATCTGGATAATCTGTAGCTCTTTTAATCTGTCAAATAACATGTAGTTACTGTAAAGAGGGTGAAAATTCTAATTTTGACAACTAATTTAGATCTGATATTTTTAAGCATAAAAATGCCTGCTGGGGTTTGCACAAGAGTGCTACAACAACACTCCTTACCATGGATGGCATCTTTGAGCTGCTCTAGGCTCTCTTCATTTGACGCGTCCGTACACATCTCTTTATTTTCTGCTTGATCCTTTATCAACATTTCACCTTTTGCCCACGAAGTAGGATGACAGTACAGTCTGTGGTCTCTTAATGCCCAGGATTGCTCCATGCTAACCGTTATAGGGCTTGGAGGGGCAAGCACAGCAGATCTAGAAGCTTCCACCTCCACAGATGAGGACGTTTGGTCATTGTTTCTTGGCGAGGTAACATTTCCATTGGGCAGTGGTAGTGGAAGGGAAACCTGATCTATCCCATCTTGCATTTGGTCCACCTGCATCTCAGAGTCTAGGTCTTCAGAAGTCTCTACACTTGTAGCAGATTTCAGCACCCCATCTGCAAATTCAGTTGCGGCAACGTCGTCTTCCTCCATCTCCTCCTCCGAGTCAGACAGATGGACCAATTCTCCATTTCCAATAAGAGGTTTACCTGAAGCTGAGTTTTTTTTGTGCTCGTGGTCCGTCTGTACACCCTGCATTTCCTCTGGTTCCTCTACTGACGCTGATTCATCTAAGGCACCCATACTTGTGACATGACCTATATCGGCACTTTTTATTTGATCACCTTCCACTTCTGCCTGTCCTCTGCCTCGACCGCGGCCGATCGGTCTTCCCCTATATGTAGCTCCTCTGCCTCGCCTGTGGCCGATTGAACTTCCCCTAACTGCAGCTCCTCTCCCTCGACCTCTCCCCAACATGGCCCCTCTGCCTTGCCCTCTGACCGCTAATGCTCCTTGGCTCGCTGATCCGGAATACGATGGGTCCACTTCCCTTTTATCAACACATGTCTTCTCTGCTGCTACAATCATCCCTGTAGGTGACGTCAACATGTCCTCGTTTGTCAGGGTGGCTCCATTTGTTTTAGCAG
Source organism: Cyprinodon diabolis (assembly GCA_030533445.1). Taxonomy (NCBI): domain Eukaryota; kingdom Metazoa; phylum Chordata; class Actinopteri; order Cyprinodontiformes; family Cyprinodontidae; genus Cyprinodon; species Cyprinodon diabolis. The sequence continues at coordinate 5,570,257 of CM060070.1, read as the reverse complement.
CACAGTCATTTTTTGGTCCATCTTCCGTGATGGCTGCAACCGGCTTGGGAGCAGGGCTTTGTGACCGAGGTACAGGGTTCTCCACCTCCTCCAGGCCATCATCTTCACTGCATGATTTTTGTATGTCTTCCTCACTTAAATGAAGGTTCCTGATACGCGTCAACTGTGGTGGTTTTCTTTCAGGGGTGCCCCCGAGGTATTTACTGGCTCCTCTCCCTCTACCCCTCCCTCTCCCCCTGCCTGAGGTTGCGACATTGTGTCCCTTACTGTTAGGGCCACAGCAATCACAGGCCTTAGGAGTCCTTTTCCTGGCTGATCTACGGCCATTGATTTGGTCCTGAGCAGAGGTCGGTGTCTGTGTCTGGGGCCTGATGGATGCGGCGCTCGTTTTAGTGCTTGGTTTTGCTGTGGTTACATGGCGATGTTCATCAGTAGTAGGGGATAATGCTGGATGGGAAGTCAATTCTGCAGAGGTCTGCTTTAGTTCCTGTTCTGTAGCACCTCTGGGACAAGACAAAAGGGGTGCTTTAGAACACACAGTCAGGTGAAGCGAGTCAGGTGGCGTTGTCATTGGGGAATTAGAGCTGCTGTGAACCATGACGTCCAGCTTCGGCTCTTTAACCCCATCCCCGAAGCCCTATCTCCACACTGCCGTCCCCTTCTCCCTTTAAGCTTATCTGCTTACAGTAAAGGTATATTGATCCACCCTTTACATCTCACACGTTCCTCCACATCTAATTGGAAAAATTTGCACGGACAACAGGAGGCAAGATGAAACAGCTTCTCTGGCTCACAGCGACACCATGGTCTCCTAAACATAGTGAATACAAAAAAAAAAGGACATTACATTCATTTGTCATTTTGAAAATAAACATACATTAAAAACACTAATAATGATCAGATGCTTTCAGATGAAATTTAATTTTAATACTGATAACATTTTGTTTAGGCCATTTTCTTTCCTAAAGCTGTTACCACATTTGCTGTCAATATAAAAATCATAAAAGGATTATTTAACTTTATGTCACAACTGATTTCAACTCTTCTGTGGATTAATATTGCTTTTGATAAAAAAAAAAAAATATTTCTGTAAATGGTTAAAAGCAGCATGAACAAAACAGAATTGTATTAAAAATGGTCCGATTTGTATTTTTTTTTCTGTGCAATATAACAATTTCTTTGAAAAAACTAAGTTTGGATTTTATTAACTATAAGCAAAAAACAAAAAAGGTTTGAAACACGAAACTTTCTGTCTAGTCAACTCGGTTCAGTTTTACCTTTTCAAACTACATAACTTTAACGTGTCAATTACATTTTAAATTGCTGAGATGCACGTGTCTGCAGATTCTGTAGATTTCAATGTTATTATAATGACTAACTGCACGTTGTCATACAAAAAAAAAAAAAAAAAAAAACTAACCAAAAAATAAAAAATCTAAGTGAAACGGTGGTAAATGGAGAGGTAAACGTCATCATCCCGGGATGTTTTCCTCCTAATCCCACTGACTACTGCTTAGCATCCTCCATCAGGGACGACAAACACCAACAATTCCTCTAAAGATGATAATTAACGCTACAAACTTAATTAATATTATCCAACGCGTTGCATTAGAGAAATCCAACATATACACGTATATTAAACTCTGTTAATAACCAGCAGATTCGTTCTGGAACCGTACGGCAACATTTCCCAAAGTTTTGCATAAGTTTTCTATATCTCCGAAGCTAGCTGCCATGGCTAGCTGCAGACAAAACACAAAGCGGCAATTTCCTCCATTTTCAGAGGGAAGTGCGAAAGCGTTTGACCAAGAAGGAACTATGACCCCAGTTTCTAAGTCATTAAACCTTTGCACAGGCTAAAGCAAAAGCATAAAATCAAAATAGACGTCGTTAAACGTAACCTTGCCTGTAAAAAATATCAAGCTGGGTTCCGTCTGGCCACGATTTGAAGAAACAATCCGAGCCTTCGTCGCCCCTTCATTGCGTCATGACGTTGTCTTCTTCTTCTCAACCTAAGCTACATCCGGTGTTGTGTCGAAAATAAGCCCCCCCTAACCTGAACACCAAGTCTATTTTCATTCATTTTTGATGTGTTGTTGGGCTGTGTATATTCATAGAAATTTATAGGTTCAAAGGTTTTTTTCCAAATATTTAACTACGAGCTCAATAAAAAGGTAAAACTGCCTTTGTATTTTGTCTTTTTGTAACTGGGTACTTCTAACGCCGAGGGTACATTTTTAGGCACAACACCCCCACCTATTTTAAACAGTGGATTTAGATTATTAACAATATCGTCACAGATTTTCCGTGCAAACAAATCTTGTAAGACTTTAATAGTTAAGTATTACCTTAAGGTAAGAAATATGCCCAATTCTTGAAGGTATTTTAATAAGTTATTTAGTAATTTGTAAGTTGTTGAAGAAGTTATAATGAATCTTTTGTTAATAATATAATATTCCACATTATTCAATTTACTGCTTCAATCATTGCAGAAATAATTGTTATACTGTTAATTGGTTTTTAGTTGAATATTTATTAGACAAAAAAGATAATACATCAAGACTATATTTTAAAAAAAACATGCTGTCTTCTTTGTTCAGATGTTTTATTCTTCATAGTCTATCTTATCTCCCTGCTCCTGCTAAACTGTGTAATTTTAAAATAGACATTTATACAGGAAACAATAAAGCGTCAAACATGCGTCTTAACAAACAGGAAATAAGGTTTATACATGAGCTTGGTAAAACTAGCTTCTATGAAGCTTTCACTTATTAAAATGTACATTTAAATTACAGTCGACTTGATTTTTTTTCCTATTTTGAATAAGTATTGACAGAAAATATGATTACTTCTTCTGTGCCTTATACAGTAGAATAAGGAATACCAAAATATTCCAGCACTTTTTAACTGATTTAATGGGTTATGACGGGTTATCTTTTATGACGCCAGAGAGCGCTGCTGAGACGTTTTGGGGGGATTTACAATGACTGTCCAGTAGATGGGAGTGAAAGAGATAAAAAAAATATCGGTGCAAAGAAGTGACTGAACTCCCCTAGTCACTGCTAAAATTATAGACCCACAGACAGCTGTAATATCTCCTGATTTTAGGGTTGCAAATGTATGTGCAAAGTAGTATTACTTTAATGTCTGAATTAAATTCCAACTTTACTTATTTTTTATTAATTTGTTTAAGGCTTTCCAACAAAAAGTTAAAAAGCAAGCGCTGGACTTTTTTTTTCCAAGTCTGAAGTCGTTTCAAACGTTTTTTAAGGCTTTTTATATTATTACTCAGGGCAAATCTAATTACAAGGGATGCATGAATCAATCTGTAATATCAGTTTTATTGAAATTACTAATTCAATTTAAATTTTTTCCTGGCTTTGATCCACAAAGGAAACACTGACTGTTTAATGTGACATGATATACTGTATAAGAAATGTTTCAATTGCCTTCCAATATTATATTTAAAAATACAACTCAATAAAGATGGCAATCATTTTAACTATTAAAATGAATTTATGCTGCATTTAAGAATGTAAATATATAAAAACGTGAAAAAAGATAAAATGTCTCTTATAAAACTATACTTGCCTTAAGTAAGAGAAAATCACCTGGAAACACATTAAAATGCAATATATATATATATATTTAAAAAAATGTAAATATTACATAAATTATATATATAAAAAAAAATCTTTTCACTTTCATCCAGAACTCCCTTTTTGAACCAATGACCTTTACTTGATCATAACAAAGAAACAAATTCACTTACTTCAGTTATCCTCCTCCTAAAAAATAATTGTGAAAAAGTTCTTATATTTTTTTTATTTTGATGTAATTTGAAATAAAACAAAAATTCTCCCAACATTAAATAAAATATACTGTGGTCTTTATTATTGTTAATATAAAATATAATAATCAATAACAACCAGAAACGATGTGTGGTGATAAACTTTATTTACAAAAACAAACTGCACAAGAGAACAATAAATAGGACTTGGTACAGAAAAAGTAAAGCAATAAATCTGAACTATTAAGAATGAATCTAAATAGTTGAAAGTTACCTAGTAGAAAATATTAACATTGTAATTACAGTTTGAAAGACTTTGGCTGTTTCCTGACTTTTCAAACATTGAATAAAACCACTACAGCTAAATCTAAAAAAAAACAAAAAACAAACTAATAAAAAACAAGGGAAAAACAAAAATATTGGAGACAGCATTGAAATATTTCCAGAGAAAAAACAATGCTGTTGCTATTTTTACATAAAGTCAGTGCTATACTTTTCTCCACTAGCAGGATAAAAAAAACATCAGAAAACAAACGGCTATTTACAATAGTTTATGACTTGATTAATATAAGGTTGTCAAAGTTATTAGTGTCATACAGACACCAAACAATGCAGATATTTAAACAATAATTAATTTCCCAACAAAAGCTATTGTTTTCACTGAAGCGAGGGAATATTTAATATGGCTGTATTAATGTGAGCACATTCATAAGTGCTCACATTAAGTGCCTCATACATCCCACAGGTACAGTAAAAAGTGGCTCCACATACAGGTATAGTTTATTTTTCTTCCAAAACACTGAAAAACTGAACAATAGATTACAGTTATTTTCAAATGAATCTGTTTGGCATCTGAATTAATAAAGGAATACAGTTCAAAGCAGGAAATAAATTGAATGTAAAAAATACATTTCACCTATATTACATTTTTGCACATGGTTTCTGCCATTAAGATCAGCTGGTAGGAAACAAGAAGGTAGAAACGTTGAAGCTGGAAAAGATGACCACGGTGCAGCAAAGAGTCACCATGTTGTGGTAAAAATGTAAAAAGTAACATGCAAAAGAACCACAATCATCTGCAATGTGCATAATAAAATAAAAAAAAGGTACAAATGAATTCAGAATACATTCATGTATATGCCTTGCTCCAGAAATGAATGCCACTACCTATTAAAATGTGTTGTTAACTGTCGGGGTGTGAATGGTTTTTGAGACGGCCGCTCCAGTCCTGCCGCCTGTGGTCAGCACCTGTAGCTGCACCCGGTAAACGCTGTCAGCCTCAAGCTCATCAACAGTGATGGAACGTTCAGACTGTATGAGGTAAAACAAACACAAGTTGCAAGAGTTAAATGCTTAAAACTTTAGAAATAAATCTTAGTTATAGAGTGGCACCGAAGACCTAAATCTGCCCTTCTCTTTTTACACTACAAAAAGTATATTGAAGTAGGCGCATTTTCTTGAAATAAGACTTAGACTAACTTTATTGTCATTTGGTATTCACAGGGTGCAGAGTAGATAAGCATTACCAATATAAAGTGCAGCAGTAATCAGACTGTAAATAATGTAGAAGAATAAAGAAAACAGTTTAAATTATGGTGCAAAAGGGCATTAATATGAAATTTCAGGGTCCTATTGAAAAGGATTATAATAAAAATAAGGATTATAAAAATAAGTGGATTTTTCCTATATACAAGAAGATAAGTCAGACAATATGTCAACCAAATAAGCTAATTAACATTAAATATGAGGAAAAAACAAACATTTTATTTTCTATCCAAAATGTCTATTTTATTATCTTAAGGGCATACATTTTAATTCCACTGGCAGATCATTTGATTTATCTGACCAAATTAAGGGAAATTACACTTATTTTAAAGTGTTTTAACTTATTTTCAGTTTTCTTTCCCTTGCTGCGTTTATACAAATTGATGCAGCTAATTGATTTCTACACCTTTCAGAAGCCATTACAACAAATGTGTTTCAGGTCGTGTATCTAAGTAAAGTATAGCCACATAGTAAAGCACATTTCCCACCTCATATCAATGCTTTCTTAATGATGGAGCAACTGTTACCAAATCAGTCATGATTATGTACTTTATTTTGGAAAGCGGAGAACTTAAATCTTGGATGAAAAATCCAGGACAGATGGTTGAGCTCAACAATGCTGCTTTTCACATGAAACAATGTTTTTGTGGGTGAATATAAAAGGCACTAAGCTTTAGAGGAAAAATGAAAAAGAGGGACAACACATTGCCCTTAAATACAGGTCTGGTATACATGCATCTGTCTGCACTTGGCTGTTTAGGTCGTTACACTCAAAAATCTCTTTATTATTCTGCATGTTTAGTGCAGGACTGATTGGTCACATATAAACAGCCAATGTGAGAATTCTGCAGGAAGCAGACTCTGCAGACAGCAGAGCAACATATTTGGTAACCGTCAGCTTGGGGGCTCAAGCTATGTTCAAATGCAGTCGGGTATTCACACCTTTTCTGGTTATTAAAAAAAATAAAATTAAATTAAAAGCAAATAAATAATAACAAAAGTGAAAAAAATAGCAAAGCTACCCTCAAAACGAAATACGTCCTAACGAAGCCAATGGATGTGGTCTTCATTTGTCACCATTATTGTAGGAAATACAGGTTAAGGATGTAAAGCACATAACACCATGGCTCCAACTCCTCTTTTATGTTATTTTTTAGATTCAGTGTAGGTTATTTTTCTATTAACATACCTGTCTTCCCTATTAAAGGAGATATTACTATCTTTTGTTTTTAGGTTGGGAATAATGGTCTTTACCATTCTCCAGCCAGCAACTGAGTGCAGGTACAGTTATGTTTGAATGTTTATGTGCCCTTCTATTAAAGTCAGAAAAAAAGAAAATGGAAATCATGACATTGGTTTTGAACATTTATATATACATATGTATATATATATTAATAAATAAAACAAGTAAGCAAGCCTGATGTAGCTCCTGAACCAAAAGTTTTTTTTCTGTAATGTTCTGAAAATGTTCATTTAGAGTTTTGCACCTGCTGACAGATATGTTGATTCGCTGTTCATAAGCAAGATAATTTAATTCTCTGCTTAGTTTTTGATTTTTGGGGATTTTTTTTTTAAATAACAATCTGAAATTGATATTTTATTTGACTAAATCATAATTTAGTTAATTCTATTATTACCTTTTTCAGTTTAGTGTGAATTTATCATTTAAAGGGAGGGTATGTAAACGTTCAAGCACAACTGTACAAAAGACAGAAACAGAATCTCTTTAATTTACAAATAATTGTTTAGGGACTTCATGTGAAATGGAAAACCAACCTGTAAATTCTTTATTTAACACAAGTAGCTCCTGTATAAATGGTGCAGGTGTATGAACAAACCTGTCGTGTTTGCTTTGCCTTACCAGTGCAATAGTTTGGGTCTGGGAGATAAGAGCATCTTCCTGCCTCGGTTCTGCAGGACTGAGCTCAGGCTGCAGACTCCAGGTGAACTGGAAGCCCTCCACAGCTGCTGAGTCAACTGCATGATGGGACATCCTCCAGCGAAACGTTGTGAGCAAAGTACCATTGACTTGATGAAAGTCTGCAGTCAGTCGTTCTGGACGCAGTACCACCTTTCTCCCTGCCAGGGGGCGCTCTAAAACAAAAATAGAAGGAAACATTTAATCAGTTTCTTATTTTTACACAACACTGGTATGAATTAGTTTACTGTTATTTAAGAATTATTAACACTAAAAAAATTAAATCCCTTGTAAAAATGTCCCATTTCAACTTTAGTTAATTTAATTAATGTTTTAAATGGAAAGTCTGTTACCGTCTTTGCTGCATGGTGAAGCTCTGTCTCCTCTGACCCTAAAGGAAGAGCAAGTCGGGGTTGTAACCCAGGCAACAGCCTCTACCTTCGGATCAGCCGCCATTGCCACTGAGACCCTGTACTTGCAGGCAAATTGCAGACCTTTAATAGTGTGGTGGGTACCCTGCAGAGAAGAGAAAACTTAAGTGGAGAGGCAGCTAAAAGTGTTTAAAAAAGTCATATTCGTTTTAACTAAATGTGCATCAACAACTTTCATTAAAACCAAGGATGCTTAACTCATACATATTCCCTCTACTTATTGTTTCAGCACCTGTCTTTCACAAGCACTTGTTCACTCCAATATAAAATAAACACTCGGACAAACCCTGGCAGCTTTACATGGCAACAAATCTTACCGCTTCAAAAAGCCTGGAATTCACTTCTGTAAACTCAGCAAATTGCGCACAGCAGTTTTATATGACATGTCTTGGATGAAATGTTACACCTCTGGCTCAACATTGGCTCAACAGAGGGAGTAGTATCAATCAAAAAAGAACAAACGATATACTATATGACAATTTATTTGAATTTGTGAGTGCCTTGGAAAAGAATTCACTTGAACTTTTCACATTTTGTCATGCCTCAGCCACAAACCTAAAGACATTACTGAAATGATGTGATAAAGACCAAGCAGTGCTCTAGATAAACCACGGTTAATTTTAATAAACAGTTTGAAGGTGATTTAGACAACAGAAGAATATAGAAACCTTTCTGCATCCCAGGACACTTTTACAATTTCTCATCTAAGAGTAGATAAACTAGTAAAACTCTAAACAAAGACATTGACATGCACCTAAACTGACAGACTGTGGATGGGACCATAAATCATGGTTACTCTATGATAACCAGCTCAGCAGAAATCTCCTCAATAAAAACTATTTTGTAAAAATAACAGTAAAAACCTGCCAAGTTGTCATAAATCCTCCCTGTCTGTTTTTCAGGGCTGGTTGGCTTTGCTCCATTGAGCAGATGCACCTTTCTCTTTCCTATCAACCCCATTTCTCACCGCGCTTATTATGCTTATTCAAATCTGCCTGTCTCTGTCAGTCTTTGCCAGATTGTCTCATCCTTATCTGTATCAGGATCATTCCAGTGATTGTATGCACACCCTGCCCTCACTGGTTCCTCTTTAGTGTCAATGTGCATCGTCTGCCTTCTGTGTTCCTGTGGTCAACTGGATTCTCTTTGGCTCCTGACAGTAGTGTCAGGATCCTGGCACTGGTGGCTGGCTCATTCCATTCACCTGTTTAACACTTCCAGGTTTCTCCATCCATTTTCTAACACGCTTAATCCCAAGTTGGGGGGGTGGTGCCTATCTCTAGCTTTCAATGGGCGAGACGCGGAGTACACCCGGGACAGGTCGCCAGTCCATCGCAGGGCAACATAGAGACAAACAGGTCATAACCATTCACACCTGGTGGACTTTAGAGAAGCCAATTAACCTAACAGGTATGTTTTTGAACTGTTAGAGGAAGCCGGAGTACCTGGAGAGAAGCCATGCATGCTCAGGGAGAACAAACAAACTCCATGCAGAAAGACCCTGGGCTGGGAATCCAACCCAGAACCTTCTTGCTGCTACCCGGGCGGGCTGCTCAGGGGCAAGGCTAGGTTTCTCATTACCACTTATCCGATCCACCTGTTTCCAGCTCATTTATGTGCTGCTTGTTTTCAGCCACCAGAGTCAGATTATTTTAGCTGTTGGGAGAGTAACTCTAGCCATCAAGTAAGTCTGTTTTGTGTATTGGAGTTTTTTGCCTCGCCCTTGTCTGCTCTGTCTGCTGTGGTTTTTTCACTGTTTTCCTGGATCGTGTTGGTTACCGAACCTAGACTGTTTCTCTTGGATTCTCCTTACGGACACCGTTGTTCCCTTAGCGTCAGCTGTCATCAGCTTATCGTCACTTGGGGCGCTGGAAGAGGCTACAGCTGCAAACGGTGGACAATCTCACTTTCGTCTGGGATCAGAATGGACTCTGAACCAGGTCAGTAACTTTTTGCTGCTAGTCATGATTAGCCCGACATTCCAGTCACTGACCTGTGTTTTCTACCTCAGCAGTGAATCCAGTTGTCCACCCCGCTGACGAACAGCTGCTTGCTGAGTTATTTTTTCTAAATAAAGCTTGTTGAAAACCGCCCACCGGGGCTGGTCCGGGTCCCAGTGATGGTATGCTCCCCCCCGCCTGCCTTACTGTACTTCCCGGACCAGCCCCGGAGCTGACGGCTCGGTTCTGCTGCACTGTAGTCGACCAAAATCACAGAAAATTTTGAAATTCCTCCTAGACATTTTTTTTAGGTATGAAAAGAAGGACATGTCCGGGAAAAAAAGAGGACGTCTGTTCATCCTACCATATCAACAATTTGATGTTTCAGTGAGTGAGTGCTTGTTGCTATGATGCGTCTTTGCTCAGCAGCTTCACTCGTTGTAAACCAACCAATCAGAGCACAGCTCATCTAAATATTCATGATCATACCATAAAAGGAAGAAAACATGTCCTTTCGTTCTAGGACTTTTCACCAGGCTTCATTAGGGAGCATAGATCAGCAAATATGATGTTTTCAGCCCAACCAATGTTACACACCCTATTCAGAGACCTTAAAGGGGAAATTCATTTTTTTTTTACATTGCGCGTGTATGACGTCTTCCCCGCGCGCCGGCTACCATTCCTTCATCCTGTCCGCTGAACTGCTGATAGTTTTCCTAAAATGCCTGGAAGATGTCTAGTGCTACTACCACAGATGATCTCGCTCTTGAAATGGAACAGAACGATTCAGATTAGCTAGCCGAATGAATAGAAGGGGTAGAGTTTAGCCGCCTGTGGCCCGGGCTTCCTATTACAACTCCAGTCCGGCGCGCGGATGACGTCATACTCGCACCGCTTTGTTTTTAAAACATATAAATATAAAAAAAATATAACCGCGGATGTCTGGGGGACAGTGATTTGCCTACATGTTATGAATGCTGGCGTACCATAAAGAATAAATTATGAACAGTTCGGTTTGTGCTTCAAGTATTTTGCACATAGGAAGACGTTGCTTGGATATAACCTAACAGAATATCTTCAGAACGGCTCCAAATGACACAAAACTCATATGGGTGAGTAGAACATGATGTAATAACCTAAAATCAAGGGCCCAATGTAAAAACGGCGTTCGTTTTTTAAGTTTAATTTCCATTTACAAAACACATTATTTCATTGCAGCAATAATGGAACAAAATTCCCCACACTACTAGATTTGATCAATTACTAGATTTCTTATCCACAACAACAAGCCAAAAGATATGATAGAGGTAGATAAGATTGGTAGGGATTATATGAGCAGGAATTGTTGCAGAAAAAGTACTTAATCACAAATGTAAATTATTATTGAATGTGATATCTATAAACAAAATAGCAATAAATGCATGCATATCTGAGTATAGACCCAATGAGACGAAGGCAAGGATATGGAGACACATGAAAACCCTAGATATCTTTAAAATATTGCTACCAGCAAATAACGCAAAATTGTGAATTAATAAAAAGTCTGGACACAAGGTCATGTAAAGACGATGCGTACCTCCACCGTTATTGTTCTGTCTCCTCTTGTGACATTTGTACTGCAGGTGTGTGGATGCCACCGCAAAATGAAAGGACCTCGCTGTCTCTGCTTGTCTGTAATATAGAAAACAGTGTGTAGAACTATGGCTTTTCTGTTCAATCCCAAATAAGATCTGCAGTTTAGTGCCTGACATCTACTCACTGTGTTTAGAGCGCTTCCAGAACACCTTCACCTGCAGCTGATTGTTGTGGAAATGGGGGGCAGCGACCTCCAGCCGCAGATTTTCAGAGGGATTCGGAGGCAAATCCACATGAGTCCGACGGGAAGATTTGGCAAGCTGGGAGGAAGAGGAGGAGGATGCTTGAGAGGGAGAGGATGGTAGTGACGAAGATGACGAGGAAGAGGGCAGCTCATTTGAGATGTCTTGACCTTGGAGGAGAGGACAGAGTTTTTATGGTTTTAGTTTGCAGAAATGAAGATAGACCCATAATTCAATGTAAATATGTGTACTGTTTTAAAGAGATATTTAAATGTACTTTAAAAAAGAACCATAACCTTTATTTTACTGACATTTTGAAATAAACCAGACTAAACTGTTTACTAATTGTCAGAATTATAAGGGAGAGAAAACACTCTCTTATTTTCTTCAAAGTCAGTCATTTACAACAACAAACATTTCTAAAAGTATGTATAAAAGCTAGTGGAGTAAATAAAATGCTGGCTATTGTGATAAAGTATTTTAAGCATATGAAACCTGTTACACAACACATGGAATCCCTAATAAATGTATTCCTGAAAACAATAAAATCATAAAAGGAGAGCAGATGTATTGGAACTTCCTGGTCTTTTGTTAATCCACAGACACTGATTGGTTTAATATATTTCCCAAGTGACCCTAATTAGTACAGCGTACCAAGTTCCACATGTTCCACCGGTTATAATACGTCTGGATTATAAATGGTAGTAAGCTCCATATGAAACTGTTGCTATGTGGTTTTGGTGAATAAGTTGCAGCTGGCTGTAACTCTGCTCGACTGACCAACAGGTCAGCTATAAACACTGCTGCTGCTTCGAGCATCACTGGCTTATTTCACTGTACTCCATGTTTCAGTGCGTTTCAACGCTGCAGCCGCGTGTGCAAAGAACCTGTACAAAGAACATGCTGACAGTCAGCAAAATGCAGCAGCTCTGAACAAAACAGGAAAATTCATTAATTCTTTAGTGTTTTTCTTGGCAAACAGCTGAGTTCAGGGGACTGCCTTATATCATGAGTACGCACTGATGTCATGACAGCTTAAAGTTATATTCAAAATAAGCATGTGATGACTATAATTTGGAGTGAGACCGCAGTCTGCTTCTCTAGAGTGACACAGGTTGTTCATTTTGCACACATTTTACACATGCATGTTGAATGTAAGCCAAAAAAAGTTTCATATGACCAGAGAATCATCTCTGTTATGTCCTCTAAATATTTGAAGTAACATAGAGGCATGCTAACATTTTTTTTGTGCTTTTTTTTTATTGCCAGATCTGTGGAGAACAAGACCGATCCCTGTCCTGTCAGCAGACATTCCCACCTGAGCTCTGGACCTCTGCAGCTCCTCCAGAGAAATCATGGGTCTCTTTGTGTTCTCTGTTTTCCATTTTCTCTATATTTGAGCTTGCAACTAACTTGCTAGGTTTTCAGTTGTGTCACACCTTTGTCTTTTTGGATGATAGTCTAAACCAGGGGTCACCAACGTGGTGCCCGCGGGCACCGAGGGGCCCCTCATGGACCACATGGGGTGCCCTCAGACTTCTAAAAAAAGAACAATTCACCAGTGGGCTAAGTTTGCAATTTTATTCTATTCTGTTTCTCTCCCTTTTTTTTAATAATTTATATATCCTTTTAAAATGACAATGTCTAAAATACAATTAGAACTTAAAGGAAACAATAAAAATGTTTATAATGTGAAATGAAGTTTAGGTGAACATCCTTGCTGTGCATGGGTCAGTGTTAGTAGCCCTTCCTATGACTCAGTACCCTTGAAGTGGCCCTCAGCCTTAAAAAGGTTGGTGACCCCTGGTCTAAACAGTGCCTTTTGGATGGTCAGAATAGTTTTGCATCCTAACATTGCACACGTCTCTACAGCTTCATCTCTGCTTTCTTTCTGTTGTATTCTGTGGTTTTTATGATGCGGTTTGTTTACAGCTATTTTCTAAGGCCCACACAGGACAGCTGGTTTTACATCAGGATTAATATACACACAGGAACTAATATAAGCCAGAAACCTTACACAGGGGTGGCCAGGCAGGAAGACGTTGTGTACTGAGTGGTGACTGAAAACTGACAGGCGCCAAAACCAGTTATGGTCAATCTACACTAACCAGACTGTACTAATAGGAAAATAAATGAGGAAAAAACATCTGTATTTTCCAAAACAATCAATCAAACAGATTAGATTCTAATGTTATTTTATCTTTTACAACATAGAGGACTTATACTTAACTCTACCTTCTCCCTATAAAACACGAGAGCTGGCTCGGAAAGAGCATCAATTCTGTGTTTGTCAATTATGTCAATATCAGTTTACTGTTCATAAGATACTGTGTATATAAGTCACCTTAAATCTCTCCTTCTTAATTTTTCACCATCCACTGTATATATCTGGATGCACTGTATATACTTCTGTTTTTTATAAGAGCCAAAGTCACACGTGAATTTCTCCATTGTGAGATCAATGAAATTCTATGCTATTACTGATGTGAATAATAAATAACTGTATTTTTGTTCTGTTTTTAGCAGCTAATATGCTGTAATTTAGGAGATTTTCTTCTGCCACTGGACTGAACAGGTAAACATTAAATAATAAACATTAACTTGGTGACTGGTGAAGGTCATTTGGCCGAACCGGATTTCATTTTGGGGAATCATATTAAAGAGGAAGAGCCATTACAAAGCAAGCCATCCGTTTCAGGCTTTTATTTGTAGAAAGAAAAGGTTAAGTCTCCCACGTTGACTGTAATGCAGGGGAATCCAAGTCGCAATGACCAATTAATATTAGGGGGGAGTATTAGCATGGGGTCACAATACAATAACATCACAATATTGCAATATCACCATATGTTGCGATATTTTTCCCAGCTATCAAAATTAAATATATACATAAAAAAGTGCTGTATATGTTCATCAGAAGATATTGATCATTTAGTTATTTTGGTAACCATGTTGTGACTAACCTGACTCCGCCAGATGGATTTGCTGGATTTGCTCTGCATATCCATCTGGAAACCTTCCGTTGAAGTAATTTTGGGATGGGGCGAAAATACTGGTTAGCTGATTGGCCTATGTTGGTGATAGACGGGCCAAATAAACCAATCAGATCAACGAAGAATATGACGTACTAACAGAGCGACGACGAAAACACAACCACAAGCCAGGCACAAGCCAATTGATCGATCAAACTCTTGCCAAAACCAGTCGGGAGAAGAGCAAAAACATCTTTTCCTCTGAGAAAAGCCTCCAGAGCAGTGTTTTGCTCTTCTTTCAGTGAAGAAATACTCTGTAATTCCGATAAAACTTGCTCGATAGCCACGCTAATGCTAGTTTCATCGGCTGAAGCCGCCATGTTCTTTAGACTGAACTGTCGCGCTTCTCGTTGCGTCACACCTCAACCTGCCTCAAAGCCAACGCTGATTGGACGTTCATTTGGTGAACTGCTCCAAATTTTCTTTAACGGAGAGTCTCCAGACTGATCTGCGAGTGAAAGCTTGAAAGCTCGCGAGATCAGGATGGTCTCACGAGGCTATGTTGTGACTGCCTTGACTTCAGAAATGGCGCTACGCCACGCGGCATTGTTTTAGGTAAAATGTTTTGGTTTTGTTTTTAAATCGATATTAGGAACTGAAATATCAATATTATATCAGGGAGAAGAAAATCACAATATAAGCCAAACGATTTTTTCCCACACCCCTACTTAATATGCATGCAGTTGGTCCATCTCATTTTTAACAACTAAAAGGGTGCCCTCCCTAGATGACTTGAATATGTTTATGGAGTCAAAATATAGCCAAAAGTGCACAAGTGTTATGCCTATTCAAGCAATTTTATTTAAAAGACATCCCTTGTAAACTACCCTCCAATTTGAAATTTTTATGCATGCAGATGAAATAACATGACAAGAGCTGGCCGATATGTCTTAAACTGACAGTTAACTAACACGCTTTTTTTCTTACTAAATCAGATTTATGGCTTTGGGGGGTTTTTTCCACATAAGTTTCATAATAAAAATTACAAATAACATATTAAAAAATGAGTTATTTTATTTATCCCATCTGGGAACGTAACCTTAAAGGGCAATGAAATTCAAAAATCATGTTTCATAATAAATGATGAAAATGGATCATATTTAATGTTTACAGCTAGTGGTGTTACGCAGTGAGCTAATTTATCAGCTATGAGTACACATGTAAGAGCAAAAACCAATGAGCTAATGTCACTCTGAGCTTTGGAAGCCTGAGGAGAGGGCTGATTAAAAACCTCTTTATTTTCCAAAAATGAAATCTTCATGAACAAAAAATTCAATCAATCAATAAATTCAATTAATCCTCCAGCCCTAACATGAGGCCCCCAAAATGTCCCAACCATGACTACATGCTCCCTCTCTGTTGCCTTTTATAAGCCTGTAGATTCTCTCTTACTCACTTTTGGACCCTTTTCTGGCTTCTTATCCAAAAGCCTTTCCTGTCATCAACTGACACATTTATAAACACGCTCATAGATAAAATACCAATATAATAATTTATGATTGAATGAGACAAATTGTTTAGAGGTTGAATAAAAGCTTGAGTTGCTTTGAACATTTTAACAGAGATATGAATAAAAAATGGTTTTCAATGTTTTTACATCTTGATGAGAAAAAAGTTGCTGTTTTTTTCTCTACCTTCAGGAATGAGGGTTGTGAAAAAAAGCTGAGCTCTGTGACTCTTCAGCCTCTTCTGTCCCCAGTAGGCCACCGTCTGAACAGATATCACATAGGGAGTGGCAGGCAGCAGCCCCTTCAACCACAGCTCTGTCTGTGCCTGTAAGATACAAAGTCGCTTGGTTTATTTGTGGACAACAGGGCGAACACTGGAAAAATGATGTAGAAATAAGTAAAAATTTCTTATATTAAGTGTATTGTTGGGATCTGGAGCTGTACCACCTTCCTCCAGCAGAGTGCGCCGTGGGTCTCCTGGTGCTGGAGTCTTCCAGCACACCTGAGACGTATCTACTCATCAGGAGACCTGCCCTTTATAACCAGCTGCCAGACCTTGCTTCGACGCCACAGTGTTGACCTTAGTTTGGTTAGCGACCTGAGCCTTCGAAACTGATAAGAATCTTAGTTGTCTCTAGAGAGAGATCTGATTCTAACTCTCTTCTGTTTTTGTCTCTCAGGAAACCTGTCTCTAGCCTGAAGCTCTGGATGCGCTTAACCTGCCAATCTGCCCTGGTGAGCCAAACCTGAAGATTCCTATGTGGATTCTCCTGCTGCTCTTAGTGAAGAGCTGAAACTCTAATCAAGGTCTGCCATTCAAAGTGAGAAGCTAGACGCTGCAGCGGCTCGTGTACTCAGCTGAACAAACCGTCTTTGGACCCAACGGTTCCTCCTCTCTCAAAGAGAAGCCCGGATTCAGTCAAGGTAGAATTCTGAATTATCTAAGGACTCATGCTCATCTGCCTGCCTTTCTAATAACTATCATCTCTGCAGACTTCAGTGAACCAGCCCGGACCAGTTCAAGATCCTGTACGTAACTAGTATAATTGCACATTCAATAAACTCTGTTAAACCTTTTACCCAGCCTCCGTTGTGTTCTGCATGTGGGCTAAGCAACTAAAACCCATCATGACATGTATTTACCGTTAATTTGAGTAGTTTGAATGAGATAATTTGCCAATGGAATTATTATTTTTATTCTTAAAATAAGATAACTAGATAACATGCACTTGAAATAAGACAATACAATGGTGTTTTCTTATTTTAAGTGTAAATTGTCTTGTTCCATTGGCAAAATGTCACTTTTACCTCCTCAATACAAGAGCAAATGTACGGAAGAGGATTAGGGCCAGTGGAAAAAAAAAAAAAAAGTTAACTGATTTTTAAATTTTATTTCAGTTTAACATGGGAAAAAAGTTAGAATTCTGACTTTTTTCAGAGAATTCTGACTTTTTTTATTGTCAGAGTTCGGTCAGAATTCTGAGAAAAAAGTCTTTCCCATAAAACTTTTTTCCCATACTATACTGAAATAAAATTTAAAAATCAGTTAACTTTTTTTTTTTTCCACTGGCCCTAATCCTCTTCCGTACAAATGCACTTATTTTAAGAAAAAATTACTTTTCTAGATTTCGTTTTTTTCCAGTGAATCTGTTCTGTATAATCTTGATGTTTAACTGACAGCAAACTAACATGCTCTTAGTCAATCATCTCCATTTTCTGTCAGAACAAAGAGAGGCACTACAGTAAGGAGGAAAAAAAACAACAAACAAAAAGCAGAATTATGTCCATTACCCTCAAGATAGACAAAACATATGGACTGCACAGCTGCAAATGTAAATGCGCATGAATTGTAAAATTAAGCAGCAAAAGCCAGGATTCATGTTTCAGTGCATAATCTCCATAGACAGTTTAAAAAGATATGTTAAAAGCTTAGACAGATTTCTTGTTCTCATTCTATAGCATATGATGTCCCCAGATGTTGCCAGATCTCCATAACGTTCCAGCTCAGACAGTATATGTCGCTGTACTGCATAAAAAGAAAACCAAAAAAAAAAAGATACTGCAAATCAAATTTGTGTTGATATTTGCAATCCACTATTCAACAGGAGGCTGTTGTTTTCCTGTTTGATACCTGTTGTGATGCTGCTGTTTGTGTTGGTCTGCATGCTGTTGCAAAAAGGAAATACTAGTTAGGGGGGCTCATTTAAATTCCAGACTCCCCAGTCATGCAAAACAGAGAAACAGACTGGAGATAAATGGCTCCACCAGACAGAGTCTGAAATCCCCATTAGTATTTGGGATAGCTGGGTCCATATGATTCTGCATGCAACCTCAATATTTTATGGAGGAAGTCACAAAGAAGTGGAAGCGCTTCCATTTTTCAAAACAGTTTTTGCTCCTTCTGTTTTCTTGATCTTTGCACTGGATTCACGACACACACTGCATTTAATAGATACAGGAACAACCCCACCCATTAACTCATGCAGGTGCAAGCCATTTACATGTGTTTTTGCTTCGGTTTACAGCTGTCTTCTCTTCAGCCACATTCTCAGCAGATACAGAGTAAATATGATTTAACTTTGTACATCGGGTGTGCGTTAAACTACACTCATCTGAACACTCTTCATTGTTACAGCCTCCCTAAGCACAGCAGATCCAACAATTAAGAATACGTTGGAAATGCAAGCGGATGAATAAGCAGAAATTGATAAAACCAAAGGGAGATATAGTGTATACTGAGGATATGACGGTTGGAATAAGATCAGGGGCTGAAATCGGATGAGAACTTAGAAAACCAAAATATAGCAGATCTAAAAGAATGACTTGCAGAACCAGAGCTGAACAAAGAAATCTGAGTTTTTTTCTGAATTGGCAACAGCAGTAGTACCACATGGGCAACTTCCTCCCCTTCCTAAAAGAAAAATCATAGCAACAAGAAGTAAATATATCAGATATTGTAAAGAGAATTCCCTATTTTTCTAAACTCTTTATAAATGTCATAAGTGTGTTGTTCTACGTTAGCAAAAAGTTTTCCAATCTTTTATGATTGCACTGTGGATTAATTGTTTAATTAAATTGGAGTTTCAGTATTCCTGCGTTAAAGGATTTGTCTCGGTGTGTGTATACATAAGCGCTGCCTTCGGTATAGGCCCCGCCCCCTGCTGGCCCAGAAATATAATAAAAAAACATCAATGCCAGTTCCACGTTGTTGCTTACTTAGCAACTTTGTCGCTATACCTACGATGATTCTGCATAATAGTATGCATAAAGATTACCCAGACTAGTCAAAATAAAAAAAGAACCCATAACACATTAAATTGTATTGTAGACAAAGTTCAACCCATATGGAGATTGTTTTGATAAAACAAATCTTTGCAGCAATATAATCCACACCATAATAAGGAAGAGCGGGAATTCTGTCTTCTTCATTATATCTGACCAACATTTTTGAGTCAGCAATGAAACAATTTGGTGCCTTTTTTATCTTTAGCACTAAAAGTATGAGTATCACTATCTCCAGTAAAACTGTTAAGCAGGAACAGCCCTTATCGCTGTCATTTTTTAAAAGTAGAAAATATTTGGTACTGGGTTTTCCTCTGAATTGCATGTGTTGGCAAAACTGTGCAGAGTGGCACCATTTGCACAACAGAGCTGTTTTAGGAGGTGATCTGACTTAGGTTCCAGTTTCATAACTGTACATTAAGGTAGTCAACTATTGTAGGTTAAAAAATTATTGTTAATTCTTTTTTTTTTATCTTTATAAGAACTTTGATTTATGGTAAAAAAATTATTGTTATAATCATTACTAATGACAATTTTCCAATGTTGTTTTCATAAGAAAAACACTTTTTTATCTGATCCCAAAAATAAATATATGATTTTAGCGATAACACGGCACTACTTAGAGCCACCGGTGTCCTAAAGTACTTTATTTAATAGTGAGTTTCTGCTTCCTTTTTGCTTTTTTTTGTGTGTGTGTGGGTGTGGGTGTGTAGGTGTGTGTGGGGTGGGCTGCATCAAAACTATGTGTGTTGATGATAATTAAGGGCATTTCAGTGCTGGACTTAACTGCATTACAAACCTCTTTCTTCACAAAAACACCTATAATCAGGATAGCCACACCCTCCATTATAAATGTGACTGTATTTTTTTTCTATCAATTTACAAAAATGTATAGAAACTTCAAATTAAAATGTTTAATCTAAACTGACAGAATTAATCTTGTTTTATTCATCTCGATTTCAATTCCCGGTATAGGAGGAAATTGTGGGGGGAAAAAAGTTATATTTAGCATTTTGGATCTAATCTTGCATTTTAAAGACGTAGCATCCTGAGTTAGTAACACTCTGTCAGTAAATTTCCAGATGTTCTGATTAACCCAAAAGCTTTGGGGTAACCACTTTAAGTTGCCTGATGTGTTTACGTGTCCGTTAAAAGAGTCCTTTAACAAAATCAGATTTATGACCTTTTCAAAACAAAAACATCTGATGCTTAAAGTCCATCAGGACTTGAACAACTTTAAACAACCAGCAGAATAAACATAGAGAGTCATATATGTGTTTTAAATTTTTAACAAATAAGCAAAACATAACAGGAGAAAAATTCAGTGGATGATCAGTGTGCAAAACCTCAGTTTATAAATGAAACTAAAAGGAAAAGTATGACTGCACTTAAATATTGTGGTATATTTGAAAAAATAAAACAGAACATTAATAGCTACCATAGAGAAGCATCAGCTTACAGGCACTCCCACCTTAAGCACACATCACTAACGTGTGGCAAGCAGGATTTCTTTTCTCCCTCAATGTTTTTTAAGGCTCTGCACAAGGCGA
Source organism: Cyprinodon diabolis (assembly GCA_030533445.1). Classification (NCBI taxonomy): domain Eukaryota; kingdom Metazoa; phylum Chordata; class Actinopteri; order Cyprinodontiformes; family Cyprinodontidae; genus Cyprinodon; species Cyprinodon diabolis. The sequence continues at coordinate 5,549,507 of CM060070.1, read as the reverse complement.
TTATGGGCCTACCTTGGTTTGCAATATTTTGGGTTAAGAGGATGTTGTAATGAGTTGGTGGAGGTAAATCCAGCTGTTTTGACAGTAATCTACCTGTAAATATGATTATGGCTTCTTTTATGTCACAGGGGGTTAGAGAGGACATGACAAAGTCAGCTTTTCCAGGTTTTATGGTTGATACTTCATCTTTGAAATGTACCTCTTCTTTATTTGTTTTTCTGTTTTTGTTCTTAACAATTTAAGATACCGATATGTACGTAAGGTCTACTATAGATAATAATACATGTCATTATCACTTTAATGCCTTAGAATTTCACCCTTCTTAACTGTCCACTCTTAAAATGCCAGAACACACAATTTACCCCTTTGTATAGGGCTGAATATGACCTGTTTGCAACTTTTATCCTTTGCATGTGCAATCTTTGTAAATCACCTGCAAACTGAAAACTTATTGCACACATAATTTTTCTTTTGTAGCCCACTTGATTTAGCACTAATTTAGACGAAGATTAGGCTCTGAGTGTTTGGCGGTCACATTACTAAAATCCTAAAGTTGATTCAGACACTAAGAAAACTTGATATTTTACACCACATTTGATACTATGGCAAGGTTAATTTTAAAGGTACAGGGTTTTATCTAATAAACATCAAACAACTACTCAATTAACCCTTTAAAGCCCGATACAAGAATAAAATAAAACAGAAAATTACTTTTTTTGGTTTGAAGTCCTTATTTGGCCTTTTAACAAAATATATAAAAAGAAAAAACAGAATTACATTTTTGATATTAATAATTTATTACTATGTGATAAGTCAAGATTATTTTTTGTGTAGTCTTCTGCCCTCTGTTAACAGGTATATCTGATTGTGTACAATAGGATTTTGAGCAAAGTTTTTACCATTAAATTATGCAAAAGGTGTCAGACGCAAAACATTTCAGAAACCGTATGTATCAAATACGATACATTTGACATTACAGGGTTAAGTAAAGAGTATTTTGCAACTTTTTTAATAAGCGAAAATTCGTAATTTTGTTGGCAATAGAGTCCAAATCAACAAGTTGAAAAGGTTAAAAGTGTCGCTTTTTGGTACACCAAAACAGGGTTTGTTCCTGTTTAAACAGTGACATTATCAAAATACTGAATGACAGTGCAGTTATTTCAATTATAAAGCAATTAACATGTAACAAAATAATAAAACATCTTTAAACACACTAAAGTGAAAATCAGTTACACTATTCTTTCTCAGCATAATGTAGTAATTAAATCTTCTTACCCCATGAGTCAGTGTGCTATTGCTCTCCTTTTTACCCTGTTCATGCATATGCTTGCTGGTTAGCTCTGTCTGTGGATAAGTTTGGACCATGTGTTTATGAGTTTTGCGTGCTTGTCGAGACGTCCAGGTTATTCTGTAGTTGTGAACAGGCAGGTCTCCCTCTCTGGGGGGCTCCCATTGCAGTAACACTGCTGCTGTGGCCCTTTGTTCATCCAACCTGAGGAGGGAAAGCTAAAAGTCAAACAACATCACAAAAGGAAAGTTCCTGATAAAAAATGCTAGAGGAATTTCCTGGGAGTCGGATGTAGATGTGGGAGTAAAAGCTTTCAGGGTTGGGCTGACCATTTGCTTTTTGCATGTATGCTAAAGGCGCCACGCTTCACATCACGCTGAGTACAAGCTACAATTTAAGTCATCACCTCTGTTATTAAAAGCTGATCCAAGATGCGACCTGAACTTAATGTGAACTTGTTTCATAACATTCAAATGGAAAAGACACCAGAGTGTGTAATTGAACAAAGATGAACTATAATTTGCTGGCAGACACAAGAACTATTAATCCTCTTGGCCACAGTTTATGAGTGTCTGACCAATTTGCAATGCTTAAAGGGTGCTATTTTAATTTAGAAAGCCATCTTGGTTCTTTTAAAATGTTTTTACATACCTTTCTGTGAACTCAGGTGCCATTTGTGTATCTGTCCATTCTAGACTCTGATTCCTCACTTTTAAATTTGTCGGAGGCTCAGGAGGGGATGGGTCTATAAAGAGATAAGAAAGAAGAAAACCTTGAAGAAAAATTTGAAGCATGATGTCATCTACAAAAACACCAGTGAACAATGATTTTATTTTATTTTTTTGGCTACTTAAAACCATCATATTTAGAAAATAACTGATTTAACAAAACCAGTGTGAAGAGAACTTATTTAATAGCTAATAACTAATGTAAAACAAAAGAAAACTTTATACTATTCTTTGTATAAACATTAGGTAAAAGAAGAGGTGGGAAATTACAAACATTTTGTGACAAAATTAGTAACAGTAAGAGAATTTGGTAAAAAAAAAATAAAAAAAAATCAACTACCTAATAACTATTCGTTGGATTCCATTTATCTGTGTAAAAAATTCTGTAATTAGACAAATCACAACATAATGTTATATAAAAATTCTGGTCTTAATAGACCAATATAAAATAATACAATTAAAAAATATTGAAAAATAAACTCAATCAGAAAAACCTCAATTTGTTTCTCCAACATAAAACCTTTTAAGCTATTAATTACCATGCGTAAAGTAAGTACTTTGTACTACACATTACCTCGGCCTCCTTTTTCTCTGCTTAGATGTAATATTAAAAAAAAAGGCTGGGCTAAGACATTAGCTGCAAGCCATGAAAAATAAAAGCTTGCCTGTATATTGATTATTTATTCTCTAGATGCACAGAATTTATATTGTTAAAATGCTTTACAGTACAGTATTTTATTTGTTTACTTTTTTAACTCTTCATTATTATGTTATTCTTATACATTTTCCACATTTGTGTGACCTTTTTTTTCCTATAATCTTTTTGCTGCTGTAAACACCAGAATTTCCCCGTTGTGGGACAATAAAGGGCTTTTCTATTCTATTCTATTCAAAACATATATAACCCAACTTATCACAGTCACTGGGATAAAAATAATTAAAACATCAAATTTAGAACCTTTACTATTGAAGTTTATAAAACTATTTTTTAAATAATTTCAATAAATGGGGCCTAGAAAGGTGTCTAGCTCTACCTGATCTTTTATCCATTCTTTGCTTGACACAATTAAGTGTTTTAGATCATCCAACGAATATAAATAACAGTCAAAGACAACACAAATAAAAAAATTTTAAAATAGCTTTCATTATAAATGGAGAAGAAAAAAGAATTCCCTCAAATAATAATAAGTGTTTGGTCCACCCTTAAAGCAATAACTCACTGGAAAAAATCAAAATCTAGACAAGTCATTTTTTTCTTAAAATAAGTGCATTTGCTCTTGAATTAAGGTAGTAAAAGAGACATCTTGCCAATGGAACAAGGCAATTTACACTTAGGATAAGAAAACCGAATAGCATTGTTTAATTTCAAGTGCATATTATCTAATTTTATCTCATTTACCTACTCAAATTAAGGGGAAATACACTTAATTCAAGAAATTTTTACTTATTTCTAGATTGTTTTTCCAGTGATTTGCAGTAACTCGTAGGGATAGCTCTGTGGGGGAATTTTGTAATTTAGAAATATTGCCGGGTTTTCCAGCATAAGCTCACATAAAAGCATTTCAGGGGGTAAGGTCAGGCCTTTGACTAGACCACTCCAAAGTCTTTACTTTGTTTTTCTACAGCCATTCAGAGGTGCTGGTTTGTTTAGGATCATTACAACAAACACTCTTTTCAAGAAGCATCTAAAAAAAACTAGCTCATAACAAAGTTGAATGTCTTCCATTAACAAACCATGCTGCCACTTGTGTTATATAAATATATATATATATATATATATATATATATATATATATATATATATATATATATATATATATATATATATATATATATATAGTATAATTATTTTTATTTGAATGTTTTATTCCATTCTATTAACCTAAAATCTGTAGTCTAGCAAACATTAATTCTGCATTTTTAAGCAAGTTTTGAAGAATTATAGCTGTTTTTTTATTTCTTTTTATATTTGTATTTTTCACCTTAAAATTCTTACTGTTGTGTTTTTATTTAGACAATTTTAAGATCTTTCCAGGGACAACAGATGAAAAACTGTCTTTTGGCTAATTCTGGTGCATTTGCAGGAATGCTTGTTAATGTACACTGTCCCTGTCAAATAAGTAAATATAAATCCTTGGTCAGCTAAAAAAAAAAACAATGCTGGTTTCAGCTTGAGCTCAACAGGTGGCCATGGAGACCATTTATTTTTCTCTTTCAGATGGTGGAGGAACAAACACTGACCTTAACTGAGGTGAAGGAGGTCTGTGAGTCTTGCCTTTGATTAATATTAAAATGTATCTAATGTTTTTTTCTTTTTAACATTTAACTGTGACAATCGTACAAAGAAATAAGAAGTCAAGAATAGGAAAACACGCTTTCACATCACCATATATCTTTTTTAGAGCAGTGGAGACATGCAAAATGCTTTACGGCTTTTCTAAGAAGGTTTTCATTGTAAATTTAGGCTTATTCAAATATTTAATAAAAAGTTTATTCAACATTTTGTAATTTTTTTTTCTGTTAAAATGGATATTAATTAAAAAAAATTGTTTAAACTAAATCTGCTAGCTAAATAATTACATTAAGTTCAAATTCTGTGTATGTTTTAATCTTGACTATAAAAATACTCATAGTTTTTAAATATTAAATACTACTAAATTAATTTATTTTCAAATGTTTAAAAAAATGTGTTGGTAAATTGACATGAAAAAAAGGAAATTTGCTATTTCTTCAACCAATCTGATCCCTAAATTACAGATTTCAAAATTTCTTTACATTAATCATAATTTCAATTTTATTTTTTCAACTAAAAGAGCTTTTAAAAAGCTTTTGCCCAGCGGGTCTCATTTCCTTTCTGTTGCTGTTTTTTTTTCTACAAAGCATAGCGATCAAGAGATTTTCTTAAAACATTCTAAAGGGATAAAAGGCTAATTTTATCCAAGTCTTATCTGAGATCACAGATTTAATTTATAGCATCAAAGTTGAGAGATAACAGAGAAGCCTGAAGCTACTTTCAGTGGCTTCAAAGAGAAAAGACTACTGCCGCTGGACACCGTTTGCCTTGTATGAAATCCTGAGGTCAACAGTCTTTCCATGCTCGCCCTGTGTCTCATTAGACCCTAAAGCCCCAAATGCTGTATTTGATTAAAACGACAAAACATATCTGATTAGGACTAAATCCTCACAGCAGGCCTCCCACGGGCCCTGGGCCATGCTCGACTGTCTACAATGCAGAGATCAAAGTTAGGGCAGCAGAAAGGGAGCTGACAGGTCTGACCTCACTATGAGTGGGTGTGTGTGTGTATGTGGGTGTATCTGTCTACCCCTCAGAGTGAGGACCATTTTTGCAATTTCACCATCAGACTGAGGACCAGTTGTTGCAATTTGAGGACATTTTCCTGGTCCTCGCAAACTACTTTGCTAATGGTTAGGTTTAGGGCTAAGGTGTCAGTTGGTTATGGTTAGGCATGCATTTGTAATGGTTAGATTTAGGGTTAGGGCATAAAAAGGTTTGAAAATGACTAAAGATGAATGGGAGACAATGGGAGTCAACACATGGTCCTCACTACATATAGCAGAACGAGTGTGTGCGTGGGTGATGTGTTTATCTGTCTACGCCTCAGAGTGAGCACCAGTTTTCCAATTTAACTATCAGACTGAGGACCAGTTGTTGCAAAGTGAGGACATTTTGCCGGTCCTCACATGCTATTTTGCAAATGGTTAGGTTTAGGGCTAAGGCGTCAATTGGTTAGGGTTAGGTATGCATTGGTAATGGTTAGATTTAGGGTTAGTTTTAGGGTTAGGTCATAGAAAGGGTTGAAAAATGATTGAAAATCAATGAAAGTCAACGGGAGTCAACACATGGTCCTCACTACAATGGCAGAACGAGTATGTGTGTGTGTGTGTGTTTATGGTTCCTTCTGCTGTACAGAGATACTTTCAGTGGCAGACATTTTAAATCTGTACAGAAAAAGAGAAAAAAGTTGTTTGTTTCTCAATGAACTTCATTTTCAGTTGTTCTGGAAATAAAGACATTTGAAAATGTTTCAGACATTCTGCTGTAATTACAGCTGACAGATTCTGTTCATCTAGAATAACAAGATGAACTCTGAGATAGTTTTTAAAGTCAGACTCGCCCACTTAAATAGCATTAGGTCAAAGTGGAAAGCCCACAACAAGCTGGATTTTTTTGGCTTCCTGATTTATGACCCTTGACCTCCAGCTCCTGGCTAATGACACATATGAGCTAGAAACAGTCAGACAGCAATCAGAATATATTGTTTGAGTTTGTGTGTCTAAAACATTTGAAACTTTTCCTTATAATTAACTTGAAGACATTTAAACACATATAAAGCATTTCAACTAACATCACATTTGGGCTTAGCATAAAAGTAATTATGATAACAATTAGAAATGCTGTTACTATCAAAAGGTAACGCAGATTTGTTGGATGGTTAAAAAAAAAAACTAATTTAAGCTAATATAATTTAGTTGTTGCATGCAAACCTGAGCTCACCATCCAACCATAGAATACAATGATGAAGAAGTCTTAGTTTGTGAATGCTCTGGTGCAGTACTGGTGATTAAAGTTTAATAAACAGATGACATCATAATGTTGAAATATTAGAGAAACATCTACAGGCATCAGCCTAGAACCAAATAAGGGCCAAATTAAATCATGCAAATGTATATTTAACCTAAGTATGCCACTGAATTAATTACAAACTGTGTTAAAATAACAATCAATATTGTTCCTTATCTATTGATCACAGTAACAAAAAAGTTAACCTAAATGAAACAAACCTCTGTTGGACCTCATTCAGGAGGAAAATAGGTGTCAAAAGTATTACTTTTTATTACTCCAGTAGAATTATAAATCATACTGTTTAAAAACACTTTTATAGAAGTTAGAGGATCAACTTAAGCTTTTTACTTTAGTAAACGTGTAAAAGTATCATTTTTAAAACTAGTTAAAGTATAAAAGTGAAAGTAATGCAGTAAAAAATGTGGACAGATGCTTTAAACCTCATACTGATTACTGCCCTATCAGATTTTTTAATAGAAGATTAGAAGTTTAATAGAACATTTTTCTACAATTCTGGATGTTGACTTACTTAAACTTCGTTTTCTTTGTTTTATAACTAATGGTAAGAGTGTGAAATTTTACTTTGCATCATCTTGAAAAACTATTTTCTTTGGTATGTGGTGAACAACAAGTTGGGGCAGCACCAAGTCCAACCACAAAGAAATTAATTGTTTGAATGAAACAAATCATTTTGATGGTTTTTATTTTTTTTAAATACCAACAGGCCATAATGAAAATGAGCTTGTATGAAACAAAGCTAACGAGTCTATTTTTAAAATATAAGGATTAGAAAGTAGAGATAATTGCAAAAAAAAATTTAAGGGAGTAGAAGTAAAAGTTGTCAAAAAAAAAAAAATTACTCCAGTAAAGTAACAATAGCCAACATTTTTACTTAAGTAAGGGAACAAAGTATTTGTACTTTGTTAATTGACACCTCTGAAGAGGAATGAGACAAAATCCCAGCAAGCAATTCAGTTTCGGGCATTTAGCAAAAAAAAAACCTAATTCTGATAATTCTAATAAACCACAAAAAAGACATTTGACTTTACAACTTATTTAACTTGAAAGCTTGCAAAACGATACAGTCAACTAACAGCAATTGAAAACATTGTCTTTGATAATAACTTAATCGTTTTACATAAACTCTTCTCTGGTATTTGCAGACGGTTTTGGTTTTGGGTTATTAGTAAATTAATACCCGAAGATTATTTTAGGATTTTTTTTTTTTTTAATAATATTTTACAGACTTAAAAGCAGCACATATGTCAACAATAAAACTCATACAAAGTCAAGCAACCTACACTTTCAAAATGAGTATTTTGTCAATAGTGTAATTTATGGACCAATTATTTACAAGTTAAATTAAAATAAATGTTTAAATATGTCGTGTATAAGATATATTTCTGCAGATTGCATTTCAAAAATATTCTTAGCATATTCTTAAATAAAAAAAACAACCTAAGCACCTAAAAAGTAGGCTTAAAACAAACAGTATAAATCACTTTGCAGACAATATCACTTTGTAACATCATGAAAATGAAAACATTTACAGAGAAAATAAAGTATTTAAAACCACAATGATTGGATCAGTTTTCAGTGAATCAGACTTTGGCAGAAATTCTTTTTGTAAGATTAAATCTAAGGTCTGACAGTCGTTATAAAAGTGTTTACAGGCTTCTTGTAAACGCATCATTTAGAATGTCATGTTTCATATTTTAATTACAAAAATGCAATTTACAAAGGGCAGAAATGTTATCAAAGTAAATGCATTATATTTTTTCAATTTAATGTTTGATCCAATGTGAGGATCTCGATTTGATTTTTTTTTTGTTAAGATTTATGTTCTATTCTTCTTTCTTGCACTGCGTGTGTTTGCATATAAAAGTAATAACATGCTTAAGTAAGGATTAGATAAATCCGGTCCTGGAATTGAAGATTATTAACTCAATCAGGATTATGATTTTTATTTCGCACTTTAACACTGTTTAAAACAAACTGAATATGAGAGCAAATTATAAAAAGTGACTCAATTATACCTATTGAATAGCCATTTTAGTTAAATGAATCAAACTCACCTTAGATATAATCAATTTATTATAGTTGCGTATTATAGTACCTACCTTTCTAAAAACAAGAAAACACAAGGCGACTTATTTGAATTCTTTCAATTACTTTTTTATGTTTTTTTCCTGTTGTTTTCAGGAATGTATAACTTATAATTTATCACTTATAATTTGCAACCTTCATTGTGTACATTTGCAGCAAAACGCCGGATGAATCTGAGGCTTAGAGTCATCATCCAAAACTCATTGGCAATAAGCTCCTATCCTCCCAAGGATTTTTTCCGTCTTTTTGGAGGAGAATGTTTATTTAATATATAAAGATGTGCATTAGCTAATGTTTTGAAGTCAAATGCTGAGCTGCAAACAATTTAACCTCATGTTTTAGCCACATGACTGTCAAAAGGCCCTTGTCCATCACAGCTTTAACTGGAGCCAGCTCAAACCCCAGTCGGGTGCAGCTGATGGGCGTTTACACCGAGCCAGGTCCTTTTTGCTGTCAAAAAGGAGTTCATTTCCCGCTTATTGGCCAAATAAACTCAACTGTCGATATAATTGGATTTATTAGACCATTTGAGACATTTTTGTGAATCAGCATCACATAAATGACAATGAATTTGCCAGATAAGTAACTTTACCTTTAGTGATATCATTAACCGGAAAAGACACACAAATATCATGTTTTTATTCTTTTTCTTCGTTATTCTGTAGATTTCAGACATCATACTGTAGAAAATCCGCACTTCATTACCCAGATGTGTTTTTATTGTCAGGCCTATACAGTACTTGCCATTAAAAGAAAACATACTACTGCATAGTACCATTAAAGTCTGCGAGGCTTTAAGACGTCTCTCTTCATGGATCTGTAATAGATTCATCTCATGCAATGGTAAGTGACCCTTTGAAGATTTTCCATTTCAAAAATGTCATGCAGAAAATTCTATTAAAAACAAATGCGAAGCCTAGTGAGTTTGCCATTGGCGTTAAATGATGTTATAGATTGAGAACACCTATGCAAGAAAAAAAGGACTTACAACTCACAGAGGAGATGACATCACAGATCTAGGCAATGTGTGTTACTGCCTCATAAGTAAAGCAAGCTGACTTGTATCATTTTGGGAAGTTTATGCTTTTTTGAACATAGTTTAGGCTTAGGATGAATGGAGCTCAGGATATTACTCCTCAGTGCTCTCAAACACCTCCACACAATTTCTGATAAGATCTTATCTGATAAAGCTGCAGAGTTTTGTCCAACATTATATCCATTATTCTTTTTTAAACATGCTCTGTTTTGTTCTGGCTGGGGAATCAAACCATTAGACAATCTTGGCCTGACACCAGCATGATTTAAGACTGCTGAGCATTAGATGAATGACCTCCTTCAATGTGTGTGTGAGTTCAGCTCATCTCTCCAACCCAAAGCAGAGATTTCACTCCGGCACCAAACCAACTGAAGAGGGATGCAGGTCTGTGACTTTTCTGCATTTGTAAACACCTACACATGAAGATGGGTGTATGTCCAGCTTCCTGTCTGTGTTTTTTTGGACTGCCTGATTGTATTCTACAGAGTGTAGCTTACCCATTTACTGTGAGTGAAAATGAGAACAAGAGCAGAAGAGGAGAGGTGTTACTGAGATTCTTACAGCTCCAAAGGGAGATATAATGTCTCCCATAAAGTGACACAAACTGAGCATAAGTGTCTGCATTTTGCATCTCGTGACAGGATATCAAACTTTTCTGGCAGAAGAAGGAAAACATGCAGGATTCATCACTCTGAGTAGGACACTTGGAATAGCTCTCCAAGGAGAAAAACAATGTGTTTAGTTTGTTTTATTACCTTTACTGGAGATGTAGTGTTTGCTGGGTGTGGTGAAGCCTCTGCTGCCATGACTGTTGATGGCTGCAACCCTGAACTGATACCAACGTTGAGGCCGCAGGTCGGACAAAACCGCGTCCTCAGACAGGGTCTGAAATCACATCACATGAGGAAAAATGGTCAGACAGTGCAGTTTGGTGCAAATCTTTGCATTTTGAGAGTAATTAACAGAAGTGTTGCTATGGTTATCACATAGAACTAAGCATTAGATGGTTACTGGTATCAAAATTTTAAATGATTGTACATTGCATATATATATATATATATATATATATATATATATATATATATATATATATATATATATATATATTTTTTTTTTTTTTTTTTTTTGTGTGTGTGTGTGTGTGTGGCCATGTCTTTAGTACCTGGTGGGGACAATTTCCTAGGAATATGCTACATTTTGGGGACTCATAGGTACTTGTGGGGACCAACAACTGGTCCCCACAAGGAAAGTTTCTCTTCTTGGGGTAGGGGTTAGGTTTAGGACTAAGGTGTGAATTGAGTTTAGGTTAGGTTTAGGGATAGGTATGTGTCGGTAATGGTTAGGGTTAGGGCATATAAATTAGTGGGAAATGAATGGAAGTCAATGGAAGGTCCCCACAAGGATATTGTGACACAATATTTAGTGTGTGTGTGTGTGTGTGTGTGTGTGTGTGTAAAGTGAAAAAGGTCAGTGATTAACAGTGTAAACATAACTTCCCAATACATGAGAAAATGTGAAGATTAAATACTCAGGTAGGACAGATTACAGATTTTAATCAAATTTTTGACTTTCTCTTCCCTCGTGTTCTGCTGGTCATTTGTGTTTTTTTGAAATAAACTAACTAAAATCACATAAATCAGTTCAGTTAAAATAATGTTTCTAATAAGATTTTCTTCTTCTTATTATTATTTTTGAAAAACAGACATAAGCAAAACTACAGATTTAAAATCCTCATAATATTAGCTGGAAATATTCAATTCAATTTAGTTTATTTCTATAGCGCCAATTAACAACACATGTCATCTCAAGACAACTTACAGTTCACCAGAACATACAGTCAAATTGATTCAAAGTCATTGACTTATTGACTCGAATGCAATCCCTCAAACTAGGCATGCTTGTAGTGACAGTAAAGAGGAAAAACTCCCTTTTAACAGGAAGAAACCTCCAGCAGAACCAGGCTCAGTGTGAGCGGCCATCTGCTGAGACCGACTGGGGTTCAAGGAGACAGAAGCAGAGATACAAAAAGCAGCTGTAAAAGGCGGCCCCGTCCAGGAAACACACAGCCAGGCAGACGAGCTCCAAGCCAACTCCAATATCAGAGGATGAAGTGATATGGTCTGCTGAATTTGTCAATCTTGCAAACCATGATTATTAGAAAGCTGACTGACAGGGTGCCACAAAATTGGGAGGGGCACAGCTCCTTCACTTTATGATTAACACAGCTGGAGAAAAGTCCAATCCACCTCTTTTACCTGTGTCAACACATCTCCAAATAAATCTTCCCTAAAGGCTGAACATAAAATCATTAATGAAAGATTTAAGGAACTGTTCCTTTACACACGGAATGTATTTTCATTTTCTAAACTGGCAGCGATATAATTGTGTTAATATCTAAAAAAACTGAACCATCTGGTCACATTATGGTTATTACTGCCTGTGACTCACATGCTCTGCCTTCCTGACAGTTTGAATGTAATCACAGTTTACAAACTGCTCATCCATACTCCATCGCACACAAACACTGACACGCGCTGTCATCTATTTAAGTCCATAATGTGCATTCAGTCATTCAGAATCAGCCGGTGGAAAGACTGTTACTGCCTGCGGTTTCCTTTTAAGTTCTGCTTATTTACCTAACCTCACACAGACGCACACACGGACACGCACTTCAAGCACACAGTCGTTTCTACTAATGTGCACACACACTTTGGTTTCCCCTGGCAGAGTGGGAGAGACTGGCTGGGGCGGAGAGGTTTAGACAGCAAGGCAGCAGACTGATGAGCTGGAAACAGTGTCTAGCATCCATCTACATAGTTGGGATGTTTCATCATTTAAGACAAATTAAGAGTTATGAAGCAAAGATATGTTAAAAATGTTGTGGTGTGTTAAAGGCACAGGAACTGTTTTTAATGCTTAGACCGAGTGCTGGTAGGCACAACTTTGTTCAGTCCTCAGCTTAATTGTTAATCCCCATAAACACCAGTCACACTCATTCATTGGGAACAATTTATTAAAATGACAAATATTATGTCTCTAAACCACACATTATATCTTCATTTACTTTCTACACCATCATTTATCTCTCTAGTGATTTTGCAAAACACGACAGCTTTAATACAGCTGTGCTAATAAGCAGCTATGTTCGTTACTCACCATGACGACGGTTGCCCACGGAGAGGCGTGGTCCTCACTGGGGTGAATGCCGATGTTCCAGCGTGACTGAAGCATGTAAATGACAGGCTCCATGCTGACGTTGAACTTTGACAGCCATGCCACCTTCACACGACCCTCAGGATCTTCAAAAAAACTCATCTCCCTGCGAGGTTTCAAGGGAACACCTGGAAGTCCAAGACAGAAAAAAATGAAAGATTGATTTGAAGATGCCAGGGAGTGTTGATGGAATCAAATTTGGGGTTTAGTGAGTGAAATACATTTCAAAATGAACCACGTTTTAATAAATCAAGAGGTGAAGCAGCTCATCCAACCAATTAATATTTATTTTTACATATCGCCTGTTCTGAGATTTCAAAATAAAAGAGTTTGGCTTTAAAACTCAGAAACAAGAAATATTATGCAATAAGGCCCTCTTTGCAAGGCAGCTACATAAACACCATGTTGGGTGCTGGAGTCTGCTTCTCCCTCTAGGTGGAGCCGGTCGGGGGCTGTGGACCCTCTAAGGCAGGCATCCCCAAAGTCAATCGGGGGCCGCTGTCCTGCAGGTTTTAGGGGTTTCCCTGCTCCAACACAGCTGATTTTAATTGAATCTGATTGACAGGCTGTTGCTCAACTTCAATCATCATAATCAGCTGTGCTAAAGCAGAGAAACCTCCAAAACCTGCAGGACAGCGGCCCTCAAGGACCGACTTTGAGGATGCCTGCTCTAAGGGCTGTGGTCGGCTTGGTGGGCAGTTTCTGTGCACCTGCGTGTAATCAGCCTCATCTTCTACAGTATAAGAGGAGCGGTCGGGCCGGATCTCCAGCACTTGAGTGTTAATCACTACTGGTTACCTCTCGTGCTTTTGAGAAAAGCTTCCTCCGAGGAGCTCACTTCCTGAACCGAACCCAAACAAAACCTCTGCTGAAGAAACTCCTGGAAAAACCTCACTATCCGGCAAGGTACCGCTTCACTCTCTCTGCCAACAACCTGGAAAGACCTGCCTGCCCTCCAACGACTCACCCACCTGCAATAACTGAGAAAACCTCCAGCTCCCAACTCCAGTCCTCCCTGGTGGAAACACCCCGCTTATTCAGTAAGCTCCTGTCTGAATCAGGTTCCCAGCTTGAGTCTAACCCATCCGCTAACCTCTCCTCTTCTCTGCCTTGAGTGCAAGCAAGATCACACATGACCAACCATTGCAGAACTATCTGACAATCAAAAATTTTTATAACTGGTAAAATTAGAAAAAGAAGTTACTCAATAGTTTTGTTTTTCTTTGGCTGGAAGAGTTAAATCTTAACCACACCTTATGTAGTTAATCTTTACTTTTATATAGGCATATAGGTTTCCCCCAAACTTCAGCTCCTTAGCTATGGAGCCCCAGTTCTTCCGCACTGGTGTCATAACTCCACAAGAATAAATATAATTTTTTTAATTTGCAGCATTTTCAACTTCTTTCAGTATACTAGCTACTTGTTTAGCTACTACTAATCTATATCCACCGAAGCAGAGCTTTCAAATCCCTGCTCTGTGATATGGACTGAACTCCAGTTGTAACTATTTACCACTTTTTTATAAACAAAACCTGGGCATATGGTGGGAATTGTAAAATCTCTGTGCAAAAAGAACAAACCTTTTAATATCAATGCATAATAATCAAATTTTTTTTGGTGAAACTATAGCTGTGCAATTAGGGCTACAAAATAAAACTTCACTGAACTCTGATCCAGAGCTGCACAGCATTCTGGGGGATGTAGGCAGGATTTAGGCTCTGAACCACTCAATTCAATTTTATTCAATTTGAAAAAAGTTTGATAATCAAAAAGGGAAATTTAATGTCACTCCTAATCCAAGCAAGATTGGTCGTAGAATTGTTATAGGTTATGTTAAAATTGGGTAAGGGTCACAATTTTAATTCAGCCTTCTTTCCCTCGGTCCCTATTTCAAATTATTGATGTCAACTAATATGAAACTGATCCTCCACAGGAAGTACATGCGCTTTTGTGCCCTTTTGACCAATGAGGTGGTGTTTACAGTCCAGGTGAGGTTGTCTATTATATGTAGCCCCAGGAATCTTCTACTGCTGAGCATTTTATTAGCAGTGGAACATGGTATGGCCATTCTTCCTGAAGTCGACGATGATCTCCTTTGTTTTCTCCACATTCCGAATCTGGCTGTTGTCTCTGCACCAGTCCTTCAGGTGCTCCACCTCCTCTCTGTAGTCCTGGTCGTTGTCGTCTCCAATGAGGCCCACCACCGTGGTGTTGTCTGCAAACTTCACGATGTGATATTCTGTTCCATTGCATTATATTCTAGTCCATTCCACGCCATTCTATCCTAATAAATTCTATTGTATTTTATTCTATTCTATTCCTGTGCAAAATTCTAAAATAAATGTCCCAAATTAAAAACAGGAGGAGTTAAGAGGAACTGTATTTACCTTTATATAAATTGGCTGGTGCTTGACAAGTATGCCCGCAGCCATTAAAGCAGCACTTTCTAGAGGTCGGGCAGTCCTGGTCAAATGAACAGCTCTCAACACAGGCTGCAGCGAATCCTGTGGCTCGCTGCGGTGGGGGGCAATCTCCCTGGCGGGACGACCTCAGAGAGGCCAGAAACTCCCTGCTTGTCACACACTCTGTCTGTTTCTGAAAGAAAAAAGCAACCCAGGGGGCTATTAAAGGTCTGATTATTACTGAGGTTTACACAAAGTGGTTAGAATATGCAATTTTTTACACATAAAACAAAGTTACTCATGCCAGGTAAGTTTTTTTTCTAGCAGAGACTTTAAAATCTACCCTCAGATTTCCCCCCCCCTTGGAAGTAGAAGTTTGAGAGCATGTGTGTGTGTGTTCCCTTGTCTGCTCACATGGCTGCAGTTTAGCCAGATGTAAACACAAGCTTTACCTAATGGCTCTGAATTACCCTGTGGTCCTAACCAGCCAGCCAGTCAGTAACACGCTTCAGCTATTGTGATGAAAAACTAATCTATCCAAAAGCCACAGAAACTGGCTCTACAAATAATCATTTAGGGCCACACACACACACAAACACACATGCAACCTACAGATGAAACAGTTGCTCTCCCCACTGTATGCTTAGAAAAGATCTAAATTTTTAGATTTGTGAAACAAACACAGCAGGAAGGTAAGACGTCCAGGTTTTAGGTACCAAAACATCTCGGCGGTACTAAGAAGTGCAACTTTTTTGCAGACCACCAAGGTTGTTGTGACTTTTAGAAAGACACAATGTTTTTATCTTACCTCGCATAACTTTGGAGAAATCACCTTCCTAGTTTCCCATAATTCTTTGCATGGATGAAGGCACTGTTCATGAAAAAATAAGAAAAAAAACATTTCGGATCAATTAGGCTTAACAGTGCTTTACAAAAGTATGTCCACAACCTGAAGTTTTCCACATTTTATAATAACAACCACACTATATTTTACAAGAATTATTTTTAACACTAACCTAAGAAGTCTATAATTATAAAGTGAAAGGAAAAGGAAAATAGTTTTCTTTTTTTATATATTCAAAATTAAACGAGCAGCTAGTGGAGTTTGAGTTTAACCCCCAGACTAAAACTTTATAGAATCACCTTTGGCTTGCATTTCTGTCAACTTTTTACATCTAGCACAAGAAATTACTCTTTAAAATACCCTAGATTATAATAAGGCTGGACAAAATCAGACCAACTTCATCAGCTTCCAAGGTATGGGTTACATAAAAAAATATAGACAAAATGTTTGCTTCTGAAATAAAAAAGCCATCCTGTTATTTTCTTTTTCTTTTCTAATCAATTTTCAGTCATTAAATTGAATCCCTGACTATGATGAAAATTGATATAAGACTTGACCTGACAGCATGCTGTCATATGATCTTTAGATTACTTAGTTAATAAAATGTGTCTCATTAATGCTGTAAAGCTCAAAGGGTTTTGTTCAAGTTCCAGAGGTCATGAATAAATAACTGATCTAAAGATTAATAATAATTATATCTATATCATTAAGCATGAATGGAAGGTAAATGTATAAAACTGACATATTGTTTTAGTAATTTGTCATATAAAATCAGCTATTATCATAATCAAACTGATATAGTAAAAGATCTAATGAAATGACAGCAGCAGATGGGGAGCCGAGGAGGTCCTTGAATCCCATCAGGACAATTTAGCTGGCTTTAGTAGTTCCTACATTGTATTTATTTATTTTGTAAGAAAATTACTTTCAATGTGTGTTACTAAACTATGTATCAGGGGTTATGTTGAAATTAGTAAGAAGACTACAGAGTAAGCTGTCTAAAAACAATAGGAACTGTATCACTTTAAGTGAACTTTACATATTTTGAATATCTGCTGATTTTGTAATGAAAAAATGTAGGAAAGAAATAATATTCCTCAATCTCAGACATTAATTTGGTTTATATTGATCTGCTGATGGCCTCTGATTCCGGTTTCACGTCCCTCCTCATTCTTCTCGACCTCTCTGCTGCGTTTGACACAGTAGATCACCACATCCTCCTCCACCGCCTCCAGCATTTCATTGGTCTCTCTGGCACTGCCCTCCAATGGTTTCACTCCTACCTCACTGATAGGACCGAATACGTGGCCCTGGGGGAGGCAAAATCCAGACCTCACACTGTCACCTGTGGGGTCCCCCAGGGCTCCGTGCTCGGCCCTACCCTGTTCACCATCTACATGCTCCCCCTTAGTTGTGTCGTCGGCAGGCATGGGGTCAACTTCCATTGCTATGCTGACGACACACAACTTTACATTAAAATGACTCCTCCCAGCTCCCCCGCCAACTCTGTCACCCGCCTCAGCTCCTGCCTGGAGGATATAAAGGCGTGGATGAGTCAAAACCTCCTGCAGCTTAATGCCTCAAAAACAGAGGCCATCCAAACTGGTACTCCTCATCAACTCCGTTCCTCTCCTCTCACCTCTGTTTCATTCTGTGGTCATACCATTCCCCTGTCTCCCTCTGTTACAAGCCTTGGGGTCAAGCTTGACCCCCACCTCTCCTTTGACAATCATGTCACCTCCATTTGCAAAACGTCCTTTTTCCACCTCCGTAATATTTCCAAACTCCGCCTCTCCCTATCCCCCCCTGCTGCAGAGAAGCTCGTCCATGCATTTGTCTCCTCCAGGCTGGATTACTGCAACGCTCTCCTCATCGGGATCTCTGGCAGGAGCCTTCAGAAGCTCCAGTACGTACAGAAGAGCGCTGCCAGGGTCCTGATGAGGGTGAGGAAACACCAGCACATCACTCCCATCCTTCACACTTTACACTGGCTCCCTATTCACGCCCGTATAGAGTACAAGATTCTTCTGCACACCCATCACTGTGTGCACGGTGCGGCCCCCACCTATCTCACTGAACTGCTCACACCACACACCTCTTCCCGGACCCGGTCAGGCCAACAGCACTGTCTGGCCCCACCCAGGACACGGCTAAAAACAATGGGCGATAGGGCCTTCGAAGCCGCAGCTCCCCGTCTGTGGAATGCCCTCCCAGACCACCTTAGGGCCCCACAGACGGTGGATTGTTTTAAGAAAGGACTGAAAACTTTCCTTTTTAGAAATGCCTACAATTGTTGATTTTAATTTTTTTAATAGGCTATGTATGCCTTTTAATGTATTGATTTTAATGATTGTCTTTTTACACTGTTTTTAATGTTATGGTCTTTTAAACTTGTTTTAATTTTCCCTTTTTAAATGTAGCACTTTGTAGCACTTTGAGATTTGATGTCAAATGTAAAGTGCATTATAAAATAAAATTCATCATTATTATTATTATTATTATTATATTATGTTTTAAAACTAAAACATGTGGAAAGTCCTGCCTTGACTGGAAATATGGTGTGGTTTTGTTCAATGTACAGAATAGTATAAACAGCAACAGCAATCAGTGGATGGATAGATATACACTATATTATAACCGATGGTCAATTTTGCTGTCAGATATTTTTAATCAGGCTTTGCTCATCATACCTAATAAAAAACATGTTAAAATCACCATCTATCCGAGATGTACTTTAATGTAGCAGCCCAGATTTTGAAGCAAATCCACTCTTATCTTACACTTTGATTTTGATAAAGAGTTCTGAATGCTGCAGGTAGCGGAACCTGAATGTCAGCTGATTTTTTGGGGGGGATATCTGTGATGTCATTCACTTCAAGATTGATTCCAGTGTAGTTGAGTTCAGCCTATAGAGAGCTACTTCAGCGATCTTATTGCTGTTGTAAAATGCTGGTGTAAAGCCAAGTATTATGAAGTGTCGACTGCTGGGTCAGTGACTGGACCGGACCCTCAGCAGACAGCCATGAGCCGCCCATCCTCAGCCGAAGGAGGGGGGCTGGGGGCCGGCAAGGCAGGGGGAAGCACGGGGCCGCCAGTGTCCAGGCTACCGTCAGCGGGTCGGGTTTGGTCTCTCCGTCCCCCGCTGGCTCCCTGCCCCCGTCCGCCGGGGTTCCCGGACCAGCCCCGGAGCTGAAAGCTCGGTTCGACTGCCCGGTGCGTTTGGACTGCGTGCTGCACTATAGTCGACCAAAATCCCCGATGATTTTTAAATTCCCCCCGGACATTTTTTTAGGTATGAACAGTAGGGCATTTCTGGGAAAAAGGGGACATTTGGTCACCCTACCATATCAACAATTTCCATGTTTCAGTGAACGAGTGCTTGTTGCTATGATGCATCTTTGCTCAGCAGATTTGCTCGTTGTAAACCAACCAATCAGTGCACAGCTCATCTAAATATTCATGAGCATACCATAAAAGGAAGAAAAACCTGTCATTTCATTCTATGGGTTTTAACCAGGCTTGCATTAGGGTGCATAGTACAGCAAATATTCAATTTTCAGCCCAACAACTGCTACACACCCTATTCAGACACCTTAAGGACCAG
This sequence comes from Cyprinodon diabolis, assembly GCA_030533445.1. Classification (NCBI taxonomy): domain Eukaryota; kingdom Metazoa; phylum Chordata; class Actinopteri; order Cyprinodontiformes; family Cyprinodontidae; genus Cyprinodon; species Cyprinodon diabolis. The sequence continues at coordinate 5,529,701 of CM060070.1, read as the reverse complement.
CACCAAATACTCTATATAATTATTCTATGACCCCTTTAATGAAACTAGAATGTCCCCACATAGCATTTAGTTATAGCTGTTAATCTTCTCTGGCAATGTTCACACAGCAGGATTTTTTTTGCCAATATGCGACCTCTATTGGATCTTTTCATGACAGTCTGAACAACGCAGATTCAGTTTTTTCCAATGCAATCCAGGCCACTTGGCTATGTGGTCCTAAATCGGATATGTATCTGATCTTTTCAAATGCGACCTGTGTCTGAACAGCTAGGTCGCATTCATCCGACCTGAACTACTCCTACTCGACAAAGGTCACTATTCTGTGCTTTGCTATAAAGAAAAACAACAATCACGGTGGACAATAATGCAGAGAGCAGCCTTATTTTTCAATCTTTGTGAAAAGATTGTGTTGTTAATGCAATGGCTAAGGCTGGGAATGAAATTAAAGATTGCAAAATGCGCTCCAGCACTACCATTCATGTTTGCTTCCATAAACACAGAGCACACCTGCTTGTGCCGTCATTGCGTCCTCTACTGCGCATTCAGCACACTTAAGTTGTGTGAATGCTGTTCACACAGAAGTCACATATATTTGGAAATGTGAACAACCAGGCAAAAGAATCGGATTTCACAAAAAAAAAAATCGAAATTTAGCATCAAGACCTTCAGTGTGAATGTAGCCTTTGTCTTCCATTTTATAGTTGCACCATTGAACATTGCATTACTCACTTAGTTTCACATATTTCTTCACATGACAAGGAACTGAAAATGATGCTTTTGTTTGGTACACCTGCATACTGAACCGACAAAGCTATTTTTGGAACGAATCAAGGTAGTGCTAAACCCCTACAGATCCTTCACAGTTGCTTTTGAGATAACTATGAAATTACTTTTTATATATCTTTGTTAATAAATATTAGTGTTGCACCGATGCCATTTTTTGGCCCCAATACCGATATCCGATACTTGGCTGTGCAGCATTGGCTGATACCGATGCCATCTGTTTGAAATTGATGTGTCTGTATATATGAAGAACTGCATACGCCTTGGATGTAAAAAAAATTCCATCATGGCTTTGTTAAGCTGCTGCCTACCTTTGTGAAGCAGGAAAACGACTAATACAAAGTGAATTCAGTAGAACTTTTTATTGCCTAACTAGAATGGATGACAATAGTTGAATAAATTTTTGACTCTCAAAATGGTATTGGTGCCCTATTTGTTGGTACTCACCGATACCGATACCACCATTTTAGTGCTGGAGAACAATGGTCAATTCATCCCATGGTACAAAACATATAACTATAATCTGTAAGATAATACAGCCATGCAGTTGGAATTTAGGACCTCCAAGTAGAAAATTTAACCTGGAACGTTCCTGGAATTTGTATTTACAAGTCGGGGAAAGCACCAATTTCCACATTCAAGATCACAGCTGCATCAACAATAGTTAAAACTTCCTCACTGTGACACGTTGTAATTTTTTGTGTTTATAAAACAAGTTGTCTTGACTTTGTTTATGTGAACAAAAAATAACAAGTTGTAAATGTTTTGCTTTTATTATGGTTGTAACCAGAGTGCGAAATACGGGGGGGGTCCGGGGGGGCTCAACCCCCCCGATTAACGCATGAGACCCTCTGAAAGCATCAAAGCAAAATTTAAAGGGGGTCTTAAATTGCGTCAAAAAATTTAAAAATAAAATATTTTTTCACTAATGGTCACTAAAATGTTTTAAGCTCAACATGTCCAGTATTTGAAATTCAAAACCTTTATTCAAAAATATGTTCTGTTTTTTGCCAAGTGGAGCCAGCCAATCCTGTTCGCGTATGCAAATTAGCTATGTGCTTTTCCGCAGTTAGATTAGATTAGATTAGATGAGCTTTATTGATCTCACAGCGGAGAAATTCACTGGTCACATATTGGCATAGTAATTAAAGAAGGTGCAAACAAGGAGGAAAAGGTGCATTAGGAATAAAAATAAATAAAAATAAATAAAAATAATAAAAATAAGAAATAATAAAAAAAAAATAATAATATGAGCAACTAGACGCGGAACAGATTGCGGGAAGACAGCAGGTCTTCACTCCTGTTTGTGGACCTCAACGGACCTCCTCTGGACAAATTCAACCCAGTTTCATTTGTCAGAAACTGGATTAAAGCAGGACATATGCGTGTGTGTTAGGGATTGAACGGTTTATGAAAACCGTCCGAACCGTTCGGTTCGACTGTCTCGGTTCGGTTCGCGTGTGTTGCGTTCGTTTCATGCACTGCTCCTTTTTCTCATAGGCGAAGCGTGTACACTCCAGAGCAGAAGGTGGCAGTACTGTGACCAAAGCCAACCACCAGTAGTAAACAAGAAGAAGAAGCGAAACAGCGTAGCCGGGTGTAGCAGGAAAAAATCAGTTGTTGTGGTGAATTGAGTGGGTATGGCGAGTGGGAAAGAACAGGAGTTGGAAGACACGCCAGCAGCACTTTATAGGTCTGCTGTATGGGACCACTTTGCATTTAGAGTGACCTACGATGACGGCGGAAAGAAAGTTGTGGATAAAAACAGTGTGCAAGCATTGTGCAACACGTTTTGTTTATGCTAACAGCAACATGACCAACATGTCATGCTAACCCCGAAATCCCTCATACTCCGTCAGCGCTCTGCCCCGCTGCGCTCCAGACTGCCTGCACAAAGCAAAGCCTACAGCCTCAAATGTGGCTCCCGTCCGCTCTGAGTTCCTTGGAGATGGTAGAGGGCATGCGCCAGATGATTAAATTCAAAGCAGCAAAACATGCGGAAATGATCCAGGGTTTCCGTGGATCATTAAAAATAATTACAATTCATTAATTTTTTGGGATTTTTTAATTAATTTCATAAATTTTTATGGGATTTCGGTGTAACAATAAACATATACCGAACCGAACCGAAAACTGTGACCACGAAACCGTGAACCGAACCGAACCGTGGATTTTGTGAACCGTTCCACCCCTAGTGTGTGTGTGTGTGTGAAAGAGAGAGAAAGACAGAGAGAGACAGACAGACAGTCTTTGTGCGTGTGTGTGTTTTCATAGACTGACTGTCTGTTCAGGCTCTTGCCCACTCACAGAAAACTTCATCCTCCAGGCTGTCAGGAAGATGACTGACATTAAGATCGGTATTGCGCAACAATAGGGAGACGGAGACCCCCCCCCAAATATTGACAGGTATTTCGCACAGTGGCCATAGTTTTCATATTGTACGTCGAGAAGCGGGAAACTGGAACGCCATCCCCTCCAAGATCCCGGCACTCCAATTTCCCAGGTCTGAGCTCCAAAGTAAAGGAATACAGCATAACTATCCATGTTGGCCCATAATCATTACAATGCTAAAGGTCAAATTACTGGGGTCATTTATGAGTCAATTTAAGATTTACATCCTTAGTATTATAAATGTTCTTTAAAATTTAGGCAAAGACATTTAAATCTAAGATTTTCATTTTGTTGATATTAATCTATCATAGGAATGGTTTAATCTGCCCTATGTTGATAAAAATTTTTAAAGTGACAGTGTGTAAGAAATGTGACCTTTTATAAGGAAAAATCAAGCATTGATTTCATGAATGCATATCTAATAATGGGGCTGCTCAGTGGCAAAGTGGGTAGCACTGCTGCCTTGCAGCTAGAAGGTCTTTCTGCATGGAGTTTGCATGTTCTCCCTGAGCATGCATGGGTTCTCTCTGGGTACTATGGCTTCCTCCCACAGTCCAAAAACTCTCCTTAAGGGCTGGTTTTTCTCCAGCAGCAGTGTGTCGCAGTGAGCTTGACGCAGTAATTTTTGATTTATGCCAAATATTGAAGCGTGGTCTGTGCTATGTTATTCAACGCCAAAACGCAAGAGCGACAAACAGAAACTAGCTGTGAGATACGGCTGAGGCGGTGAGGAAGTGGGGGCAAGTTTGTGCGACAACAGAGGGACATGAGGGCGAAAAAGAGCGGAGATCCAGGTGGAAAAAGGAAAAAAGTAGAGGACGGGCTACAGGTATCAACTGCAATTTGTTTGTTTTTTTTAGCTGCTTTGACAAAGTCTACAGGGATTGATTTGTCCCCTCCATTCAGAAAGAGTAAAGTGTCACTCTGCAGCTTCCTTAGCAGGTCTCACAGGGTTGATGGAGAGGCACGGTCGCTTGTGAGTCATTTATTGCACCACTAGATATATCTTACTCAATCTCCCTTTAAAATGCATTAAGTGATATTTTATTAATTGTAATATTAATTATTCCAATTATTGGCTGTGATTAATCTAAGGGATCTTTTTTTACTTTCTCATTTAGTAGTGTTCATTCTATAGTGTCAATCCTATATAATAATGAGGTCGCCCAAGTAGTCTAATGGTTGCAGTTTATTTTATTTGTAGAGAGATTGAAGACATGGCAAGGCAAGTTTATTTGTATAGCACAACTGAGTACATGAACAGTTCAAATTGCTTTGCATGAATTAGATAACATAGAAGATAAAGTAAAATAAAAGTAAATAAAAAAAACTTGTGTAAAACACATAAAACAATTGGAGCACAACCTTATAATAATACATCAGTTAATAGTTTAACTTGAACAGTCAAAGGCAGCTTTAAACAAATGAGTTTTAAACTTTGACTTGAAGAACTCAGACTTTCAGCACTTTTACAGTCTTCTGGGAGTTTGTTCCAGATCAGTGCAGCAGAGGACCTAAATGCTGCTTCTCCATGTTTAGTTCTAGTTCCGGGTGGACAGAGTAGGCTGGAACTAGAACACCTGAGTGGTCTGGGAGGGTAATCCACTGACAGCAAATCTGTTTATCCAGATGATCCATTCAATGATTTCTATACTAACAGAAAGTTTTAGAGTCTATTCCTTCTGTCAGATGAGCATACCTATAGTCAATACATGTGCACGATTGTCTTTATGTCTTTAGTTTTGTACAGAAAAAGACTTTAAACTACCTCAACAGATGTGTGTCCCTTTAGTCATGTACAAAAAAAAACAAAAACAATTTAAGGTCAGATCGCTATACGCTTCAAAAAACACCAAAAAGTCAGTAATTAAATTGTTTGTTTTTTTTGTATTGGACTAAACATGCCCGCCTGTTAAGGTAGTTTAAGGTTAATTTTTTTATATAAAACTAAAGGAATAAACTAAAGGGATAAACGAGTATTGACTTTGGGTATGCTGGTCTGACAGGGTAAGCACATCTGACAGAACACTGGTCTCATGTGCTCTACATTCTTAGTTCTAGTGAGAACACAGGCAGCAAAACTTTGGTGACAAAACACATGTATTTTTAAAATCTCTTAAATTAATTGTTCATGGGTGATTTGGTCATTCCCTAAGTGATGTGGTACCCAGGGAGTATTGCAGGGTTATGGGTCTTGCTCAGGGGGTACAGGTGATGGTCTGATTTTCAAACCCTTTAAACCACGCAAAGGCCCTGCTCTCTATTAGGCCACCACTCCTTTCTAAAATTCTATATCTTGTATTAATAAAACTCTGTTAAAATACATCAGAGCTTTTGATTTTATTTAAGAAAAAATTTTTTTTAAAAAGGTTCAAGAGTATGACAACTTCTGCAAGGCCCATTGAAGATAAATTCCAACTGACTGATCAAATTGGCTCAAAAAATAAAATATGTAAATGAACAACCCTTCAGTTCTGTTCCGGAAAATGAACGTGAGCTTTTCCCAGAACAATTTCCAAAAACAGCAAAACATGAAAGAAATGAAAATAAAAAATGGCCTAATGATGAGAATGAATAAAGTGTCACGCAGTTAGTGAATTTCCAGCAGATGATCTTATAGTATAAGCCAGCAGAGCACACACTCCCAGAGTACACTAATCTGGTTTGCCACCTCAGTGAACTGGTGAGTGATGTCTCTCACCAAATTAAAACCAGACAGCATATAAAAACTGTGGTTTCACCCTGAACCTTCTCTCCCCCGCCCCCTTTCCCTCCATGCCTGTCTGTCTCCCTCAGCTTCCTGCTGCGCCTGGCTTCAATCATCTCTCCAGTCCATTCCCTCCCACCAATTCCAGCAGAAGAAACACGATTTAACAAATGATAGAAAATTTTCCTATTTGCTCAGCTATGTGGGATAACTAATGAAATTAAACAGTCAACAATCTATGTTGCAGTATACACTCACCGGCCACTTTATTAGGTACCCCATGCTAGTAACGGGTTGGACCCCCTTTTGCCTTCAGAACTGCCTCAATTCTTTGTGGCATAGATTCAACAAGGTGCTGGAAGCATTCCTCAGGGAGTTTGGTCCATATTGACATGATGGCATCACACAGTTGCCGCATATTTGTCGGCTGCACATCCATGTTGCGAATCTCCCGTTCCACCACATCCCAAAGATGCTCTATTGGATTGAGATCTGGTGACTGTGGAGGCCATTTGAGTACATTGAACTCATTGTCATGTTCAAGAAACCAGTCTGAGATGATTCCAGCTTTATGACATGGCGCATTATCCTGCTGAAAGTAGCCATCAGAAGTTGGGTACATTGTGGTCATAAAGGGATGAACATGGTCAGCAACAATACTCAGGTAGGCTGTGGCGTTGCAACGATGCTCAATTGGTACCAAGGGGCCCAAAGAGTGCCAAGAAAATATTCCCCACACCATGACACCACCACCACCAGCCTGAACCGTTGATACAAGGCAGGATGGATCCATGCTTTCATGTTGTAGACGCCAAATTCTGACCCTACCATCCGAATGTCGCAGCAGAAATCGAGACTCATCAGACCAGGCAACGTTTTTCCAATCTTCTATTGTCCAATTTCGATGAGCTTGTGCAAATTGTAGCCTCAGTTTCCTGTTCTTAGCTGAAAGGAGTGGCACCCGGTGTGGTCTTCTGCTGCTGTAGCCCATCTACCTCAAAGTTCGACGTACTGTGCGTTCAGAGATGCTCTTCTGCCCACCTTGGTTGTAACGGCTGGTTATTTGAGTCACTGTTGCCCTTCTATCAGCTCGAGCCAGTCTGGCCATTCTCCTCTGACCTCTGGCATCAACAAGGCATTTCCGCCCACAGAACTGCCGCTCACTGGATGTTTTTTCTTTTTCGGACCATTCTCTGTAAACCCTAGAGATGGTTGTGCGTGAAAATCCCAGTAGATCAGCAGTTTCTGAAATACTCAGACCAGCCCTTCTGGCACCAACAATCATGCCACGTTCAAAGTCACTCAAATCACCTTTCTTCCCCATACTGATGCTCAGTTTGAACTGCAGGAGATTGTCTTGACCATGTCTACATGCCTAAATGCACTGAGTTGCCGCCATGTGATTGGCTGCTTAGAAATGAATTGTTAACGAGCAGTTGGACAGGTGTACCTAATAAAGTGGCCGGTGAGTGTATGTATGCGGTATGCAATATAATCTGAACAAGTCTTATTCAGACACTTTCGGTACTTAAACTTAAAAATGAAATTGTTTGAATCAAAAGTTCTCACTTGATCTTCTAGGCAGGGTTTTAGAGGAAACTCTTTATCTGCTTCATTTTTAAAATCAGAATACCCTGTCAACACCTGACCATAGTTGGCTCTAGTATCTTCAATACAGGAGTTTCCAGATTTACAGCAACTACAGTATTCATAGGAAATCCCTGCAAAAAGTATCTGCAAAGGCTGAAGTAATGAGTACTTTATAGTTCATCTTAAAACAAAGATTATTATGTTTTACCTATGTGCAACGACCCACACATGGGCTTTTTAAAGAGATATAAAGCTTCATTACTCTTGCTACCAAGTATTTCTATGCTTTTTTTTAAATGACAATTTGCTTCTGCGTGATTATTTTGATACAAGGACAGAAAATACTAAAGTTAAATGATATATATAATCATGCAAGGCTGCTATGGGGACATATTTTGTAGGATATATGTTGTGTGACTTATTTATGCTTTGGGATCCTAGAGCTCATGAATAGGGGTGGTGGAACTTGTGTAATGGAAAGGGAGTAGAACTGGGAAAATGAGGTTAATCACAATCAATATTGTCATTACAATTTTCAGCAACTGTGGCACCATTCAAGATTTTTCTGAGTCATACAAGTCTCAATTTATACATCACTTTCCAAAACTTTTTTTCCATATCCCTTAGTTTTAAAGCCACAAACGCAGAGGTGGATATTAACCGGTTACATTAAAGTTACAGACAGCGGACGCAAATTAGCTGTTGTGCTAATTCTGGCATATTTACATTGATGCTTTATGCTGACATGTTGATGAATGTGCATTGTCCTAATTCAAATAAATAAAATAAAAAAAATAAAAAAGAATTTACTTGAGTAACTTTTTGAAAAATATTTACTTTTGCAGTATTTTTACTTCTTTGTACTTATAGATCTTGCATGAAGCTTCGCTACTTGAGTTCAAGTTCTGTCTACTCTACTCATTGTAAATAACCTCTCTCAGAAAAGAACAAGAGAAACATCTACGGTTTAAGTGAGATTTATTTTTTCTATCAAGCTTAATCGTTTTTTTATGATACATAAAAACACTGTATTGATTTCAATACATCATAAAAATATCAGAATTATATTCTGAAGTGTTTTTTCACCTAAAACCGTTATTGAGTAATCACTGTTTGTTGTTACATAACGTTTTATTATTATACAATAACATTATTGTAACTTCTTGAAGCACAAGCGTTTGCAAATAACTTTATATTTTTTACAACTTTTTATAATTTCTAGACCATAAAATCTTATGATCTTAATTAGTAAGAAGATCTGTACTCAGCACTTCTGTAAACTTCTTCTTCTTCTGCCTTCTTTTTATTTTTTGAGTGATGAAGTACAGTTTTCTGTGCTCTACCCACCTCTGCATTAATGTCATAGAAATTTATTGGAATTACATTTTGATAGACCAGTGACTCCAAGGCTACAAATATATATAATTATTGCAACATATGAAATTGAAATTAATACATAGACAGCCCAAAAATCATATTCATCTTTAAATGAGTGTTTTCAATAACATTAATTTACTCAATTTAATTTCATGTTTATAGGCATTTATTGTAATATATGACAGGCTAGACATTCCTAAGGGTTAATGAACAGCAGCTGATTTAATTTCTACTTTTTTAATACATTTTTTAATATATACTTTTTTGTATTTTTTTTTTTAGTGTGGCAAAAAAAACCTATTTATTAAATAATTGTACTAAAATTGCACAGTTAATGGGACATTTCATGCTTCACGTATTAAATAGTTCATTATATATTTATTTTAAATTTTTTTATTTTATTTAATTTTGACCTTTATGACCCTCCATACACCTCTGGGGCTTCGTTGTGATGATTCTGAAAATTATCTTGCTAAACTGCACATTATGGATTATTCCTGATCATTCTCATAGATAGAAAAAATAAAAACATACATAATCCTAAAGGACAGATGGTTCCTGTGACCTTATTTCGTGACCAACCAACCAATGTTTCCTCAAGGTATCTTTCGCTCCAAGAAGTACTGGGTTAGTATTTCTTTATATTATACATTAAGCTCAGTTAGAGTTTGAGTATTTCTATTGAAAGAAAAATCTTTCTTTCTATTGAAAGAAAAAGAGAATCCCGCACCATAATGCTGCCACCACCATGTGTTTCTTTGGTGGCACTGTGTTCAGGCCTATGTGCAGTTAGCTTTTTGTTGCTGTATTGCTGCATGGGTTGTGCCAAACTTTAAATGTGACTATCTTTAAACAGTATTTTTTCTTTATTATAGACCCTTTTCCACACAGGATTTTTAGATTTCTAAGCTAATGTCCTTTCAACAGACTTTTCCTTCCTACCCCTCTTACTGTACCTCTCCAGCCTCTGCTGAACTGCACAGCTCTTGGCTGCTTCCCTGATTGATGATCTCCCTGCCTGGCTTAGTCGGTTTGGGTAGACACATCTTTGGTATGTTTGCAGTTCTGTCGTACCTTGTATATTTTTAGATGAACAGTTTTCTTTGAAATGTTAAATCTGGAGATGTTGTTTTATTGTTCAATAACCCAACTTTTTAAAACCCTTCGGAGCTTTATTAGTCTTAGTGATTTAGTGATCTTGATGCCGTTTGTTCAATAATGTTCTTTTTTAACCTCTGAATGCCTTGGATAAATAGATGTTTGTCTACAGGGAATAAACCAAAAACAATAGAATAGAAAATCCCTTCATTGTCACAGCTCAGTTTTTATTTGCAAAAATGAAAAAAACGATTTCTTTAATCCTCAATTAGATCTGTTACTTTGTGTTGGTTAAGCTAAAAAAAAAAAAAACAAAAAAAAAACAGTGAAATGAATTAAAGCACTAGAAAAACGACCTAGAAATAAGTAAAAATGTCTTAAATTAAGTATATTTACCCTTAATTTGAGTAGGTTAATGAGATAGTTTGCCGATGGAATTAGTATTTTTACTCTTAAAATAAGATAATTAGATAATATGCACTTGAAATAACACGATGCAATTGTGTTTTCCTATTTTAAATGTAAATAGTCTTGTTCCTTTGGCAAAATTACTCTTTTACCTCCTCAATCCAAGAGCAAATGCACTTATTTTAAGAAAAAATTACTTTTCTAGATTTTTATTTTTTCCAGTGAGGTTGTAGATAGTGTGAACAACTTCAAGTGGCATTAATATTCTTAAGAGATTTAGATTGTACATTATGATATATAGTATCTAATTTGATTAAGCTTTCTGGGAACGTACAAACTTAAATCTAAATTTATGAAACTTAAGATAACTTAAGTACTTAAAAGTCCTATAAAGCCTCAGAGACTTGACATAGAGAGCTTTTGTGCCGAAGTTCCTTGACCCACCTTAGATCACAGGTGAAGCCTGACCTTACCCTTGTGGGGGTAGATGTTTCCCTGCATTGTTTTCCGTCTCACCTGGATAACAGATGTGGTAATGTGACCTTTTCGTTTCATTTTCCCAGTACCTTCAACACCACCCAACCTCGTCTGCCGTATGAGAAGTTGTTCAGGGGTTGTGTCAGCAGGTCTGCTGCCTCCTGGGTTCCTGGCTATCTCATCTTCTCTATGACGCATTACAGAGACGGTTCAGCTGTCACGCTGAGGAAATCACTCAATCCATTTTACTTCACAACTTATCCCTCTGTGCAACAGATGAGGTCACTCTATGGGACGTAGCGCTCGGTGGCAGCAAGGGATTACCTTATAGTACCTTATAGTAGTGAGTTAACATCTCATAATCTAATAAAAAATAGCTTGAAAATCAGAAAAAACCTCAAACACTGCAAAAAAAATGAAATCTAAATACGTAATTTCTTCTTATAATAAGTGCATTTTTTCTTGAATTAAGGATTTAAGTGAGACACTTTGCCAATGGAACAAGACAATTTACACTTAAAATAAGAAAAAACAATTGCATCGTCTTATTTCAACTGCATTTTATCTAGATACCTTATTTTAAGAGTAAAAATACTAATTCCATTGGCAAATCATCTTATTTACCTGCTCAAATTAAGGGTAAATAGCCTTAATTTAAGACATTTTTACTCATTTTGAGATCATTTTTGCAGTGAAGACAAACAGTATTGCTCCTAAAAGAAAATCCACTAAAATACATGTTTTCAGATAAAACTTTAGTGTTTGTAAAATATTTTTCTAGTGATCCAACTATATAATGTTCAATTTTTTTATATATTTGTAGAAGGCAAGAGGGAACAAACATCAATTGCATAACAGCTTTAAAAGAAATTACTTTGTTTTAAGTTGTTTGATTATATTTTAAAAACCCACCCATTTCTGCAGGTCAGGAATCTTTTCAAAGGACATTAAGAAGGTTTGTTATAATTACTAATGGAGTGACATAATCCTTTTTTTGTTTCAGGAATGCAATCAATAGCTAGCCACTACCTAACAGAGCTATAGTCATAAAAAAGTCAAATAGGGAGTAGGTTATAAAATATTTTTTTAATCATATTTTTCCATCCATTGATCCATTATTTCCCACTTATCAGGAATCGGGTCGCGGGGGCAACAGGTCCAACACAATATGCAACATCTGAGCTGGACAGTTAATAATCGATAGCAAAGCAACAATAAACTGACTCAGCATCCATCATGTGTCCTTTTTTTTTTCTCTGAGCTGTCCAAACCGAGCAATCTGATACACTTTATAGCTCCCTTGGGGAAAGTTGTTTTAGATTTGGTTGCCTTCACTGAAGATCAAAACAGCATTTCACAACAGAAACATTATCCACCAGTATCATGCATTGCACAATTCTCATATTCCCAGAAAGAGGAAAAAAGTATTGATGCTATTGTTCAAACCTTGCAGCATGATCCTCAGCATCAGTTAAGGTTTAATGTTGGAGGTAAACAAGGATCTGTTTTTCTTTTCCGTTTTAAAGAATTGTTAGTGTGAAATAACTTTTATTATTTGGTTATTGGCCTGTGATTCTGCAAAGAGGCATGAATTGGGAGACCACAAAGTAGAGGATTATACTTTAAGAAGGACCGTGCCTAAAGCTGTGCACAATAATCGGATAATCAGACCAATACTGTAACAATAATTTACCATGTTCTAATGAAACAAACGAGAGTGTTTGTCTGAAACAATTTTAGTTTTGATTAATATTTTCTTATGCATTTTTCCAAATAAACTGCTTCTTTTTTCATTTCTTATAAAGTGTTTTTTCTGTCAGCTTGAGGTGAGCACCTGACCATTTTGTCAGAGCAATATGTTCTCTGTTCATCATGAAACACCTGTCCTAAAAATCGTAAGGGTTGAAAATAGATATCAATTCTTGCTGGTATTATTTAGAAAAAGTTGGCTTATATTTTTTACTACAACCTGCATACATTTTAAAATATTTATTCCTTATTTAAGATTTTGACCAATACAACCTATATATCTATATACAAACATACACAACCCAACTTCTCTCTCTATCTATGCTGAGCCTTTCCATTGGCTTCCATTAATTTCTACAGACTTTTGTGACCGTTACCCTTAAAGTTATGGTTTAACATCTAACACTAACCCCAACCTAAAATCATTTCACACTTTAGTCCTAAACGTGACCAAAAAAAGCAATTCCCCCCCTTTGGGGTACAAGAATTTTGCCCCACAAGGAGTCGTTCCCAAAATGTGCTGTTTTCCCATAAACTTATCCCCAGTATAAATACAATTTTTATAGATTCATATTTAACAGTTTCAACCATAACATCTAATACATTTTTTTAATCACTGCATAAGTTTCTTATATAACAAATTACACAGATAAACTCCAAAATTGCCTTTTAATGCCTTGACAATACAAATTTTAATTTAAGAAATATGTGAACTAAAATGTTGAAATATTCAAAAGAAACAGAGAAAATGTTTTTATGACAACACAAGGAAACATATGCATCTTATTTGAATAGAATGAAGCAGGAATTATGAGAGAGAAATGTTCAAAAAACAAAAGATCTATCTGCCTTTTCATGAGTCTTTATCCAAAAATTAAACAGTCAGCTACAAAATATTTATTCTGGATATAATTTAGGGATTACTTTGGCAGAAATTAAAGAAAGTTTTGACTTACCTCTTGTAAACTGGAAGAAATAAATCCTTGACAGCTAGACAAGAGCATTTTTTTACACTTAGAATGTGGTCATTAGCAACATAAAGTTAATTAAATAGTGAAGGTAGAGACGGACATGCACTGAGCTGCTGGGTGAACCATGAGGATTGACCTCAAGTGCAGACATGGAGCTAAGCATGTGGTGTGCAAAAAGACGGATTTCTGCATGATCACAGTGGGTGAAGCAGTTTGTCAGAGTTGAGCGTGCATTAGACACATGTTGAATACGTTTTGAACAATGCACATCTGTCTCACCAAGCTCTCAGATTGGTAACTCTACATTGAAGTTGGTGGTGTTTCCCCGGAAACATAAATCTTTTACTGGAACAAAGTATCAGACCGTTCCGGCTTACTTTCACCCTTCAGAATTATTGAACTAAATTTAAGAATATTTACTTAGATTTAGACAGATTTGTCATTTTGTTTGCACAAGTGTAAAACAAAAATAAATTTCGTTTAGAACAGCTCTCTAGAGAATTTCATTTTTTACTTTTTAAGTGCAGCCTTGAAAAATAGTAAAAAAAATATATAAAAACAGTAATATAAACATATAACCTTTAATTTACAGTTCTAACATTTCAGGCTTTTTAATATATATAATGATAAAATATAATAAATATAATAATATACAATAAAATAACCTGTTTTACAAACATAACATAAAACTTAGCAAAAAGATAATTTCTGCAGTGAAATCTGTCAAAATCTGCAACAGCAACACGGGTTTAGAAGTGCAGGTTATTTCCTCTGAGTCAAGCTGACGTATTATTAAAATAAAGATAAGTTGAAGCAAACAGTAACTAACAGTGGGTTGTGAAACTGTAGGTTTCTACCTTAAGATCTGCTTAAAGAGCGGATTCAGCTGTCTTTATACTGGAAGAGCTACTTTAAATAGACTGCTTATATCTGTCTAGCTGTTTGTTTCCTCCATGATATTTTTTCACTTGACTTAAACTTGCATGACAACTTTCAGTGAGGCTAGGGACACTTTTACTGACGATAACTTTGCAGAACCTCAGTTAAAAAAAGTTCAAAATATAATCTATAAGCTGGAAGTTGTTGGTTCAGTTCCAGCTTCCTTCGTTCACATGTCAATGTGTCCCTGGAAAAGGACACTTGACCCCAAGTTGCCCCTTGATCTTCATATGAGTGTATGATTGTCTGTCATTACAACTCTACTGCAGGGTTGAGCAATTACAGTTTGAGTGCAGGTGTCCTACAACTTTTAGATACGTCCTTGGTCCAACACACCTGAATGAAATGGCAGAGTGACCTCCTCAGTATGCTGTCAATTGCTCCAGAGTTCCTCTTAATCGTCGAATTAATTATTCAGGTGTGTTGGACCAAGGACATGTCTAAAAGTTGCCGGATACTGGCCCCCAGCTACTGGAATTGCTCAACCCTGCTCTGTAAGGTCTTTCAGGTACTTGGTCAGTATAACTAGACCAGCAATAAATAGTTCAGTCCATTTAACAGAAAAAGAAATGAAAATCAATCCACATACACTGAGCTGTAATAGTAAGATATAAAGACTGGGCAAAAATGGAACAAAGTCCAGATGAAATCCTGAAACACCTTCAGAAAGTCTGGAGAAAACTCGGACGAGGCCATGTTAAGTGTGTTTGAAGAACACACAGTTTGTATTCATGTTTTCAGTTATGTAAGATGTGTCTCAGAAGGTGTTCTGAAGGTCAGAGCTGCCTGCTTTATACACGTTGAAGCTGTTCTTACCATTTTCTGGCAAATCATGATCAAAAGTTGTTCTGTTAGCCCCATCAACCTACACCTCTTCATGTCTAGTGCAACTTTTAATGTAAATGGCTTTTTTTATTATTTTTTTTTGCAATTAACAAGCTAAAGCAAATGTTACCGTGGATTAAAGGTTCATAGGATACCATTTGAAAAAACTTTTTTTTTTATGCTTTCAAAAAAAAATTAAGCTTGAAGAAATATGCTTCAGGACAGATTTCAAAGGGCTCTTATCTATTCATTCAGTGGAAGAACATATACAATTTTCCAAATCTAAAACTGAACTGCAAACTGCCGAAGTTTTTAAATTTTTATTTTTTATTTAAGCACTTCTGAAAGTCAGATACAAACTGACAAACAAGCATATCTTTGCGCTTGTTTTTTTTTTTTTTTTGGGGGGGGGTGAAGTTGCTTGAGGACCCAAATGCAGAGATGAGTTCTTGTAGATTTAATAGGGCAACTGAGGCAGACATCCAAAAACTAAAAAATACAAAGAACCAGAACACACCAGGGAAAACTCACATGGGGAGCCAGAGACAAGGACAGTTGGTATCTGCAGAGGTGGAGTATATAAGGGGAACAGAACAAAATATAATATAAGAAGCAGGTGTGAGTGGAACTAAGTAGAAGGAAGCCAAGGGGAAAGGAAACAAGCACAAGGGGGCAGCAGAGAATAACTAAAGACTGTTTGAATATAATAAATATAACCAAAGATCAACAAGACGGAACAACTGATAACTGAAAACTAAAAACTGAGAGTCCCAAAGGGACTCCCGAAAGGGGAGAACCATAACAATCTGTGGTTATTGTGATCACAAAGGAGTCATTGGTACATTGCCAGACAATGGAGAGAGATTCTGTTCACATGTAAACATGTTTGGACTCTCAAATATAACAATCATAGAATTAACATAATAAGGAAAAAACCTCTATGCAGGTGCGCACAATTGTAAGCAGCGGGATGACAGACAGTCTTTCACAATTAACTTTAATATTCTGAAATGTTTATAAAAAAAATAACATCTGAAAAGATGCGCACTTAAATTATGATCATTATTTAGTGTTATTACTTTTTATTTTAATAATTATCATTATTGCCTCCGACAACGTTAATCTCTCTTTCAGTCTCAAATTGCCAGTAACACTCGTTATCTGCTCATTTTAATGGGTGGAACAATAACGGTTCGCACTTCTTAACATTTGTGCAGAAATCCTTGTTTGCCCACTTATTCCACGTACTATAAAATAAAACAATTTTATGCGTAATTTAGTGCCTGTTATTTGGAATCTTTGATAACCAGGCTAGTTGCGTTGGATAATGTGCAAGTTTATCTGCTATAAGTTAACAAGCGGCAGGCTGACATTATTCAGCACAATAGAAACTCAAAGAGTGCATTGGTAAAAGAAAACAAATGCATTTTCAAAAAATAAAACTTGATAAACAGCAAATTTGATTAATTGAAAATATACCCTTTTCTAATAACCTTTCTAACAGCTTTAGATTTGATATATTTCTCCCAAGAAATCTGTTTTTTATTCTTCATTTTTTTAAAAACACCTATGAAACTAAGAAGAAGGTGACAGCTGAAGATGATTTGACCTGAAAATATTTTTGGTTTAGGAGGTGCAAACCTTATACCCTCAAATATCACTTGTAGGTAATAAATAAATGGAAATCAAACACGCTGCATTAGAGAAAGAGGTGATGAGTGACAAACAGTCACTGGTGAACCTAAAGGCGACACAATGAGTTATGTCTGTGAGAGACAGGTCACTAGACGCGGCTGAGGTCAAAGGTTGACAATGTTACTGTTTAACACAAAAACACGTGTACAGTATCAACAGGGCACAGATTAATGACTATCTAAGCCTATACGTGTGCAAAATTTGCACAGGAGCTCCTTGCATATCTCTGTTATAATTAATCACACCACGGCCCTCCACTCGGGTCTCCTGCTGTTTTATGGCTTAACCTGCCACAATAGGGGGATGAAAGCCACAATCTGAAACGGGTGAAAGGAAATGGGAGCGAGGGGAGAGGGATGGTGGGTTTAGAGTGGATGGAGAAGTGAGTGTCAGTTGAAAAGGAGAGAGGAGATGAAAGACAAACAGTGAAACAGGTCCATGGAAAATGAAGGGAGGGAAAGAGGGTAACAGAGACAGCCGCCAGATGTGTTCAATCCCCCAAAATGGTCACTAGTTAAGTGAATAAAGCCTAAAAAGCATCTGTTTGTGTTCAGCTAATGTCCAGATAGAGTTTATGTTCCCCTTATTTTGAATAAGAGCAAAAACCTGTTATTCAGGTTTTACCTTTGAATAAAGGTTTTGTTGCTTATTCAGGAGTTTAATATATCTTAATGTTTAATATATATAATATAGTTTAAAATATCTTAACTGCTTAGAAGAGAGCTTAAATATATAAAATTATATAGCTAGAATAAAAGTTGCCGTTATAGAACTTAATGGGTATTTGTATTAATTTTTTTTCTAATTATGAAATGTTTGCGGGTATAGCCCATTGATCTTTTATTAAGTCTTCGACAACAATTAAAACTAGAATAAAAATCTGAGATTACTAAATGGGGCGTTCACATCATTTTGATAGTCAGGACATCTGGTTTAGATGCAAGTCTATAGTATACGGCATCGAGAGGTCCAGCGGCACCGGAGTGGTGAGTCTTGTAGCATTTCCAGCGTTAACAACAGCGTGTTTTCAGCGTTAAAATTGGAACTCTTGCAGCTATATGCTGAACGTCAACAAATAAGAGAAACCGATTCAAAAGCTGCCTGGTAGACGAGCGCTTCATACAAGCAATGATCTCGAATACTGCAAAACTGTCAGCATAAAACTACTAAAAATTAATATATTTAATAGGGTTACATTCCACAGGTTTTAAATAAAATACACAAGGTAAGTGGGCTGTAATTATAATTGCAATTAAAATATTGTCTTAGTGAACTGTGGTGAAACTGTTAATAATAAATACACTAAAATTGTCAAAACCTGCTCTTGAAAAATATCAGATTTACAATTAAAAATCTAAAGCAAATGTTACCATGGCTTAAAGGTTCATATGATACCATTTGAAAAAAACTTTTTTTTACACCTTCAAACATTTTTTTAACTTGTAGAAATGACTGAACCAATCACCCTCTAGAAACGACAAAGGAAAATCCCCACCATCCTAGTCGGCTTCAAAGAGTTTTCACTGGGGACTCCATCTGTATGCAGGGACATAATCCGGATGATCTGACTGCATGGATGTCATTTTCAGGTGGAGAAACATGTCAATATTACTTATTTTCTCCACTCATTAAAGCAAAGAAAGCGAAGCCATTTTCTTGATTGCAAGTAACAGAGCAGCTTGAGGCTCGGAACGTCCAGAGCGTCTGACTTCAAAATGATCAAATAGCCATTGAGGCATTTAATGCCTTTTTTGACCCTTAAATGGTGTTTAATGGTGTTTCACAACACATTGTAAAACCCCTTTTAAACTTAAATTGTAAAAAATGGTAAATTGCTAAACTGATGTATCAAATCAAATCAAATTTATTTGTATAGCCCTTTACAATAGCCAAATGGTACCCAAAGTGCTTTACAACAAAGGCATAAAAACAATAAATAACACATATAAAACATACAAGATACAATTAAAAGTGCTGTAGTGGTGCAGTGCTGCAGGATATTAAAAGCCTTCCAGAGGTGCATAGAAAGGAGCACACAGAAAGATGACATCTAAGAGACAGTATTATCCTAGTCAGAATTAAAAGATAATTTAAGAAAGTGGGTTTTAAGCTTTTTTTAAAAAAGGCTGAGGTCAGTAGTGGTGCGGATGTCAGGGGGTAGATTGTTCCACAGTCTGGGAGCAGCGATGGCAAAAGACAGATCGCCCCACTGTTTGAGCCTTGACCTTGGGACCTCTAGCAGAAGCTGACCCGAGGAGGAAAGTTAAAATCTCAGACAAGTAAACTGATGTAACTTAGAAGTACTTTTCAAGTCAGCGTACTTCAAGGTGCTTTACACTTCATTCATTCATATACACATCACACTCACATTAGCACAATAATGGTGGCTTGCTACAGTGTAGCCATGGCCTGGGGCACACTGACAGAAGCAAGTCTGCCATACACAGACACCAGCTGGCTCCTTGACCACCATAAATGTTCAGGATATGCATGAATAAAACCAGAACTGATTTACTAACTAACCAAGCTATTTATCATTGGTGGAAAGTAACAAAATACATTTGATTACTGTAATAAAGTTTTTATTTTTTTTATTTTTTTTTGAATATCTTAACTTTACTTGAGTATTTTTTTTTACTAACTTTTACTTCACTACAATTTAGTGTAAAATGTTTATATAAAATTTTATATAAAATACTTTCTAATGACCTTTGCAGGGCTCAGCTTTGTAATCCGCTGTTGCTGTTTTACTTTCTTGAAATGCAATTTCTACATGGCAGATAGCAGCCCTTGGGATAGAATCTGGACACTATTGTTAGAGATTTTTATGATATTCCACAATCATGAGACACTTAAGGCAGCTATTATTTACAATTTATACATTTTATTAAGGTGTTAGTTGTTGCCATGTGGCCAAGTTGTTTAGTACAATGAGTTATCAAGTCAGAGTTGTAGTTTCTTTGTGGCAATAGATACAACCTTAAACCTGTATTCCATAGCAAAAGTATGAGAAGAATTAAGACTCTCCTGTTTTCTATTTAGTTTGTTTTTAAATAAGAAATAATAATCCAAATAGCTGCCAACTTATTTTTTGTGGTATTTTTATGCTGAAGTTTTTTGCAGGTGGCATAGAATTTGTAGAAGGTGGTTCTATGTGTCGGTAGAACAGGTGCCTTCTGAAAGTTACAAGGTTCTTTAAAATTTGACAGAAATGTACTGATATCAGAAAAATGTAATTCATATTTTTGAAGACATAAGTACTTTTAAATGCATATATTTCTGAATAGTTAAATATTATCAAAATCGAATACTTCAATACTTTAACTTCAGTAGATGATGATCGAACAACTTTTACTATTAGTTGAGTAAGATTTGACTATGAGTATCAATTAGTTTACTCAAGTACTATTGTTGAGTACTTCTTCCACCACTGCATTTTACCATATTAAAACCTAGTTTGTTACCTGTTAATTTACTGGAAGCACTCTAGTTTGAATAAAGCAGTTATGTCACTGGATAAGGCAAGCATTTACATGTTTACGTTCACAGTTATGGCTTGACTTAAAACAGCCCTAAGTCATGCAGTGTGTGGTTAACCTTTGCAACAACAGCATCAACGACAAGCAGGGGGGCACCATTTTATCAAGCAAGGAGGCTAGTTTTTAATGAGGGCTGGAAACCAGTTAGACCTGGAAATAGAAGCTTCTTTCTCCGTTCACTGTAGCTGAACGAGAAAAACATTTTTGATTCAATAGATAGACTTTATTTATCTTCTTAAGTGCTATTTTGGACAGATCTACCCTGGACAGATCTCCAGTCAAATGCTGGGCGACACCGATGCGTCAGGACAAACAACTATGCAGACACAGAATCTCAGACATTATAAAGGGAAGGTAATGAACACCTAATATTCTTCTAGGCATAGGAGAAGGCCAGATTATCTGGAGAAACTGACATTTGGGGAACACAGAAACTGGATATGAACCTCAGACCTGTTGCCACAAGGTAAGACTGCAAGCAACTGCTTTACAATGCAAATCTGAAACAGCATTGATTTATAAACTCTATTTAGTTTAGAAAGGGGACTGGATAAAGCTAAGGGCCTTAAGACAGGTATTTAAGACAGGAGTAGAGAGGAATTGTTGTATCTTCCAATGGGGCAAACTGATTTAATTACTTTTAATAACAAATACTTCCTTTATATAAACATATTACACATTTTTTGCAGAAGAAAAGCAAAAGGAATGACTTTTAGATGAATCATATGACAGAGTATACTTGAATAGCTGCATTATTATGCAATATTATTTTTGTAAGGTACATAAACTTCTAAAAATCTTAACCCCTTCATGCCTTAATTTATTTACATGTATGTAATAAAAGTGTGTTTTTGCCTTTAGGTAGTTGTCAAATACCATAAATACATATAGGGATGTTGCACATTTATAACAACATTTATAATGCTCATAATTACATTCACCTTCAGGGATTATTTGTACCAGAAACCAATACTTTCCTCTGCAGTGAATGTAATTACTGACATGCATGTTTGCTGTTTGAATAATGCAAATGGTTTGTTAATTATATTCCAACAACAGGTATCAAGGCATTAAAACAAAAACTCTCAACTCTAACCTTGGGAGTTCTAGTTATACAAGTACAGGTACACAGCTAAAAATGTTTTAGCATTCATATGCATGTGCACATATAGCATAGAATTAGGTAGAATAGAAAGACACACACACACACACACACACACACACAAAACCAAGAAGACAGAAGACTAACCACAGACCTAAATAATATGAAAAGACAGAGAAAAACAAATCCCAGAATGAAATTAACAAATACTGTGTGGTTATAAATAAAGGGAGGGCATATTCAGGTATAACTGAGTTAAAGTCAGAGGATAAGAAAAAAAACAGCAGCTTAAAGATGGAAAAACTGCACAACAAGAGTAAAAGCAGAAAAGAAACAGTTCCAGAAAAGGTAAAAAAAAAAAAAAAAAAAAAACTGTGCAAATAGTCCTTAGCATCTGTAGTAATAAAATATGAAGATATTTTAGAATGGATGCATGACTCAGCTTTTAGAAGCATTTAAACCCTGGAACATATCTGCTCTTTGAAATGATTTAATTTCAGCGTAATGATTGGAGATTACAGCAGGAAAACCAAAATAAAGTCGCGTATCAAAATGATCCTCATCAAAGCTGTTCAGCCACATGCTACAAATTAGGCATCTCTACTTGATCTGCTATCCGCATCCAATCCAATATGAAAAAAATGGTTTGGCAACATGTGCATCATAAACTAAATGTTTTAGGCTCAGGCAGAGTTGACATTAACTTTATTCTAACAAGCAAATGCAAATGAATTACAAAACAAAGGAGTAAAAACCAAGCAGACCTCCTTACAGGTTTTGAGGACCGATTGCTAAAGAGAGGATGACATGAGAAAGATACCAGGACTTAACATATCTACTTTGTATCCTGTACATCCTGCTGCCTCACACACCTGGTACTGATTACTAAATCCACTCTTGGTGTGCGTGTGATCCGTATGAAAAGGAGAAAGAGATAAAAGACAGAGGAGATGGATGGATGGAGAGCTGAAGGAGGGCTGCAGTTTCATTTCTGCGAGCTCACATGTGTTTACCCATGAGAGCGAGAGAGAGAGAGAGAAAGAGAAGCAGTGCAGTGATGATGTGACACAAACCAGATGTGTAAGCACAACATCTGCTTGGTTTTTGCCTCTACAATGCAGAGAAACCAACCACTGATGAAACTAAGGAATGTATGAATATTAAGCTTTATAGTCATATTTATCTGTCATCTCATCTCTTAATTCCATCTTTATCTTGTTCTGTCTGTTTGCAGTTTACCCCAAAATGAGGAAGAAATACACACAACTTGGCTAAAGTTTTAAAAGAATAAAATATAGATATATTTGGATCCAAAACAATAAAAAAAGACTTGGTGCAGTTGAAACAATAACTCTTTAAAACATATTAATGTCATAATTTTAACTTTTTAAACCTGCAATTTCACAGCAGGTTATAGGCTTCCTATAGAAGTTTGAATCATCTCCAGTCAAAGAATGTTTTAGTGGTTCACTCAGCATGATTTACATGTGCTTAAACTATGAGAACATGTTTGCAAGTTTTCATAAGGACCCAAAAGGTGCTGAGAAAAAACTCATTAAAACTCCCAATATTATTCTGTTCAAATCTCAAACGTCCAACACTTTTTGAAGCTCTGTACACGGCCCAAAGAGTTTATGAGACCCTGCACTGGGATTTAGCCTCAAATAAAGTTGCATTTTGCAAAGTCTGACTTGCTCATAGCAGTGGAAATGTTCTTTATAAAGATACGACTCTTTACACTGTTATCTTCAGACCAGGACCTAAAACTGAATGTTATTTTAAGCTGATGGGTTTTTTTGTTTAAGTTCATGTTTTGGAAAATCACTTGTTAAATTAAAGACCAAAAAGTAATACAAATTTAACTTTCTCTTCTTTAAACCTAACCTTCTGCATGCTTAAAGGTATAGTGGAGGATTTTTGCGAAATTTTGAAAAGACCTGCACTCTCCACTAAAAAAAAGGCACATGTACAACCCTGTACCTGCATGTGCAAAAGTTTAACAGTTGCTGTTTGCATCGCTCATACAAGCTTACTTTTCAAAAGGTATTAATTTTTTCCACTGTGTCAGACTCACCACAGGTAAGTGAAAATGGGGACGAGCACATATGGCGGCCTTACGTAACCATACCACCAGAATGATTGACAATTAGGAGGACCACTTATTTTGATGATCCGTCTGAAAAAAGAACATTCTCGACTATACCTTTAACTCCATCATTCAACACCAAAAGCTCAAAAACCAATATAGATAGATGTGGAAAAAAGCTGAGACATTAGAATACCATTCAGTTTCAAATGCATCTGATCAACTGCTATTCCTGAGGAGGACATAACAGAAAAAAGTGAGACAAAAATATTTTAGTAATCCAAAGTTAGCTTCTGAAGATTTAGTAGTGATGTAATGAGATGAGCTAAGGCTTCGAGACGTGTGTCGAGTAATGGAGAGGGCGTTTCCATGAGGCGCGTATCGAGGCTTGCTTTATTTGGGGGAGGAGCCAAAATAGATGACGTCCAAAGCCTCGCTACTCAGCCATACCATGTGACCGCTTCGGGAAGTGGTTCAGTTCGTCCGGAAATTCGACAGACATTTAAACAGCCTCTTTGTTCAGTCAAGATGTGAGAGTTTGTAAGAGAGTTGCTGTCAGATGGATAGATTCTAAGAATAGATTGGTTGGAGAAACAACCAATCTAGTTGGTTAAAATTATTTTGGTTAGAATAAACAATGTGATGATCAAAATCTGAGCAAGTCACTGGTGATAGATGTAATTGGTTAGTCACCTTGTTAGGGGTGTCAGCTGCACGAATTAGAGTTCCACTCCTGACGCTGATGGTTTAATACCCACCTCAGACTTTTGACAGTTGCGATATGTATTGGTTGCCCTAGTACATGTATAGATTGGGTAAAAACACTACTAAATTAGATTGGTTGGTTTAGCCAAAAGATTGGTTGAACACATAAATTCCAACCCAATTGAAACCAAAAACTGTGGAAAACCTAATATGTTTAAGTGAAAATTACTAACACCTTACATTTTGCTCATCATTGCCCAATTTGCACAAACACTTTCACTGTCTGCTTGAGCTTATTTCACTAAAATGGCAGAAAAACAGTCTACCTCAAGTTATTTTTCTCTTCTAAGAAATTTTACATACAAAAAAACTTACAAAAGATTTTATTATACACACCAATTATTAACAATTTCAAAGGAACTTAAATGGGCAACAAGAAAAACAACAGCAAAAAAAAAAAAAATTTGCACATAATTATTACTAATTGTAGTTCTGCACTCCACCAGTAGGTGGTGACATGTTCACATGAAGCTTCATGAACTGTGGGGATCATTGAAGCAATTTGGCCAAATGGTTCAATGCCTCATGAGGCTTCATCTCACCATCACTAAGATTTAGTAAAACTATTCCTGATCAGTTAGACTGACTTAAGTCAAACAGTGTTTCTGTCTCTCACAGGGTCCACGTGTAGTTAAGGTAAAACAAAGGTACAGATGATATTCTTTAGTTTTACATAATTTAGACTGAATTATAAGGTTTTTTGAAAGCATGATCTCAAAGGAATATCAAATGTTGAATTAATATCCTTTAACTTAATCTCCTAGAAGAGCCCTGCAAAGGTCTTCATGCTCCTTGAAAATGTTTACACTTTGTTGTATTAAAGCTAGGGCTCCACAAATTGTTGTAATAATTGTTTTCATTATTAGAAAAATTTGCTAGTTGTGCATAACTTGCTGGACAGGGCGGTGAAATGCTATACTGAGCCACCTGCGGGGACAGGGGCGGTGCTGCAATGTGGCTGACTTTAGTGCCTTAAGGAAAAGCGAATGGGTCTCGGCGCAAGTCTGTTGATGACAGAGAAAGAAGCATGTCTGCAAACTCTTCTCAAGTTTTTCTTTTATGAAAAAAAGTGTAGGGACTGAAATAGCTTACAATATAATCTGCCGTTACAAAGAGAGACTATTAATTTGATGACATTAACCATGAAAACGTTCAGTCACCACAAGCTGTGGTCACATTGGCCAGGCGGAACCATTATCACCTAAACATGTGCACATGCCTGTAATAGTCAAAATTAGACGTTTTCAGAGTCCAGTTGAGGACTTCCAACAGACATTTCCCTATCATATATGTGCAAATAAGCAGGTAAATGTGTAAAAAAAAACACTATTACCATTTTTGAAGCAACTGTCTAAAAGACTGCGTAATGCTGAGAGCCTTGCTTGACTTCAATAAACATTAATAAATTAATTAGGTACCGCGTCTTCAGGCTCACCATGCCGCTAAATATATTTAGTGACGCTTGTTGAGCATAAAACGTTTTAAAGGCTCTAGAAGCGGTTATGTGGTTTGGTCACTGAGAAGTAACAACTAATTGGTTTCAGTGCCGAAACAACAGATGGTAGCCAGAGGCAATTTTTTCCATAAATGCTTGTTAAGATGGAAATATCAAATTTCATTTTTTATGACTGCTCATTGTGTGAGTTCTGTTTCCTATGAGCCCAGAAAGATATTAACACCTTTCAATGATCTATTTATTAAATTTAGTATTGTTATCACAACAACTCTTTAGTACTTACCTCCTACACTTTACCGTTTAACGTTAAAGTAAATCCACCTGTATATAAGCCATCCGGATTGTACATATGTCACTTCAAACCTCTGTGCTACTACCTTGTATTTTTTTAAAAATCTTTTTATTTTTTAATTCTTATTTTTATTTTATTTTGTTTTTCATTGTGTGCGATACATGTACACTTGCACCTTAATCCTTATTTATCTTGATATACTGTATATACCTGGATATTCTGTATATATATATTGTTTATTCTTCTTAATGCACCTTTTTCCTCCTTGTTTGCACCTTCTTTAATTACTATGCCAATATGTGACGAGTGAATTGCTCCGCTGTGAGATCAATAAAGCTCATCCAATCTAATCTAATCTCTACAAGCCAAATTTGTGAACTGCACAACTTCCAGTTGTCCTGTCTTACAGATTCTCTAACCTGAGCTTTGGATGTCTGCAGCTCCTCCGGGGGCAAATTTTTAATTAATTCTTTCCTTTCCAGGCAAACTGATTAGTAATTATTCAACTTCGGAAAGTAATTGGTTACATCAGATAGTATTTAAGGGTAATAAATGCCGTTTGTAAAAATACTCTGCCCCCTAACTTAAAATAAACTGCAGTTACATGTATTGGTTGTGAATAAACTTGAACAAGTTATAAACCTACAATTGACAGTGGGTGCACTTTTTTCAACATAACTGTATGTTTTCTTTTTGACTTGCAGAATGACACATAATTCATGGAATTAGCTCAACAAATCCAACTTTTTCTTTAAACAATGATCCAAGGAGCCACATTTCTACAAATAAACAACTGTCTTCAACATTCCCAATTAAACAAATACACGCTGAGAGCATTAAACACAGCTGAACACCCGCTGTTGAACAGTTCATTATTTTGATTAATCTAAGCAATTATGGTGGAGGACTTGGATACTTGCTTTTCTCTTATAATTTATTTTGGTTGGCCTATCAGGACAACTTTTACTGGGCTGTATCCACTTTCAACAGGCAGTTAAACAGGAATAACTTTGCAATTCAGACAGGGGAAAGTGCCCATGTCTGGTTTAGTCATGATCTTTTACAGAGGTTTTAAAAAGAGATGTCGGACATGGACTTGAGCATAGTTTGACAGATGTATTCAGACATGGTCCACAGCAGCCATGGTTAAAGTATAACATTTGTAAATATAGGTGTACTACTGATATTTAAGTCCAAACATCAAGATTTGTATCCAAAAGATTTAGAAAACAAGGAAGCAAACAGATGTTAGGCTGAGCTCCAAGGAGCTGCACCGATTTGTCATTTTGTTTGAGGCAGTAGGGGGTAAGCAGTCTGTTTTGCTCAATGTGGTATCCCCTGCAACGGTCTGTTGGTAGAAGTTGGGGGGGATGTTAACCCCCACTGACCGGAATACAAATACATACAATAGAGTACATGCAAAGCAGCTTTCACTGTGTGTGCCTCTACCTTTCACTTCACTCAACTGTCATGTGCATTTGTAGCAAAGCTTCAAAATGTTTAAAGAAGTGAAATATGACTCAGCTGTTTCCATTTGGGTTAAAGCTTTAAAATGATGTCTGAACCTCAGCATGGCGTTTAAAAAGCCCCTCAGTGAGCGACTAGATGCTTTAAAAATGTAATTTATAGAACATCTGCTGGCAAAATTTATTTCACAGTTGCAGGTATTCATTTAAATTGATGGACTTTTTTTCTTATCTTTCACCTGAAGGCTTGTTATTTCAAGTATTGACGGTTTGGTTTGCTTTTACTTAATCCAAAATTAGGAGGAAAATACCAAGAAATGTTTACCCAATTTATGAAATCAAACCAATATTTAGTGAGATTAACAAAGAAACAAGAGTGGTTCGAATTAAGTTTCAGGGGTTTTATGGATTTTAAAGGCCAAATTCAATTCAATTCAATTTAGTTTATTTATATAGCGCCAAATTCACAACACATGTCATCTCAAGGCACTTTACAGTTCAACCAGATCATACAGTCAAATTGATACAAAGTTTTCTATCTAAGGAAAACCAGTTGATTGCATTCACTCATTGACTCAAATACAATCCCTCATACTAAGCATGCATGTAGCAACAGTGGAGAGGAAAACTCCCTTTTAACAGGAAGAAACCTTCAGCAGAACCAGGCTCAGTGTGATCGGCCATCTGCCGAGGCCGACTGGGGTTCAAGGAGACAAAAGCAGAAATAAGCAAATAGAAAGGAGTGCGTCTAGAGCAGTTTTATCGTGTGATGGTAAATTATCCTTTCTTATCTCTATGTGGCTGGTCTAAATCGCCCGAAAATGTTCCAAGTAATAAATAATCGAGAGAATTTACAGTATGCTGGGCGCTTTTATATAATATAATTCAATTTTATTGTCATTACACTGTCACAAGTACAGAGCAATGAAATTAATTCTCTGCATTTAACCCATCCCCTTGGGGAGCAGTGGGCTTCCATTGTGGAGAGCCGTGTGGGGTTAAGCGTCTTGCTCAGGGAGCCAGAGTGGCAGTATGTGGGAGTGGGGGATTGAACTCACAATCGCAGGATTCAAAGCCCTATGCCCTAACCACTAGGCCACCACTCACCTGCTGTGACGTAAGTGTAGTCAAACTTCCTTTGGCGGGTGTATATAAACACTACTTCACGAATTGTTAGGCACTCTAAAAGGATCGTTAAAACGTCATTACAACGGAAAAGGAATGTTTAGTTATCCGAAGGAGCCAGTTTTGCGTCAAATTTCGATCCGGAAAGTAAATAGAATAGACAAAAAGCAACTGGACAATCTTTGGCGTCCAAACCGATACAGCAAACTATGTTCAGATTACATCACGGCGGAATCTTTTATCATCAATCCTGCTACCACACCATCAGCTGGATTCAATATACTAAAGATCTGTTTTATAGCTTCAATAAAGTGCCTGATGGCAATAAAGTTAATTTTTCTTTTTTTTTTTTTTTTTTATGAAATATTTAATTTCATAAAACAACGAACTCTAGCTTGTAGCACAGTTTAGTATAGCCGCAGCTCCAGATGGATTTTCATATCATTATGGTCCCGGAACCGGGTAAAAACCACATGCGAAGGGTAATGTTTCCCACCAGGACAGAAGAAACGACCCGGTGCTTGGACGCTCTTTGCAATCAGGTTACTGTGGCACCGCTCTCCCCATCCAGGCACTGCAGCGCCACACAGATGCTATGCACAACTGCCAGCACAGCACACAGAGCTCCAGCACTGACCGCCAGCCTTCATGCCCGGCGTTTTACCAACTGTAAAGGACCCAGCTTGAAATGTAATGGCTTGGAGAGGTTTTGATGCAGCCGGACTCAAGCTAACTCTCATAGAATCCAACATTTATTCTCCTTCAGAAAAATAACTATACCCTGCAACATGACATTAACTGAAAACATCCATGCAAATTTACTGAAGACTGACTGCAAAAAAAAAAGTTTGGGAAAATATTCAAAGCCTGAATCTGTATTATTTTGGAGATATTGTAGGGGAAATTGCAACAGGAGCAGGAAGCAAGAAATCTGTAAGCGATCCAATAGCTTAATGGGAAGAGTGGGAAAACGTTCCACAGAAACAAGTAGATGGAAATCTGGAGCAACTTGAGTCATGGTAAGTGTCTTGCTTTATTCCTCAGCTAGAAAATACATATTTGTTAACATTCTTTATTTAATGAGTAAACCAAGGTTATTTTTTGTTTAAGTAAATAATTTTTTTTTCAAAAAATTACTAAAAACAATTAGTAAGTGATACGTGGAGGGGGAAGCGGTGCAGCACCAACACTGTTTATAGTGGGGATGGTGTGCTGCTGACCTCGACTCGGGACGTTGTGGGTCGGTGGGCGGAATACTTCGAAGACCTCCTCAATCCCACCAACATGTCTTCCATTGAGGAAGCTGGGCCTGGGGACTCTGGACTGGGCTCTCCAATCTCTGTGGGCGAGGTCGCCGAGGTGGTTAAAAAGCTCCTCGGTGGCAGGGCCCCGGGGGTGGATGACATCCGCTCGGAGTTCCTCAAGGTCCTGGATGTTGTAGGGTTGTGTTGGCTGACGCGACTCTTCAACATTGCATGGACATCGGGGGCAGTCCCCCTGGATTGGCAGACTGGGGTGGTGGTCCCCCTATTCAAAAAGGGGGACCGGAGGGGAGTCACACTCTTAAGCCTCCCCGGCAAGGTCTATTCGGGGGTGCTGGAGAGGAGGGTCCGTCGGAGAGTCGAACCTCGGATTCAGGAAGAACAGTGTGGTTTCCGTCCTGGTCGTGGAACGCTGGACCAGCTCTACACCCTCAGCAGGGTCCTGGAGGGTGCATGGGAGTATGCCCAACCAGTCTACATGTGCTTTGTGGACTTGGAGAAAGCGTTCGACCGTGTCCCTCGGGGGGCCCTGTGGGGGGTTCTCCGGGAGTACGAGGAAGACCCAGGACACGCTGGAAAGACTATGTTTTCTCGGCTGGCCTGGAACGCCTTGGGGTTCCTCCTGAAGAGCTGAAGAGCTGAAGTCTGGGCCTCCCTTCTTAAGCTGCTGCCCCCGCGACCCGACCCCGGATAAGCGGAGGAAGATGGATGGATGGATGGATATGTGGAATGACTTTCTAACTGATAAAAAATCCATTTTTGTACGGTGACATAACATTTCCGTACATTTCAAAAATTTCAACAAAAAAAAGTACTGCTGTGTTTTGTTGTGCAAGCCTTCATTTTTTATTTGAAACAGGTTTTTTTTTTCTTTTACTCTTTCTCTGTGTCTCTCATTTTACAATTTTCCCATATGTGAGCAAGTAAGTTCCTTCCTGTCATTGAAATACTGTTTATGAACCAAACCACACATGAATAATCTGGGACAGTAGAACAACAGCCCCGTTGTTACGAGATTATATGATTGGATAATTACATTCTATCTTTTAAATTAGTATGGTTTCAGGGAGTTACATTTTTAATATCTGTACTGAATGACAATCTTAATCAATAATGGCTACTTCAGTACAAAAATCTACTTTCCAAATACCTTTTTACAAGTTTCCAGAGTTAAAAATAAAACAAAAAAACATGTTTAGGACTAAAAGATGCGGTAAAATCAATTTGATTATTTTTGGGTTTAATGATTAAATTCCAAAAATTACTTTTAAGATAGTTTCATGGATTTCTTTTTTTTCCCCCATTAATTGTTTTTAGTATATGACTGTGCCCTACTTTAAATGTTTTTAAATCAATTTATAAACATTTTAATGCAACCTTTCTCACTTTTCTTCTTTAGACTTTTGGACACCCTCTAATTTCTTCATGTATCTTATCTGGTTAAAGTAGGTAGAAACTGCAGCTTATTTACCTGAGCGCAGCGTCTGTGGTTTTCACACCAGACCAGAACCTCGTTATTCTGGAAGAGAAAGAAAGAGAAAAGAAATCTTAAAACTTTTACAGGGAACAAACTCTTTGACATACACTCTAAACATTCGAGCTAATAAGAGTAGACTTCCTTTAAAAATAGAAACAGAAAGAAAGTAAAGGTTGTACATAAAATATCACCAACAAAAATTAAATTAACATTGGTAAATGTACCTTTTAATTGTTTATCTAATTGTTAGAAAAAGATCCAGCATGCCTTCTTTGTGGCTGTTGAGGCAGAGAATCACATCACTTGGTTTTGCATGTGTTTTTATGTGCATGTGAAGGTAGATTAGTGTGAATTCAAAAAGTCAAGTGGGAAGCGACTGAAGAGTGCCAGTAAATATGACTGACTTAACCACTGGGACAGAATTTAACATCACAGCAAACCCACAAGGATTCCCAAATTCTTCTTATTTTGATAACTCCAAACCCTAGCCTAGACTTAACATAAACATGTATTTAAAAAAAATATATAATTTTTTATTTTATTTATATTTTTGTTTCTCCACAGCCTGCACTCTAGTTCCCTGAGCAAGACCCTTAACTCCACACTGCTTCCTAGTTGGCCGCACAATGGCAGCCCACTGCTCCCCAAGGGAATGAGTTAAATGCAGAGGTAAAATTTCTCCATTGTGAGATCAATATATTTGAATTTTATTATTATTATCCATCCATCCATCCATTTTCCGTTACGCTTATCGCAACTGGGGTTGCAAGGGTTGCTGGTGCCTACCTCCAGCTGTCTACGAACCAGAGGCGGGGTAGACCCTGGACAGGTCGCCAGTCCATCACAGGGCAACATACTGTACTGTAGAGACAAACAACCATTCACACACACACACACATTCGCAGCTAAGGAGAATTCAGAGAAGCTAATTAACCTAACAGTCATGTTTTTGGACTGTGAGAGGAAGCTGGAGTACCCGGAGAGAACCCACGTATGCTCAGGGAGAAGATGCAGACTTCATGCAGAAAGACCCTGGACCGGGAATAAAACCCGGAACCTTCTTGCTGCAAGGCAGCAGTGCTACCCACTGCTCCACTGAGCAGCCAATTTAATTATTGCTATTAATATTATTTTTAAGCATCACAATAAATCATAATGATTTCAATGTTTATACTGTCTGATGAAGCTGTGAACTGTAAGTTAGGCTCTGACTGTCAAACTACAAACACCTGCATATTTTGTAGCTGTTTCTCAGCATACTCCAACAGCAGACATGATTCCTAACAAGTTTAGATCCAAACAAAAGCATACATTTGGCTGCACATTTTGGAACCTGTTATAACTGTCAAAGTCAAATCATAGCTCATAGCTCTCTGAGTTAAACAAACATCCATCTAATAAACAATCAGACTCAGAAACAGATGGTTAAAAGTGAAAAAACCAAAACATCACCTATAAAACACACGATGATAGTATGATAGCATCTGAACCGACCACCAAAACATAGCACCAATGTTTGGGGACCTGAGAGGGCAGCCTATCAAACTTCATCAAATAAAAAAAATGTTTTGAAGTAAATAAAGAATAAAGTCTGACTAGAAATTTAGTTTAATGATCCATAATTTTATCATGTTATGTATTTTCTAAATATCACTGACAAACACACGAAAAAGGACAAAAAAAGAAAAGAAAAGCTGGAAAAAGCTTTTGGTCTCAGACCACCAAGAGTGTTAAAAACATATGTTTCCAAGGAAGTGCATGCAGACAGTCAGTGGTTGCTATGTGTACATAAATACACCTGATATTATCATTACAGGGATTTGCACATGGAACAAAGTGTGATCATAGCATCTAGCTTTATCTAATAGCATCTAGTGTTATCTTACAGCAGTATTTGATAAATGCTTTTACAGCCAATAAAAGAAAACAGTCTGCCCTCTAGCTTTAACCGTATGTTCAAAGGTGATACAAATTTCCATTTTGCTGTTCTCCACAGTGGTCAGTCCGACACCCTCTTTTTTTCTCTGTATACATGTTCTCACCCAACTTCCTCAATTCTATTTTTTTTTTATTGTCACATGCAAATAAAACCCATAAGGTTCCAAATGCCACATCTTGTCCTTCAGACCTTACGTGAACTACTGAATCACCCAGAATATCCTCAAGTTAAGCTGTTTGGTTCCTCTACTTCTATTCCTGGTTGCTGTAATTTTCCAGCCAATCAAGAATGAACTCTGCAAAACTGCTTGAATGTGATTTTACTTTAGATCAGGTGGATTTAAAAAACGTGGTGTAGCTTTGTTTGTCCATCTTAAGATAATCCTAAAAAAAAATCAACAATTTACCATTCTGTAACACTCATTTTACTATGACAGACTTATCAGTTCATAGCTTTATCCCTCATCCAATATTTAGTGCTGGTTAGAAATTATTTTGCTTTAAAAAATGCTTTGCTCAATTGATCTTGACCATGGATCTGGAAAAGACATCAACTGTGTTTAAGTTGTAATTTAGAAAACCAGTGGGATTGGCTAAGCCTTGAGTCCTATAATCAGGATATTACCATTGCTATCACATTAGTACCTCATATTTCAACCAATGAAGTTCTGCAGTACATGTTCATAAAACAAGTATGTAAACTACTGAAAATGTATTTGAGTGTTTAATTCATTTGAAAGGATTAAACAAGTAGTTTGTGGATCAAAATACCTATCCAAACATCAAAGTGCTGTATTTTTGGAGGTGACAACTTATGGATCAGAGCACAACAGCTGATCTGTCAAAGTCTTAATTACCTTAACCAACCCCAGGCAAATATCGCAGTGTCAGGAGACCAAAAGCATGCCTTACTACCACGATTTTTAAGCAAAGTGGATGAAGAGCATTTCCTTTCTATGGAGCTAAATCAGTCTCAATTTTCACAAATACACATATGTGATTCATACATGCAAAGGACAAGCTCCACAAACACACAGCATGATTCACACAAGCACAAAAAAATCCACACACACACACACACACACAGTACAAGCTCCACAAACACACAGCATGATTCACGCAAGCATACAAGAAGAAGCACATGATTCCCCAAAGTATTTCTGGTCCATAAACAATAATAAATTAAATGACAAAGTACATCGTTTTTCATAGTTTGTGCATAAAACATCAAAAAAATAATTTACTAGGTTCCTTACACACATTAGGTTGAAAAAAAAACAAACATTGCATGTCTTTTAGATTTACAGAGAATTCAATATCTATAGGGAGAGGATTCTACAACCTAGTCGACGGGATATGAGATTTATTTGTTTTTAGTTTGTTTAATATGAACGACATAAGGATCATTTTATTTTCATTTATTTATTTTTACAGCACATGAACAACTACTGAAATTATTTTTAGATTACACATAAATAGATTAATTCCACGGGGAGAAAGGAATGACTTTAGGGTTAGCATTAGGATTCTGAATTAGGAATCATGCTGTGTGTGTGTGGAGCTTGTCCTGTGAATGTATGAATCACATATGTGCATTTGTGAAAATTGAGACTGATTTAGCTCCACACCTTTTAGCCTTGACAATTTTTGTTAAAGGAGCATTATAAATGGCAACTTCAGTTTGGTTTTACAGACCATAAGTCTGTGCTTTAAGGCTTTAAACTATGTTCCAATTAAAAGAAAAACATACAGAATATCATTCACATAAACTATAATCCTAAATACGTTACAAATTACAAATTCAATATGCATACTGTGTATATCTGCACAGTATTTATATTGTTAAAACACTTTACAGTACAGTATTTTATTTGTTTATTTTTTAATTCTTCACTCTTATGTTATTCTTATACATTTTTCTAAGGTCCATATTTGTGGAACCATTTTTTCTATGATCGTTTTGCTGCTGGAACACCAGAATTTCCCAATTTTGGGACTAAACACCATTTCATTCTACAAAAAAAGGTGTTTAGAAAAAAAATATAAAAACAGTAAATCAGAGGGAAAGGATACTTAAAACAAGTACAATTATAGTATTTCAATCTGAAAAACTCACACAGAAAGAAAAGACAATTAGAAGAATTTTATTGATATCATTTCTTTAGTCTTTGGTGCTCAGACCTCGACAGGAAACATTGGCGCAGAATTTGCTTTGATATGCATAAACAGGAGTAAAGAATAGGGATGTTTCCCCCCAGGCCTGAAACTGGTGACAGAGTGGAGATAATGAAGTTGGTCAGTCTGTAGACTGCTGGCTGGCGAGACAATGTGCTTGAGCTGTATGAAAATAGGGTGGGCTGTGTTAGCTGATACTAGTGCTTCACTAGGGGACCTGGAAGATGGAAGTCCAGCTTTGATAACACAGGTTGCATGAACCTGTCCAGGATGAGCAAGCATGAAGCGACAGTGGAGAGGAAAACTCCCCGTTGGAAAGAATCCTCTGGCAGAACCAGGCTCAACATGGCGGTCTTCTACAGGACCGGTTGAGATGAGACAGGGAACGCAGTAAGAGTCCAGTAATGACACACTGATGAATCTTTAGCAACGATGGTGGAGAAGGTGATGGAGGTGGGTTGAATCAGAGTCATCTGAATCAAAGTCCGACACAGCGCAACCACTGCCTGCGCTTTGGGTAGCAGACTGAGATGTGGATTTGGAGACCTTTTAAGATGAACTATGGATGCCAATTGGCTCGTGACAGAGGCAAATAGGTATCGTTTCTTCAAGTGAACCTTCGCCTTCAAGAACAAAAACATCAAACTGATGATGCAGAGGTTTCAAAATCTCCTGTATCAAATATGATACACCTGGCTTTAAAGGGTTAAAGTGTAAATTTAGACAATAAAAAAATAAAGTCTTCAAACATGATACATCATTAAATAATATTCGGACTGCTTGTCAAGAACCAAATATTTTGTAGTGAATCTTCTGCTGTCCTTCAAGCTTTCATGTAAAAAAGCAGTATTTGTTCAAGAACTTGATTTTGCACATGGTCCTGTAATAACAAAGCTTTCTTTTAGATAAAATATATTGCATTTGTTTCTTAAACAATAATATTATTAAAGGTAGTTGTGTGCACATGCAGCAGTTTGGTACCACTACAGTGTATTTTATTTATGTGTGTCACATCTATAAGAAATACACTCACCGGCCACTTTATTAGGTACCCCATGCTAGTAACGGGTTGGACCCCCCTTTTGCCTTCAGAACTGCCTCAATTCTTTGTGGCATAGATTCAACAAGGTGCTGGAAGCATTCCTCAGGGAGTTTGGTCCATATTGACATGATGGCATCACAGAGTTGCCGCAGATTTGTCGGCTGCACATCCATGATGCGAATCTCCCGTTCCACCACATCCCAAAGATGCTCTATTGGATTGAGATCTGGTGACTGTGGAGGCCATTTGAGTACAGTGAACTCATTGTCATGTTCAAGAAACCAGTCTGAGATGATTCCAGCTTTATGACATGGCGCATTATCCTGCTGAAAGTAGCCATCAGAAGTTGGGTACATTGTGGTCATAAAGGGATGGACATGGTCAGCAACAATACTCAGGTAGGCTGTGGCGTTGCAACGATGCTCAATTGGTACCAAGGGGCCCAAAGAGTGCCAAGAAAATATTCCCCACACCATGACACCACCACCACCAGCCTGAACCGTTGATACAAGGCAGGATGGATCCATGCTTTCATGTTGTAGATGCCAAATTCTGACCCTACCATCCGAATGTCGCAGCAGAAATCGAGACTCATCAGACCAGGCAACGTTTTTCCAATCTTCTATTGTCCAATTTCGATGAGCTTGTGCAAATTGTAGCCTCAGTTTCCTGTTCTTAGCTGAAAGGAGTGGCACCCGGTGTGGTCTTCTGCTGCTGTAGCCCATCTGCCTCAAAGTTCGACGTACTGTGCGTTCAGAGATGCTCTTCTGCCCACCTTGGTTGTAACGGGTGGTTATTTGAGTCACTGTTGCCCTTCTATCAGCTCGAACCAGTCTGGCCATTCTCCTCTGACCTCTGGCATCAACAAGGCATTTCAGCCCACAGAACTGCCGCTCACTGGATGTTTTTTCTTTTTCGGACCATTCTCTGTAAACCCTAGAGATGGTTGTGCGTGAAAATCCCAGTAGATCAGCAGTTTCTGAAATACTCAGACCAGCCCTTCTGGCACCAACAATCATGCCACGTTCAAAGTCACTCAAATCACCTTTCTTCCCCATACTGATGCTCGGTTTGAACTGCAGGAGATTGTCTTGACCATGTCTACATGCCTAAATGCACTGAGTTGCCGCCATGTGATTGGCTGCTTAGAAATTAATTGTTAACGAGCAGTTGGACAGGTGTACCTAATTAAGTGGCCGGTGAGTGTATATGACAGGGTTTGGTTGAGGTTTTGAGCACCCAAATGCAGAGGTGAGGAAGCAGAGGTGACTTCTTGTAGTTTTTATGGAGTTATCACAGGTAACAGAGGCAGGAATCCAAAAAAATCCAACATAAATATGCAAAAAAAAAAAAAAAAAAAAACAGAACCATGGAGACATCAGGGAAAACATGCAAGAGTAGACAGGGAAATATGGGGAAAGACGGGGAACCAGCACTGAGGAACTGCACAGGGAGAGTATTTATGGCTGACTGAACAAAGACAGGACATAATGTTACTAATATGACTTATAATAAATAAATCATTTCAAAGTGTTTATGTCTTCATGCTTTGGTTTCATGAAAAAAGATCTATTCGTGTTCAAATGTCTATCTATGATCTTGTTG
Source organism: Cyprinodon diabolis (assembly GCA_030533445.1). NCBI lineage: Eukaryota > Metazoa > Chordata > Actinopteri > Cyprinodontiformes > Cyprinodontidae > Cyprinodon > Cyprinodon diabolis. The sequence goes on along the minus strand of CM060070.1, from coordinate 5,491,361 downwards.
AGCATTCCACTACAGAAAGTCTAGTCAACCAGGCACAGAATCTTAATTTTTATCTCAACAAGAAGTTATATTAACTGTAGAATACAATTGACAAAAAAAAAAAAGAGAAAACAAGGTGATTCTAATAATTTACCATGACTGTATATTACAGGCACAGAGAGCCATAAGCGAGAGTACCTAAAGAATTTGCTAGCTTTATTAAAGACCCACAGACTTCACAGAATGCATGGGGTGTACAGTGTTATGACAGCAATAATATTAAACTTTCAATATATTGTGTGCCCCAAGTGTAACATGAGTTTATTTTAAATTACCTTGGATATAAGTTAATATAAAAATGTTTTTGTCATGCTGTGGCCCCCAGTGGGTAAACTCACCTTCAATTCTTAACATGTTTAGATCCCAACTACACAGCTGTGCATAAAAGTTACATACCCTCCAATTAAAGATAGAATAAAAACAGCTGCCAATCAAATAAACTGAAAAGAAAAAAGGTAATAATAAAAATAATGAAACATGGAACTAATTACATTGATTTTAAATACATACTGTATATAAACATACATATGCATATATTAATAAAACGAGTAAAAGAGGTTCTGAACTAACATGTTTGTGAGCAATCGGGTGTTTTCTGTTATATTCAGGAAATGTTTAATCAGACTTCTGCTCTGTTTGGTTGATGAACAAGGTACTTATTTTATCTTACTAAATTGTTATTTAGTAAATTTTAAATGTTATTACTTTTTCAGTTTTCTGTTACAGTGGAATCCGCTTATAGTGGATCAAAAGGCTTGGGACAGAATCAAATGCTGTTTAAATAATTTGTTTATAGCAATCAAGAAATCCACTTATAGAGTTCATTTTTGTCCATTTTATGAATGTAAACGTGTGCAAAAATAATAAAAAATTACATGTGCATCTCAGAGGTGCAAGAGCGCTTTGGTGCAGGTACCAGTGCTGCGCGCAGCGAGGAGGGGGAGGAGGATGAGAAGGAGGATGAAGAAGAGGAGACTGTTGTCCCTTCCAGACCTGAGATGGAGAATGCAGTTTGCATTTTAAAGACTGGTTTCCTGCATGCTGGTTTCAAAAACTTTGACCTTTTACATTATTTTGAAAAAGAGGGGAACTCAGTGTTGGATAACACTCTGATCCAGGGAACCATGGATAAATATGTTAAGTGATATATCTTAATGCGGCGCAGCAGATCCACAACACAAAACACAGGCAGGCTAGCTTTAATTTTCTGTAGCCTATGCAGTTATCCTCTATGTTGTTGTTCTATGAAACCGTTTGTACTCGTACTCGTACTCGTCGTCTCCCGCTTTATCCGGAACCGGGTCGCGGAGGCAGCAGACTAAGCAGAGACTCCCAGACTTCCCTCTCCGCTGACACCTCCTCCAGCTCTGTTGGGGGAAGCCCTAGGCGCTTCCAGGCCAGCCGAGAGACGTAGTCTCTCCAGCGTGTCCTGGGTCGTCCCCTGGGCCTCCTCCCGGTGGGACGTGCCTGGAAACCGCGGCAGACCAAACCAGATGAAAGTGCGCATTCAGCTCGGTAAAGAACTCATGCTCTTCCTCAACACTGAAGTCCTCAGACATTTTTCTTTCGTTGTTTCTTTCTTTGCACAGGTAAACAGCAAATTTCTTCTTCTACGCTTGCATTATCAAGAGCAGACGCTGAATGCGCACTTTCATCTGGTTTGGTCTGCCGCAGTTTCCGTAGGCTCGTGAACTCGCAGGCGCGCGCTTTTAGGAAATCCTATACACTACTGTTTATGCTCTAAAAACATTCTAAATGACTTCGTTTCGAGTACATTATGGACCCTACCCACTCAGGACACTTGGAATACATTGGACGAGCAGTATGGAGGAATATTGACACGTTTTTTGTGGACTTTTATGGACCTTTCTGCCTCGGGCACCATAGACCTCCATTATTTGAATGTCAGCAGACAGCAAGAAGCCTCCCAGATCTCCAGATGCATTTGAGATATCAAAAAAGTACTCCAGAGTGTTGTTCAGCATGGGGGTGAGTAGAAAATGAAGGCTAATCATGTTTTGGGTGTACTATTCCTTTAATGACCATAGGTGAGGGTAGGAACGTAGACCGACCGGTAAATTGAGAGCTTTGCCTTTTCACTCAGCTCTCTCTTTGCCACGACAGACCGGTGCAGTCTCCGCATTATTGCAGCAGCCGCACCGATCCGTCTATCGATCTCCCGCTCCATTCTTCCCTCACTCGTGAATAGGACCCCAAGATACTTGAACTCCTCCACTTGAGGCAGGGACTCTCCTCCAACCTGAAGGGGACAAGCCACCTTTTTCCGGTCGAGAACCATGGCCTCGGATTTGTAGGAGCTGATTCTCATCCCGGCCACTTCACACTCGGCTGCGAACCGCCCCAGCGCACGCTACAGTGAAACCGTTTGTTTTAAACGTTATTTTCAGACATGTTGAAAAAAATGCACCAGTGGCACAGCAGAGCCGATGCACAGCACACAGTTACATAGGCTACAACAGTTATGTCTGCGCATAGCGCAGTATACTGTGATTAAACTTGCATGGTACTGTAATTAAATTCAGTAAATGCGGAAGCTATCCGTATTTCATTGTTCTCATTGAAAAACCATACAAATGGCATTTAGATGATATTCTGCATAAAAAATAAGTAAAATAACAGTAAATTTGGTTTTAGTAATCAACTACTTATAGTGTTCAAATTGGCTCTGGACCAACGTGACCACTATAAGTGGACTCCACTGTTTGAATTACTAGTGTGAATGTATCATCTTTAATAGGAAGGTACGTATGTAGACTTTCAAGTACATCTGTATATCAGCTTGGTAGACATGACATGTTTTCTTACCAACTCCTAACATCATAGATTTCATTTACCATTTGACCGTTCAATCCTTTAAAAAGCAAAATACTTTCAAAAGATTGAAAAGTTTCACAGCTATTTTGACTTCCCTTTTTAAAACACGCAGAAATTTTTCAAGAACTGTTGTTATCCCTGAATTGCTTTATCAGCAGAATCACTTTGCAATTATGTGAGAAGAAAACAGCTATTAGAATAGGAGTGTGTATACTACCTACCTGTTGTCATGTCTGTGCACCTTGAGATTTGTGTCCCCAGTAATTGTGTGCATGTGTGTGTGTGTTTGTGTGTGTGTGTGGGGGGGGGGATTAGTTGCCTTAACGACTCTTAAACCCTCTCCAGAGTGAGCTGTATTTAGAACCATTCTTTTACCTCACACAATGATAGACCCACCTAAACCCTATACTGTGGTTTTCCTCTTTAACAGGCCTCTGTGCTCACTGCATGGTTGCGGATATTAGGGCATCAAAGGAGTTTTTAATGTATAACATGGTGAAATAAATCTTTCAGCATCCAGAACATGTTCATTAATGAAGAAATGTTATTAAACATGGCACAATATATTCATTATTTGTACGTAAGTAACTATACATTATTTTCATAAACAATGCATGAGGGGATTATGTCTGCAACATCAGGGTCTACTTGTAACATTTTTAAGAGCAAATCTAAATTCCTGCTGCTTTATTTTTTTTATTATTTATTTGAAAGGCACAGCGTGTATAAATGAACAGCCGGAGCTTTAAATACACTTGGATTTAGCTCAAGGCTACTTTCAATCAATACTACCGTAGGATAGGGGCAGCAGGTACAAGGAGAAACAAATGGTAGGTATAACAAGGAATACAGACCAAAGATGAAACATGCATGCAACAAGGACGAAAGACACAAAAATCATACAAGCAATAGACAGTTTAAGAGGAAATACAATGCAATACCCACAGATGAAACACACAGTGAACAGGACTGCATACTTGAGGTAGGCTGCTTTAAGGTGCTTTCAATATTGAGGTAGATAATGCTTAAGTGCTTTGCTACTAAGGTGCATTGTATTAAATGAGGTAGTTACTGCTAAGTGTTTTGTACCTGATTCTACGTTTAAATGTGTCTAACGTACTCCCTGGTGATTACAAATCTGGTTACCAAGTAGCCATTGCTTAAGTTGTTGCATTCCAAGCTGTGGATTCCTTGACTGAGAGAACGTTCTGTGCAAAGGTGCATTTCCTGAATCTCACAATCCCCCTTCGTTATGCCTCTCATCCTAGTGTCACTAATTCTTTTTTTTTGATACATTCCTTTAAGGGTGGTGGTTCAGAGAATAATGGTGGAAAAATTTTTGTGGTTATGACTCAAAGGAAATCTTAACTTTCATGTCAAGTCACATTCTAGCTTTGATCACTGATGAAACTGCTAACTGTAGAGTTAATATGAAATCGCCATCTGGATCCAGAATATTTTTTTAGAGATTCTGTGAGTACTGGTATTATCTTAAGATGGAAGAAATGCTGGGGGAAATTAGAGATTTGGCCGAGGTCAGCGCCTTATGGAGCCTAGGATTAACTGAAGAAAGTTCACCTGAAGGAAAGATATCTTACCCTTATCCGCCTCCGTCACAGGCCAATCAGTTTTTCAACCATACTTCAGTGAAAGCCAATAAGCATCCATAGTTTATCTTAAAAGGTCTCCAAATCCACATCTCAAAATGCTACCCAAAGTGCGGGCGGTGGTTGCGCTATGTCGAACTTCAATTCAGATGACTCCGATTCAACCCACCTCCATCACCTTCTCCACTATCGTAGCTAAAGCTTCATCAGAGTGTCATTCCTCCCGGACTCTTACTGCATTCCCCATCTCATCTCAACCAGTCCAGCAGAAGACCGCCATGTTGAGCCTGGTTCTGCCAGATGTTTCTTCCCAAAGGGGAGTTTTTCCTCTCCACTGTCACTTCATGCTTGCTCATCATGGACAGGTTCATGCAACCTGTGTTATCCAAGCTGGACTTCCATCTTTTAGATCTCTGAGTGAAGCACTAGTATCAGTTTACTCAGTCTATTGGATCTTTCCATACAGCTCAAGCACGCCATCTCAACAGCCATCTCATCTAGAGTGTTCAAGCATCTGACATGCGCAACGTGCACGTCAGATGCTTGAACACTCCCTACGCGCTGCTTCAGCTGCTCAGATGCGCTGCGCCTGCTGCTCAAAACGCGCCGCGGGACATTTTGTTGCACCTTGACGCGCGTCAACCATTGACTTTGCATGTAAACTCGCTGCTCCTGCTGCGTTCGGTGTGAACGCAGCCTTAGGAAAGGGCAGTCGTTTGGCTTCTTTGTTAGCCTGCAAGGGCTAAAGGGCTAAAGGGAATTGTTAGCCTGGCTGAACAGGCAAGGTGTTCTTTTCCCCTGTAGGAAGTGGGGGGGTACAATGACAGAGGGAAGGAATCAACTGTATAGCTGCATTCTAGGTTTGGAAAGCTGAAACCTGAGTCCATCCCATTTTTCTTTCTTGACATAGATGGCTTCCTCACACCCCTCCCAAGCCAGATGTCTGTGTCTAAAATGTGAAAATTGTGGACAAAGAATAATGGAATTACTATGACCTGGATGACTGAATCTTCCCCAGCATACTTTACTTCTGTTTATGCATATCAAAGCAAATTTAGCGCTAATACTTCCTGCCGAGGTCTGAGCACCAAAGACTAAAGTAATGGTATCAATATTAAGTACTTCTCTAGCTTCAACTTGTCACCATTTAAAAAGGTAATTCTTTATTACTTTTCTCATTTTGTTTTACACCCCACATTTTCAAATTCTATGCTCTCCATTTACCTTTGCTATGACCCTTCTGGCCCATGAAAAAAGTTTAAAAAAAATTCAACTGATCACCGTTGCTCCTCGGGTGTAACCAGCTCTCTCATTGGTTCAGTTTCTGAACCGAGGCTGGCAGACTAACCAGGGGGGCACCCAATGTGTTACAATGAAAGTAGTCCATCAAACTGCATAGCATAGCGTGCAGGTAGCGGTAGGTAGTGGTGTGTACCGTACCCATTAGGGGTGGAGAGGTTCATCAAATCCACGGTTCAGTCGGTTCACGGTTTCGTGGTCACGGTTTTCGGTTCGGTATATGTTGATTGTTAGCCTGACATGTTGGTCGTGTTGCTGTTAGCATAAACAAAACGTGTTGCACAACGCTTGCACACTGTTTTTATCCACAACTTTCTTTCCGCCGTCATCGTAGGTCACTCTAAATGCAAAGCGGTCCCATACAGTGGACCTATAAAGTGCTGCTGGCACGTCTTCCAGCTCCTGTTCTTTCCCACTCGCCATACCCACACAATTCTCCACAACAACTGATTTTTTTCTGCTACACCCGGCTACGCTGCTTCGCTTCTTCTTATTGTTTACTATGGGTGGTTGGCTTTGGTCGCAGTACCGCCACCTTCTGCTTTGGAGTGTACACGCTTCGCCTATGAGAAAAAGGAGCAGCGCATGAACCGAACGCAACACACACGAACCGAACCGAGACAGTCGAACCGAACGGTTCAGACGGTTTTCATAAACCATTCCATCCCTAGTACCCATGTATGGAGTCCTCTTCATGTCTCTCCCCCTCTCTGATACCCCCTTTCCTGTCAGCCTACTGTCAGAGAAACGAGCCACTGGTGCCTTAAAAAAAAGAATACTGCATAGCATAATGTTATGCAGAATAACAGGTTGAAATTATGTCTTTTCTTGTCCACCTTTCTTGGACATGTACAACAGAGTTCCTTCTGCTGATTTAAGGCAAATACATCAAGCCTTAAGTACCCCTGAAGTAGTGGTCAAAAGTAGTCCCTGTCTACATAAACTTTGTTTCTGCACTATTATTGGCTCACAGTTCATTGGTACAGATTGATTACCTCTGGAAAGGGCAATAAAGACAAAGTTAACAAGAAGACATGACAAGTCTAATCCTAGCTTGCTTTGGTCAGGGCAGTGTTGATTCCCCAACATCCAGGACATGTCAATCCTAATTGCTGGAATAGAAGGAAGTTGGACTCCTTCGTGGATAGTCTGTACATGTTTCACATAAAAAGCTTTCCCCTCGTTAAAAGAGAGAGCACATTGTTTCTCCAAAAGTACTGATATCTTTGCAGTATCATTCTGTTCTGTCTTGGGTCCCTGATCAGAGTGGGATGAACATTCATCAAATAGCAGATGGATGTGGAAACAGCAGTAACAAAATCTGAGTTACACAAACAGAACACATTCCTTAAACTCTCTCCTATAGCTTTTCATCCAGACGATCCTCTTGGTCACTATGTCACTCCTGTATTTTGTTTGGATCCTCCAACTTCCCACAGTACAGCCAGATCTACTAAAATGACAGAAAAGGACTTGGTGGTGATTTCAATAATCAGCACTGATTACTGTGGTCAAATAAAAATGTTAGCATTTTAAAAACTTATTAAACATCTCCAGGTTTTCACAGACCAGGAATAAAGCTGCCCCCCAAACACCCATCCAGCTGACCCCTAGCTGACCCCCAATCCAAATCCTTACTGTCATCCCTTTTCTGTCTTTTTTGCCTTTCGCACCTCCAGCGTCAGTCACCAAGCAGTGGCCTGAACTGATGGATGGAAATCCTATGCCAAGTTAATTTCATGGGACACATTTGCTGTCAGGAACAGTTAGAGTAGTTTAGAGGAGTCCCTGCGTCTTATTGCTATTTAACAGCGGTCAAAGCAGGGTTTTGTGCGGTCTTAGCTTGAGAGTCCATTTGTGGTGAAACAGCTGCGCAAAAGTCTGAGAGAGTGAAAGGAAAGAAGGATTGGAAAGAAGGTTAATACTGAAGAAAAAAATTGGTTGATGAAACTGAAAGGAAGCAGGAGTGAAAAAATATGTTGGGAAGAGTCGAATAACGAATGAAAATGAGAAAAACAGACAACTAATATAACTAAAGATTACAACAGTAATTAATAGAGGCCAATAGTTGTGAAAAAGGACTTCTAGTCACAGTAGTAGTTGACTTTTAAAGTCTTTGACTGTAATGCAGAGATGGGAAGTAACGAAGTACAAATACTTCGTTACTGTACTCAAGTAGATTTTTCTGATATTTTTACTTTACTACTTATTTTTATGGCGACTTTTTACTTCTACTCTTTACTTTACTTCTACTCCTTACATTTTTACACAAATATCTGTACTTTCTACTCCTTACATTTTAAAAAATTGGCTCGTTACTTTAGTTTTGAATCATTTCAATGGAGTTACCGTTATTATTTTTCACGTCATCAATACCAAATTCAATCTAATTAGATGGGAATCTACGTTGCATTTGACACACCACTACAAGATGAATCGACAGATTCGGCGGTATTCATTCGCGGCAAATTATTGCAGCTTGGTGGCGGTGGCGTTAGCATAGTAGTATGGACGACGAGATGATTGAAAATGAACACAACGGAGATCTAGTCCTATTGGCAGACATCCATTTAAAATGTAGGCAACGGCATGAAAAAAGTGGTTTCTACTTTTACTTTTATACTTTAAGTAAATTTACAAGCCTGTACTTTGTTACTTTTACTTGAGTAAAGAAGTTTAATCAGTACTTCCACTTTTACCAGAGTATTTTTTAACACAAGTATCTGTACTTTTACTCAAGTACGGAAAGTGAGTACTTTTGCCATCTCTGCTGTAATGTGGGGAACCCGGGTTCCTCTGAGGTGCATTAATAGTGTACAGCTGTTCTTTTGGCTGAAAATTTGGGATTATCTTTTGTAAACCTATTGCAACAATTTTAATGCTATGTAGATTTTATATTTAATACCACTGTACAATACCAAAGTGGGTTGTAAGGACTCATTTGAAAATTCATTTACAAATTTATAAAATGCTATGTAAAGTCACTTAATTTTGGCCACTTACATACATAAGATACGAAATCTATTGGATATCTCTTCCAACTCATGCATAACACATTTTCCATATTGTTTCAGTATAGTAATTCAAGCAAATATACATATATATAAAGGCCCCTGCAGACCATAGCAGACATAAACCCAAACAGCTTTAGTTATAGCAGATCCTTTAAGGATTATTCAAAAGCAGGAACAGAACTGAAAGATACGTAAAAAAGAATATTATGAAGCTCTAGCACTTACACAGGTGTTTGGGAATGGTGACTTTTCCTACATATTCCCAGGCTCCGTTCCCTTCCCCTCATTATGTAACCTGATGATAATGACTCAAAGCCTGCCTCCTGTTCTCGATAAGACTCTATATTGACATTCTTCCCCAACTAGATATCTCCTTCAACAGCTAAGAAGCAGCTGCAGAGATGCTTAATTAATTATATCAGCTGTCATCTAAAATCTCTGATATTTTCTTGCTGATAAAAACTCTGTTTCTGTGGTTCATTGTTTAATATTACATGGACTAGGGCTGGGTACCGAACTTCGGTTCTTTTATGGTACCGACCGAAATGCTTCGGTTCTACAGAGTATCGAAACATGCCTCGTCTTTCGGTACCAAGTTTCGGTGATTGGCTGTAACACTTAACGTGATTGCGTCATCCAGGAAAAATACACAGGTGGTCACGCCTACAGCCAGGGTTCATGTGTATCTGTTGTGAACTGGTTGCGAGCGTCGCGGAACCCCTTTAAAATGCCCCCCAGGTCAAAAGTGCGGCTTCACTTTATTAAGACTGATGCCAATAGTGCGCAATGCAATACATCGTGCACGGAAATAATTTAAGAGCAGAAAGTTGCTCGGTGTTTGACTGCAAGAAGAGCGGACCGCAGCCGGCGCCGCCATCCTCCTCTCAGCAGCCCGTGGGCAGAGCAAAGCCAGAGCGGAGTGAATCATGCTGCTTTCAAACTGGACGCAGCAGAAGCAGCAAAATCGCGTCTGCTGCTTCATTTTTTGCTGCATGTACCAGCTTCTGACGCGCAGCTGAAGAAGCTTTGCTGCTCTGGCTGCGCGGTCGAAAAGTGGCTCTGACGCGCGTTGGGCGGAGCTACTCTATCCTTTCTCTGCCTTGCAGCTATATTTGCTGTGATCAACGGGAATAAAGTAGTTTTATTATGTTTTTAAGTGGGAAAATCCACCTGAAAACTTAATCAGTGCAGTCAGTTCATCCTGCCATCCAATATTTCTGTCGGAGCCGCTCAGACCCCCACATACCAGCGGTGCGCTGTCAATAGGATCCCATTCAACGGGCTTGTTTGTCAGACATGGTAATTTTTCTAAAGGAAAACTGCTAAGTTAAAAAGGTCCTCACAATGTAACAGTGAATATTAGACACTGAATTTTTTTTTATGTAAGAGGAAAAATGTAAATGGCAAATTAAGGGCTTAAAATAAAACTCAAGATTTGCACTTTTTTTATGTTGTGTAATTTTCTTTTTCTTCGAATTGATATTATAAAACTGGTATCGAAAAAAGTATCGTTCAGGAACAGGTATCGAAGTGAAGGTATCGGTATTGGTACCGGAACCGAAAATTTTTGAACAACACCCAGCCCTAACATGGACAAATTGTTCTCATATCTTTTGTTGTTGACTATGTTCTCTGTTTTAGTAATATAACTTGATCAACCTTTTTCTAACATCATGCAGTAAAAAATCTATAAAAATATATATGCATTATTTGTGCTAATATCATATCAGGTCAATATCGTTATCATTTCAGAAATAAAAAAGTCGTATCAGGAAATCCCTAGCATATATGTTTTTTATTCGAATAAACTAAAGTATTTGCTTATTTCATGGGCTTTTGGATCATTAGGGACTCAAAAGTTAAATATTGACGTAAAGGACTAGACAATAGGAAGGTGAAGGAGTATCATTATATAATTTTCACTTCCTTATACCCCTTTTTCAGACATAAGCATTATAATATACAGTAGGCATCATTATATATGTGGTTATTTTTATGTAATGTTTGCAATAACATTAACAGAATTGTCTGAAATTTCATCATTAATTTATTTTACATTTCTGTAGGTTAATAAGACTTGTGACCTTTCATTAGTGAGGCATAATGACCACAAATTATAGAATTAACTCAATAAAATAACTCTCACAAATCTTTATATGTGTTTCACTTTTAAATTTTAAGGATAATTACTGCAATAATTCAACTTTAAAATTATATTCTAAACCATTGAGATGCATATGTATTAATATTTGAACGGGATTGACATTAGAAAGTTAAATTTGCATAGAAGGGAAATACAGAAAGCTCAAACAATAGCTCAAACATAAGGGCTTTATGGGAGGATAAGGTTTATGACACAGAGAAAACATATAAAACAAAAACCTCCCATTTCCTTTAAATGATGGTTTGGATTTTTACTCTAAAAACACATTTGGGCCTAAGATACACTTGAGAAATCTGTCACGAGAGAGTCATCAGAAGCCAAGATGAACGATTGAGTCAGAAGCACTTGCAGTAAAGGACTTCCACATGGCTCACATGGCTGCCCAGTCCACAGCAATCCTTCACGTAGAAAAACAACTTGATTTTGGCCAATGAGACAAACACCACACAGAGAGAACCATGCAGGCTCACAGCTGCACACACCCCTCAGCGTTTAAAAGAGAGAGCTGGACATAAATCACACTTCTTCCAGATGTAATGACAAAAGGAAAGAGTGTGTGAGTGTGTAATTGTGGTGAGGTGCAGTAGAAAGTCTATTTAACACGACGCATTGCTCCTAGTAATTACACCCAGGTGACCAGAGGGACACATCTACGACGTATCTTATTTGTGTGCCTGACTGAATATGACTAACTTCCACTTAACCAAAATTTATATTTTCTTTCCCAAAAAACACCACATTTACAACTCAGCATTCCGGTTATAAGCCCACTAATTAGTTAATGTAAGTGTTTCAGTGCTATGTGTCAAAGATAGTGCTGTGGTGCTCCACATCCTCTGAATAACAAAAGTCACTTAAAAAGTGGTCTGTGGATTTTCCGTCTCTTACTGGGTAAAAATTAGCAACAATATAAAGAAGTTGGGAAACTTTGTGTAAACATTTCTAGGAAAGAATCACAGTAAAAGGAAACTTTCGTTCAACACACAGCTTCAACCGGCATTCTACTGCAAGTTTAATTCCCTAAATACAAGAAATACAAGAATTTTGTGGTTTACAAAAAGAAGAGACAAGTAGAAGTTTAATCAATTTTAAATGTAATGGTATGGGGAAAAAAAAAGATTGAATTTTAAATATTCTGTGGCTTACAGACAAAAAGTTAATTTATTATCCTTTATCTTCGGTTTGAGGTGCATAATTTACTCATTTATTTAGTTCTCTCTTGTCAGAAAAAGGTTAAGGTGGTTTTGTGAGGCTGAACATAAGATAAAACTATCAGAGCAAAGGTCAAAGGTCAGAGTATGGAAAAGAGGTTAGATGTGTTGATATTTAAGTGAGCATCTGGAGCCTAACTCTGTAAAACACAACATTTAATTTTAATAAAGCCTTCAAGCAAAAATTAAATTGTTTTTTTATGCACATCCAAAAGAGATGATCAAAGAAATAATAGATAAATAAGAATATTTAAGACAAGTCTACGTATAAAAGAATCTAAAGGTGGTAGAGCTTTGAGATCAATGTGACATCATTGGCCAACTTTTTGGCAATGTGTTTGGCAAGACAACACCATCAGCAAGGTTGCTGTTACAATTGATTGGATTTATTAAATGTCACTAATAAAACATGAGGGGAAATATACCTAGAAGTCAATTGATGTATCAAACAGGTGTTATGGGTTCTTAAACTTATAAAATTCTTAACAATTAAATAACTAAGAAATATTAAAGAAATATTTTTAGTAAATCTGAAGATTGATTTTTTTATTTCTATTTTGCAACAGCTTCACTGATTTATGTTAAATTAACTTCATGAAAATAAGTTCCTACAACAAAGACTTCCGTAAACAAGACTGTTACCTGAACAAAGCTGAAAACTTATAGTCATACTTATCTTTTTCAAAACAATCGATTTCCCCGATTCTTCTCAGTAAGGCTAACTTAGAAGATTTTACAGGTTGATTTCACCACCAGCAAATCTTTTTTTTTAAATTGGCAATGTCATGCAGGGTTATTGCTGTCAGGCTTATGGCACATTCCACTCCCTGGAAGTCTGAATTATGGACCGCCAAATCACCTGAAACACCCCTAAAAAGTCAGAATTCTGGGTTGTAAAGTTCGGGCAATACGACCGTCATGACATGCATATCCATGATGGCAGCAACTCCCATCAAGAGTAGTAAAATTGCTCACTTATGACATTTAACCACTGGGGGAAAAGTATAGAAATATTTTTTTTTCTCATTAATGCCAAACATTAATCTAAAAAATTGAAAATTTCTGCAAAGCACAATAATTTAAATATCCAGCAGGAACTGATAGAGTCTCAGCTTAGAACATATGTACTCTAAATGTGGAAAGCAGACATGGTTTAGTTATAATAATAATAATGCATTTTATTTGTAATCGACTTTAAATTTCAAATAAAAAATCTCAAAGTGCTACAATAACGCAGTTAAAAACTGTTCTAATATATAACAAAAATCCCCAAACAATATAATACATTAACGCAAAAAATTAAAACCCGAGGGTGTTGGGTCTAGGAAAGTCTTTAGACCCTTCTGAAAGACCGCCACAGTTTGTGAGGCCCTCAGGGACTCTGGGAGGACATTCCAAAGCTGTGGGGCCACTGCCTAGAAGGCCCTAACTCCCATAGTGAAGAGTTTAGTCCCTGGTTGGTGCATGCAGTGGAAAGGAGGCGGTATCAGGGTCTCATAAGACCATCAAAAATTGTTAAATTGTTTAGAGTTGACTTCTGCTATATGGAGCCCAGATACAACAGAGCTGATGCGACCCCAGCACACTACTTAGTTATTCAGCTGGCTAGAAGAAGAACACTACAGCTGTGTATCCCTTTCTTGCTAAGTGACGTTGTGGAATCTAGAGTAAAACCACTAATTACTCTCATTAAGGTAAATATCTGAAAATCTGACCACTGTTATTATACAAAAGAACCCTTACAGGGTATCATTTTCTAAGCAACAAGCAAGTGAAAATTGCTACTCAATAGGACTTTATGTCTTTGTAAATGTAGATATTAAAAATTCAAATGGTATTTCCAAATTTTAGAGATTCATTTGTAGATTTGTAATTATAGACATATTTGCTGACCTGAGAATGAACTTTCATCTCTCTTTTTTATATAAAAATAACTTCATTACATCGAGCATTCTGTCTTAGATTTTTATCCAAGTATTTTAAAACAATGCTATTTTTACTTACTTTATTTTTACAATTGATGCTCAATGCAGAGTAAAAATGTTCGCTACAAAAAAAAATTCTTTATAGGTAATATCACTTTGGCAATGTGTGCTGCATAAGGATCAAGTTTTCTACTCACTTCAGGGTAAAAAATAAAAAAGGTGTCATGTGTTTATTCAAAGATAAAGTTGGTTAAAATTAAATTTAAATGACAGTACGGTTTAGAAGTTAAGAAAATTATCTGTAAAACAACTTAATACTAAATAAGCTCTAAGTTTATATCCATGCTGTATTTGGTGAGTTTTTTAGCTTTGCGGGGGCGGGGGTGGGGAGGTCAATCAATAGAAGCTGTCCTAGTATCCTGTGTAAGAAGGCATCCCTTGCCTTCTTATACAGGATACGTTTTTTTTTTTGTCTAAAAATCACAAAGGTTTCATAGGAAATTATTGTACATTAGACAGGCTTTAAGAAGACATAATAAAATGACTACCATAACAATATCTAATCATAAGGTTTATATCAAACACAATCAATAATGAGCTTTTAATTATGTTATGATATTCCTTCATCAAAATCATGTAAAAAGTGGTATTTAACTTGATTCATCCGTTTGAGTTCTGCTCCTTGAGCGTCAGCCGTGGGAAAAGCGAGTGGTCATGCGAGGCCTAGATAAAGCTGTCATTACCCCTAACTTATCTGCCAGGAAGTATCTACAGGGACTGTGCCAACCTAGTAAACAACACACCCACTTTCTACAATAGTGTAGGTCCAGAGCGGGACCATTTCTGCTTAAAGCTTTTACAGCTAATCTGCACAGTGACAACAACTGTTCTTTTTTTTGGCTAGTTTCCAATTCGCAAAAAATAACTTTTTTACAACTGTGAAAGGGCTAAGACTTTGTTTGGCCCTTTTAAGGTAAGTTCACACCGAGCACAAATGACCTTGATTGAACAAATGATTCACCTATGTAGAGGTGTGCTCACCATAAGATGCATAGGACCTATTTCTATTTATTTTGATGCTGAAGTTCATGAATCTGAGCTTTCCAATAATTGGTGTTGTCAACCGATTAGGGACTGATGTATTTGTAAAACCGGGTGAAGGAACACAACTGAGATAAACGATTTTTCAATCAAAAAGCCTTTTTTGGCCCTAAGAAAGACTGTAAAATCATTCATAGTTCTTCCTCCTCTTGTAGCTCCAGAGCTTGCCCTGGTCTGCCACCTCTGGCACCTTCTATTTACCTCCCCACCTTACCTCAGTTCTCCAGGTGTTCCCCAAGGCAGGACAACAGTTTTGTGTCTTGGGCCAACACAAGTACCATGGGAAGTGATAAAACAAAAGTGTAATGCTACGTTCACACCGGACGCAGCAAAAGCAGCAAAATCGTGTCTGCTGCTTCATTTTTGCTGCTTGTACCAGTTAGTTCTGACGCGCGGCTGAAGCAGCTTTGCTGCTCTGGCTGCGCGGTGCAAAAGTATGTCTGACGCACGTTGGGCGGAGCATCACTATCCTTTCTCTGCCTTGCAGCTATATTTGCTGTGATCAGTGGGAATAAAGTAGTTTTAATATGTTTTTAAGTGAGAAAATACACCTGAAAACTTCATCAGTGCAGTCAGTTCATTCAGATTACAATCCTGCCTTCCAATGTTATTTCTGTCGGAGCTGCTCAGACCCCCACATACCAGCGATGCGCCGACAGTAGGAATCCCTTCAACAGCAGCCTCTGGCCGGGTCGCCTCCTCGCGGTTCACCGTGGCGGCTGATAGGTGTTTTTCATCTAAATAATCCGATCTGCAGGCACCAGAATAATAAAAGCGAACATATTCTGCCGGCAGATTTTTGCATTTTAAGTTAATTTATGCGTCAATAAACTGTTTCAGAGGAGTGATCATAGCACTCAGCGCTGTGTCTCTCTCCCTGCCAGCTCCCAGATCAGCTTCTCTGATTGGTTTACGCGGCGCGTTGAGCAGCAAAAAGTAAATTTTTCCATCTCGAGCAGCAGCGCGTTTGCGGCGCGCCACGCGCGTCAGATGCTTGAACGCGCCCGACGAGCTGCTTAAGCTGCTCAGACGCGCTGCACCTGCTGCTCAAAACGCGCCGCGGGACCTTTTGCTCCGCCTTGACGCGCGTCAACCATTGCCTTTGCATGTAAACTCGCTGCTTCTGTCGCGCCTGCTGCGTCCGGTGTGAACGCAGCATTAGTACCTCTGGAGGATATGCTGATGACATACGTTGTTGGGTTTTCACTTGGTAGAATCAAGGTCCGCCATATTGAGTTGAACTGTCAACAGGCAAGCAATGGGAAAGCGACCAAATTCATGACCGTGATTGTTGGCGAAATGTCGAGTAAGCAACACCACACAAACGACACAAGAAATTCACTCTATTCACTTTCAATCTCAGGGAAGTATCAGCGCATTCCTTGTAAGGGTGTGCAAAATAATCGTCATGACGATGCATTGCGATTCTAATTTTTGTGATCTACTGCATCGATTCTTGAAGGCAAGAATCGATTATCAAAAAAAAAAAAAGAAAAAATAAAATACATTAATGGTTGGTGCTAATCAGGCAAATCAAGCGGAATACAACTTCCAGTCCAGCAGATGTCGCTGCGGATGTGTTGACGCCCGCTGCCTTGTGTCACAAGAATTTCCGGCCGTGAGATACTGTGACGAGTCATATGAAATAAAACATGGAGGACACTATGAAAATTCGCCCCGCGGCTCCATCACATTTCAAGTCAGATGCTTGGATGCATTTTGGCTTTAAAAACAAAGAAGGTAAAAACGAAATTGATATGACGCACGTAATTTGCAAAAGGGGAAATATACATTTGAATGTTTTCGTTTCATTGGTTTAAAGGACCACTGAGGCCATGTAAACGGCACTGATTATCCTTATTTTGTTATTTTAAGTTTGATGAATCCAAAGATCTTTTTGTCAGTGTCCACGCCAGTAATAGTAATATTTCTGTCCAGTATTTCTTTTCATGGCAACACCTCCAAAAGTCATTTCAATAATAACAGCTATGTATGAATTCAGTTGCTTTCAGTTATGTATCAATTGAAGACACTATCCAGATCATATCCAGCCAGTCAGCCACTGGTAATGGCTGCATCTTTTTCTTACAGTGTTCAGTGAAAATATCGCAATGCATTGCGATGCATCGCAATATTTCAATTATCGTGATATATCGTGATAGAATCGCATCGTGGCATGTGAATCGTGATTTGAATCGAATCGTGACTTCTTTGCCAATACCCACCCCTAATTCCTTGCAAGTTTTTGGCCGATCACCTATTTCTGATCTTTGGAAAGCCTAACATGCCGACTTTGATTTTGATTATTACAAGGTTTTTTTAGTGACTGACACTGTTGGTTGTTATAAAATCACAAAACCCCTTCAGTATTTCCATCTGGGCTGCTCCGTGGAGCAGTGGGTAGCACTGGTGCCTTGCAGCAAGAAGGTTCCGGGTTCCATCCTGCTCTGGGGTCTTTCTGCATGGAGTTTGCATGTTCTCCCTGTGCAGGCGTGGGTTCTGTCTAGGTACTCCAGCTTCTTCCCACAGTCCGAAAAACATGTTAGGTTAATGAGCTTCTCTAAAATTCTCCTTAGGTGTGAGTGTGTACGTGAATGGTTGTTTGTCCTGTTTGCATCTGTGTTGCCCTGTGATGGACTGGTGACCAGTCCAGGGTGGACCCCGCCTCTCACCCATAGACAGCTGGAGATAGGGACCAGCACCCCTCGTGACCCCATCTGGGTTAAAGCATGATGGAAAATGGATGGATATTTCAATCTGATCTTACTGAAAGGCATTAATCAGTACCTGTGAAATGATAAAATATATAGCATTAATTCAGACCCTTGCATAGATCAGCGGAAAAGATCGGTTTCACATTTAAGTATGAGCTGATCACCTATCTCCCAAAATTAAGGAAATCGAGGCTTATAAACCCGCCAGCCGATTAATGCACCCCTATAGGGCACCACTGAAGAATAACCTAATAGCCAGAATTGGTGTGATGCCAGGTGGCAGCGGTTTTGTGTCGATGCAGTGAGCAGCACCCACATGAGGAGAGGGGCGTTGCAGGGTCTTTCTTCCACCTTGGAAGAAAACAACTAATGCCAAATGACAATTAAATACATAATTTTCTTACATAAATTCCTTTAGTTGACTTTGAAATGCTTCAGAAAGAATTTTATGAACATTTGTGACCGAAAAAATAGAGGATAAATTAAAAACAGAATTGGTGTTAGCATCTGAACCGGTCGCAAACAAAGCAGCTCTGCTGATTTTCCAGTCTTTTCCTTGGATTTTTTTTTTGCCTTGCAAAAAAACCTACCCCACAGTGATCTAATCACGATCTACCCCTGGTGCTACTGATCAAATAACAGGACAATCACAAGGCTGCAAGGACTTTATCGCTAAACTGAATCACACAAAGCTTTGTTGTCTACCAGTATCTCCCCTAGCTGTCTGCCCAAATATCATTCAACCTCTCTGGTCTGAGTTTCCCTTTGCCAGGTTGTCTGTCTTCAAGTATGTCTGAAACACCTGCCTGCTCCGCCATCTTTCCTCCGCAAGACTTCATGCATCACCAGGCTTTGTCTACCTGCTTCTGTCTCCTTGTCTGCCCTCCTGCAACCTGACCTGGAGGTTGTCTCTAGCTGTTTCCACAGTATACCTGACCTCTGGATTGATTAAAGTTACCTACCGCAGAGCAGTGATGACAGTGATTCACTCACATAAATGTGTGGGGGTAGTAATACTATGGACCTAAAACAATATTTGTGGCATTTGACCGTCTGACTGTGATGGTGTTCTACCCAAAGATTTTAAAAGCATGCTGTCATCAGCAGGCACTTGTTTGATAGACATATCCTTTAGCAAAGAAGATTAACTAACAAAGGGAATTTAGATTACAGAAATTGACCGCAAAGAGAGAGAAAAAATACGTATGAATTGGTAGGAAACCAGAAGCAAACAGAGGTGGGAATCATGCCATGGTCTATCCAGGGTTGGTATACATTTTCTTTCTATGCACATAACTTTTTATTTTCAGTTGGTGACTTGGAATGTGCTAATACCATTCCTTAGAAGTATAGCTATACACTTTCACAATGAATTCATGGATAAAGTTTCTTCGGTCTTCACACTTTGAATATGCACTGGAAAACCAATCTAGAAATCAGTAAAAATGTATTAAATTAAGTGTGTTTACCTTTAATTTGAGTACGGTAGGTAAATGAGATAGTTTGCCAATGGAATTAGTATTTTTACTCTCAAAACAAGATAATTAGATAATATGCACTTGAAATAAGACAATGCAATTGTATTTTCTCATTTTAAAACTAAATTGTCTTGTTCCATTGGCAAAATGTCTCTTTTACCTCTTCAATCTGAGAACAATTCACTTATTTAAAAAAAATAATAATATTATCTAGATATTGTTTTTTTCCCAGTGTGGCACCTGGATACATAACAGACGCTCCAGACTGCAATAACAAGCAAAACCCCTGAATCTCATCTATGGTGTCCAAAAAGATGAAGCTCTACAACTGAGGTGGGGACTTTTTTTTTGTTATTCTTAGTAGTTTACATCAAGGAATAATGTGGGAACATGACAGCATCCCAACATACACACACGTGTACTCTGTAGCACACAAAAGAGCTATAATTACACTATTACTTCATACGAGGGAAAGTAGTGGAAAACCCAGACAGGCAGCAGAGAGAGGTGTAAATAGAAAAGTGGTGATTCACATTCTAGTGGCTACACGCATGCCATACACAAACTGATGGGGAGAAAGAGCCAAAAACACAGAGCTCACCCACATGAAGCCAGAGTAAGAAATCTGTGTGTGATGACAGAGGTTTAGAAATACAACTGATAGTATGACGACTTGAATCGTTATCAATGTGGTTTTTTTAATCATCCAACACAAAATCCCTCTCACACATTCATCACAGTGATCCAAATCATCCTACCAATGCATCAAAGAATGGAGAGGATCTCCATGATGTGGCCAAGGAGATTTTCCTCTGGTGATAGATGTACAGAAATATCTCATTGTATCTCAAAACCCCAAAATGACTCAGACAGCCACCCCAGTTTCCTTCAGATGTTCTGTTTGCTGATAGGATAATTGATTGTCTATTTTTTAAGGGGATTGTGACTAGTGGTTGGTTGTATTTTTCATGTTATGACAACCCTAAACTTTTTGCCTTCAGTTTTGCCTCTCATTGTTCATCTGTGTCTCTACAACACTTTGCTGATTCTCTTTGTAATTTAGGTCAATGTTTAGTCAGGTATTTGTGTTCAGAACAAATGTTACTTGAAATCACCATTAAAAACAAAGCAGATCCAGTTTATATACAGCCTTCATACATTCCAATCATATAGACAGGTAAACGACATTCCAATTCCATCCAGCAGAACTAGGCTCACACTGAGCCTGGTTCTCCTGGTGGTTTCTTCGGGTTAAAAGGGAGTTTTTCTCTCCACTGTCGCTACAAGTATGCATGTTGTGAGGGACTGCTGAAGAGTCAATGAGTCGATGCAATCAACTGGTTTTCCTTGGAAAAGTCTAAACCAATCTGACTGGATGATCTGGTTGAATTGTGTCTGTAAAGTGGCTTGAGATGACGTATGTTGTAAATTTGTGCTATATAAATAAACTGAATTGAATTTAATTTAACTGAACTGCTATGCTTTCTCTGGGTAAGCTCTGGTCTGGGGCTTAATTAGACTTTCAAACATGAGAATAAATTATATCTCAAGCTCCACCAAGGCTGGGTTAAAGAACAGTGCAAGCAACTGTCAACTGTTGCTATGGGACCATAGTGGAGGAGTTATGCTGCAAGTCAGTGACTCGATGCTATCTGCTGGGTTTCCTTAGATATAAAACATAAAACTTTCTAACCAATTTCAATATTAAAGTAGAGCTTGGTTGCATTTTCTGATGACAGATTAAATTAAGGGATGATCAAAACACTATCAGACAGATATAGCCTTATTTTATCTAAATTTGTACATTATTTACACAGAGAAGCATGTGGCCTCTTATGGCCTGAGATCCAATGATCACCTGTTGCTTCTTTTTGCCCACATAAATCTATGGAAGAAAGATTTCTATCTGTGCAGCTCCTTTTGAGTGGAATTTTCTTTTTATCCTTTATTGCTTTTGGCCTCAGTTATCTTTAATTGCTTTACCTGATATGTTTTTCTTATGTACCTGTGATTTTAATGCAATGTAAATGTACTTCTCCTCAATGTGTAACTTTGCAGCCTCTTGGACAGGAGTCCCTTGAAAAAGAGGTTTTAAATCTCAACGGGATTTTTTTTCTGGTAAAATAAATGTTGGATAAAAAAGAAAATTGGAATGTACAGATTTGACTTGAGATCAAAATAAAGCAGAGAAAATATAAAGGTGCCCCAGGGTTCCTCATAAAAGCTGGTGTTTGGTTTTGAAACGCCTTTGCTCTACTAAGCCTTTTATGGTTTCCAAGTAAACAACTTAGAAATTATCTGCTATATGCAAAAAAATTATGTTTCTGTCCAAAGAGCGAGAAAAATCACAGAGCAGAAAGAACATCATTAGTCTTGACTAAAGACAGGAACTTTGCACAAAGAAATG
Source organism: Cyprinodon diabolis (assembly GCA_030533445.1). Classification (NCBI taxonomy): domain Eukaryota; kingdom Metazoa; phylum Chordata; class Actinopteri; order Cyprinodontiformes; family Cyprinodontidae; genus Cyprinodon; species Cyprinodon diabolis. The sequence goes on along the minus strand of CM060070.1, from coordinate 5,469,567 downwards.
GTTCTGTAAAATAAATTCCTAAAAAAATGATTAATCACTGTTCTGTTTGCAACAACCTCTCTCAAAGTTTTCTTTGCATCCCTGCAGAGTGATGTTGTCTATTTGACAGTTGCACTCGATAATCTTCAGAACAAATGCTCCCTTTCTCACACCTCTGTCCCAGAAACCCCTCCACACACAAACACACTCTGATCTCCGGGGTACAAAGGCATCCAGGGGCCACCCCTATTAGCTCACAGGTGTTGGAGTCTACTCCGGAATGGACGGGGACCAGACCCAACCTTAGTTTTTACACATGAACATATGCAAACCAACACACACATACATAGCCTCTTCTATACACCTCAGAGCCACTGGGACTAAAGTCTAGTTAATGACTTTCCCACCCACTACACACTGCACATGTTGAAGCCGTTAACGATAAGTGGCTTTTCAAACTTGGTAACGTCCTTAATGTCCCTGTTAATCTAACATTCCTCACTTCAAAGGGCCATAGTATATGGACCAACAATTTTCAGTCAGATGAGCAATTTTCTGAACTATTAACAACCAAGGAGCAAACATATTTCAGGCTTATCTTTGCCTCAGTAAGTACAACCATCGATCTTTGCAGCAGTGAATGTTTGGGCCAGGTGTAAACAAGGTTAAAAACAACACTGTAGGGTTACCTCTGTTGAGTTATTAAGGAGTTGTTGTGGTTTTGGGTGAACTAAGCTTTATCTATTGTACAAAATGCAGCATATTTATTGTTACGTATAAGAGACACACCATGTGTCCATTTAGGTGAAATCTATTAAGCCAATAAAATATGAAAAAAGATCTTTTCCTGTTATTATACTGTGTCACTTTACTTTATTTTTCAAAGAAACATTGATTACACGTTTCTGGGCCAATACTAATTTCTTTTCTGTTTTTTTTAAAGGTATATAGATAGTCCTGTTATCTGATTTTTTTTTTATTATTTTATTTTATTTATAAGCCAGTAACTCACTTGGGTTGAATACCAAATTTTTATGAAAAATTATAGCTTTCTGCTGACGTAGTATATACTATTTTGGTTTTAAGCTTTTTTTTTTGCTCAGTTTGATTGTAAGTACAGCCTTTGTGTGTATTTTTACCATGACAACATCATGTGACCTATCACGTCGCTTCAGATTTGTGCAATTTGCCAACTAGTAAAAGCAATGGAGGCGAGCGAGTGTGGAACTCCCTGCATAGTTCCAAAAAAAAGAAAAATCAAAGATCAAGTGGATAAAGGCAGAGAAGATGTTTGATTCCAACAGGGATAAAACTGGAGTTGTGGTGGGAAAACCGTTGGAGTACACTAAGGCCGTTTCTCAATATGTGTACTTGTGTGTTCTCATGTGCTCGTGTACTCGTGAAACGTCATCATCCTCAGCCCTAGTATTGTTCCAGTTCACAAGAACAGCAGACTGAGAACGGACAAAGTCCCCGGATGTTGTTCTTGCCCCTGCCTATTTACCAAGTATGCTTCAGAGCAGACTTGTCCTTTCTAGAGATTGACAGCTGTCCCAGCATGCACTGCAGCAGCTTTCAATGGAGCGCTCACAGAGCTCAGAGTAATAAGCTAACAGTTCTCTTTTCTGTTGCCGTTGTTCAATAAAAGTACATTTTAAGATCATTTGAGGTGAGATCATTAAACTTTTAAGCGTCACTAAATGGCCCTTTTACCGATTTAATGCGTAATTTAAAAAAAATTTATTCTGAAGTTGAGAGGACCGTGGCAACCAGCGGACCTCAGAGGGTAACGGTAGCCAGGTCTAATTCTCAGCCCTCTCTCAGCGTGCCATGTGTGAAGTACAGCTGGTTCTGATGGCCATATTTTTGTTTTATTTGGCAAAATGTTCATTTGATTTGTGTTTATCTGATTGTGTTCATTATTATTCCCCCCACTAAATGAAAAAAATCAGAATTTATTATTATCTAGAGACTATTAATAACAGGAGGTGAAATGCAGCTCCAGACGAGCTGAGCATGTGGTGACATCACAAGTACGGTTCTCTTCTAATTGACCCATATTTATGCTAACCTGACTCCGCCAGATGGATTTGCCCCATATTTATGCTAACCTGACTCCGCCAGATGGATTTGCTCCGCATATCCATCTGGAAACCTTCCGTTGAAGTAATTTTGGGAAGGGCAGAAAATACTGGTTAGCTGATTGGCCTATGTTGGTGATAGACGGGCCAAATAAACCAATCAGATCAACGAAGCATATGACGTAACAGAGCGACGACGAAGAGGAGCCAATTGATAGATCAAACTCTTGCCGAAACCAGTCGGGAGAAGAGCAAAAACATCTTTTCCTCTGAGAAAAGCCTCCAGAGCAGTGTTTTGCTCTTCTTTCAGTGAAGAAATACTCTGTAATTCCGATAAAACTTGCTCGATAGCCGCGCTAACGCTAGTTTCATCGGCTGAAGCCGCCATGTTCTTTAGACTGACCTGTCGCGCTTCTCGTTGCGTCACACCTCAACCCGCCTCAAAGCCAACGCTGATTGGACGTTCATTTGGTGAACGGCTCCAAATTTTCTTCAACGGAGAGTCTCCAGACTGATTAGCAAGTGAAATTTTGAAAGCTTGCGAGATCAGGATGGTCTCACGAGGCTATATTTATGCTGCATGCTGCCGTTCCCCCCAGTCCATACTTTCCTGTGTTCTTCTCAAGAACCTACTTGTCGAGGAAACGAGTCCGTACTCGAGTTCTTGTGAATTGAGAAACGGCTAAAATCTCAAGAAGCATTCTGATTTCCTTGCTAACAGTGCTACTGGACTTAGCAACGCTTTTAAGCCCAATACTCCAACCTCTTAGCTTTCTGCAAGGCGTTACAAGACAGTCAGCATGGTTATGAGACAGTTTTGTTCACAGCTCATGTTTAAACTGTCTGATTTACAAGTTTGCACTTTGTGTTTAATGGGACAGGAAAAAATAAAATACTTGAGTATTTTGAAACACAGTTGAACCACTTTCATTATTGTAAAAACAGATTGAATCGAAATTAATCGATTGAGAACTTTATGAATCAAAATCGAATCGATTCAGGACATTGGCAAAAATACCCAGCCCTATTCATTAATAGCCACCATCTGGCTTTTTGGTAGTTCAGTTGTACTGCCAGCAGGTGGCACCACGTCTATTAATGTCAGCACTTTGTTTCCGATAATAGGTTTCTTTTATGCACAAAAAGAAACGCTATCAGGAAGGATGATTGGAAAATTTATCCTTATTCTAACACAACCAACTAGATTCTGATCTTTCTAAAATAGGCATGCAACATGAATATGCCTTTAAACTTGTTTATTAAGAGATTTTATTACTTATTTTCACACAAAAGAAAATATATGCTGCTGGTTCTTTTATGTACGGATTGACCTTAGACAAAAAGCAGAATAAAAGACATTTAGCATTTACATACTAAAGCATGTGTCTCAAACCTTGATAAAATTTTTATAAGATTTAGAAAACTTTCACCATGTGCATCCCATATTTTTTTGTTATCAACTGAAAACTGCAGAAGCATAAAAAAGAATTAAAAAAAAATATAAAATCAGATTTTTTAGTATCAGCCAATTATTGGTTAAAGTGGATCAAAGGGAATTTTGTCCAAACACAATTATAAACCCACTAATTGCCACATTGAAATTCAGTATAACTTGCCCTTAAACAGCTTTAGGTTTTCCCAACTCTATTTTTACAAAACAGTGCTCTACCTTAGTGTTACTCTTTGAAAAGAGACGTTTGTGTTTCTCCTGTACCAACATGTGCTGCTGTACATCTTGCACAGGGTAATCAGGAAAAGCAAATTATTAGAAAATACATTTTACCCATTTTGATAGAAATAACATGAAAACAAATTGTTACAACAGTATTAATTATGTATAAAAGCTTACCTTTATTAACTTTAATAAATCAAATACAACACTCCTGTTGCCTTGGGATTTACTAAACTGATTTAGACAGGAAAGTACACCCATGCTGTTAGTTGATCTATAACACTTAACCATAAAGCAATGGTGCAATACCGTGCAACAAACTACTGATGGCTTTTTAACTACTGTCTTCAGTCACATTAAATCTATTTTGGATTATATTCTATCACATGTTACAAAACAAGGCATAATTGAAGACCATTAAAATTGATACATGGTTGTCTGGAGTTTTCCTTTTTTTGATATAAAGAAATCTAAAATGTGAAGTTTGAACATGTAGCCCACCCTTTATAGAACCAGCTTTCACTGAAATCCCGGCAATACATATTTTTGGGTGTGTCTCGACCAGATTTGCATTTCTAGGCACTGAAATTCCTGAAATGTACCCAAGTTCATGTCAAGTTGGGTGCCTCATCTGAGAATATCAGTTTTTAAGTCTTCCCAAAGATTCGTATCTATTGTATAAGTCTGTGCTTTTGAATGGGCCATTCTAGTTCATGATCTAGGTCAGCTCTGACTTTATGTTTGCAGTCACTTTTTTCTGTGGGAGGGTAAAATACCCTGTATCTAACTAGTTTATTCTTCACATGAGGGGTGGAGAGGTGAGCTTGAGGTAATGTGCTTTATTCCCTCGGTACAAAGTACCTCCTTCCACATGTTTCCCATGTTCCCTGCATGGATTATAGGAATCCACTAAATGGTGTATGCCATTAAAAAAAAAGGCTTTTCTTACTGACAGCCTTTAACAGAAGTCAGATTTGAGGAGTGCTATTAATCTCTGCAGCTCCTCCAAAGTTACCATATTATGTATTCAACAGTGGCCTGTAAGAGATGTGGTTTTAGCCTCTGACCCTCTGTGTGTCCCACTCTAATCATGATGTGGCTTCCTTTTTCTGATGCTTTCACGCCACCAATTTATCTAGGAGCAGTGATGCTGCAAAAGAGTAAGACTTTCTAAAAAAATAAGTCTTCAGTCCTTCATTGAGATTGGTAAGTATTTGTCCATGAAATAATATTGCTGCTCTTAAAATAAAATAAAAAACATCCTCTTTATCATATTTTAAATTCAGCATATATATTTATTTCAGGGATCAAAATCCTCATTCCACTGACAGCTGATTTTACTTACCTGCTTAAATAAGATATATTTTAGGTCATTTATTTCAATGTAAGAGAAATAAAGGGCTAAATAAAATCAGCAACATTTTAGGTATACCATAGCAAAATAAAATAAAAAAGATCTGAAAACAATAAAATAAAACTATAATAAAACTATATCTGTGATTGTTCTATTTGGTAGTGAAAAATAAACAAATACATAACGAAGCAGCATGTGAAAATGTTACTATGAATATGTCATAAAGGGCTGTCTAAAATGGCTAAATAGATGATGAAAGCACATATTTCCGCATCTTTAATGAAAAAAATACTGATAAACATGACTTATTGATATATTTAAACATGTAAGTATTTACCTGAATATGTCTGAAGGCTGCAGTCAGCTGGGTCATGTGCAGACTCAGACACCTGGACGTGCATCTCGCGCTGTTGACTTTCTCCTGAACATCCTCCGGATCCAGAGAACTCCTGCGGGCACGCGCCACAGCCCACGCCACGCAGAGCAGCACCAGAACGGCTCGAGGGGCTGACATCACAGCGCGGGGATGCAAACAGATAGGAAACTCCTCAAACAACAGACTTTTCGTGCCAGTGTGTGCGTCGCCTGCGAGGAGGAAAGCATCTGAGCGCGAGCAGGGAGTGGAGCGACTCTACTCAGCACGCGGACACTCCCACTGCCGCCACGCCACGCGGAGTTCTGTTCTCACTCCCTATTATCCTGATTACCATCATCATCGCGGCTTAAAGCGTTCCACTCTTCAGTAACCAGGAAAACATGATCACCGCGTTGCTGGGGAATTTTCCCCAGATCCATCTGTATACATGCAAATTCATCTATTCCCCTCCTCATGAATATCAATATATAAATGTAATCTGAAAGGTTATTATTATTTCTTTCTTTTTTTTTTTTTTTTAACAGTGTCCTGTCTGGCAAGGTGGCAATAAGAATAATTGTCTTGATGCCAAAAGGAGCCCAACAGATTTTACTTTCACAAGTGTAGCGGTATGGCAATTGCCATACTGCTCCACTTGTTTCATGCATATAAATTGCTTTATTACAATTATGCGGGGAGTTTTACAGTTTATATGGACACTGCAATGTAAGTAGAGCAGAAAAACAGAAGAAGAAAAAGGAAAAAGAAAAAAAAGGACAAAAGATGAAAGAAAGAGGAGATAGAAAGGAGACAATGACAAAACATTTTCAGTCTGCTTCATCACCTGTAACGAGATGAAAAAAGAACAGCACAACCAAAAGACATGGTACGAGATATACAATAAAGCAACACCTTGAAACTATCGCTAAAATAATATTATTAAGTCTGACATGTACTCTGTGTTACCTGATGATATGAATGTTGGGTTTCTGTTTGGAAGTGAATCTCTAAGTGCCTGAAGCCTAGCACCTGTAGTTGTTTGTGAGGGTGAACTTGTGCATGTAAAGTTTTAGCCATAGAAAAAATGCTCAATAGTGGTTGTGGAGAGCCGGAGAGGCACACCCCCCAGAGCACTGAGTCCAGCGCCGGGAGACCCAAAGCCCCAGGCGCCCAAAGGGACCCCAAGAGCGAAGGCGCCAAGGAGGGGCCAGCCCCGGAAATCAGACCCCCACCAAGGGAGGAGGAGAGACAGCCACGAAGAAGCCCCCAGCCACCGCCATGCCAGTGCCCCGGGGAGCCGCGGGGACGAGGCTACTAAATAGTTACTCCCTTTTGCAAGTTATTACACTGTGAAAATTGGCCTAGATGCAATAGTTCTTTCTTGAAACTACCACCTTTCTGAACCATGGGGCTTAGGCAGAAGTTACTTGTTACTTGTTAGGGTTCCAGTTTGTGCGGGTTGTTTTTCCTCTCCCCACCACCAGGCGGTGCCCCGTTCTCGTTGGGCCTCCCTGCACACCTGCGGCTCTTTGGGTCATTACCAGAGGAGTACTTGAGCTGCAGACTGTCATCACCTTGACGCCAGAGTATTTGCCAGTATTGGGTACTCTAGCCTTACTGAGATTAGCTTGCCTTGTCTCTCTGAGTCTAAGCCTTGCCTTTGTCTTTGTTCTCCAATAGGATGTCCTCCTGATCCACTGGATAAGCCTGGTCCTCCTCCCCCCTTTGGAAGGAATAATTCGAGTCACACTGAGCAAGGGGAAGCCTTCATCAGATCTGTTTAAGCCCACTTCAGGAAAACCCGGCGACAGTCTGTTCCATTGCTCCTCTGGACCCAATGCAAGTCTGCCTGTCCGCCCTCCAACGAGTTTCTTTCATCTCTGGATTAAATCCCCCACAAACTGGACCCAAGGGAAACCAAGAATCTCCCTAACGTGAGTCTCCTCAGCAATTCACCAGTCTTAGTCATTTCCCCTACGGACCTTGAACTGATCTTTGTGATCTCCCCTAACAGTTTCCAGTTTCCCCTTCACCAGACCGCTGAAGTCCCACTGCGATAACCCTGCATATAATCTCTCTCTCTGTTTTTGTCAACCTCTCAATAAACCTGTTAACTTTTTCCCCTGGTGCTCTGAGTGAATCTCTGCATGTGGGTGAGATCTGTTAAACCCATCATGACATTACTTACCCTTACTCCGTGGTTGCGCTATGTTGGACTTCGATTCAGATTATCCAGTTTCAACCCACCTCCATCCCTTTCTCCACCATCGTAGCTAAAGCTTCATCAGAGTGTCATTCCTCCTGGACTCTTACTGCGTTCCCTGTCTAATCTCAACCAGTCCGGTAGAACACTGCCGTGTTGAATCCGGTTCTGCCAGAGGTTTCTTCCCAAAGGGGAGTTTTTCCTCTCCACTGTCGCTTCATGCTTGCCAATGATGGACAGGTTCATGCAACCTGTGTTATTCAAGCTGGACTTCCCATCTTCCCAGGTCCCTGAGTGAAGCACTAGTATCAGCTCACGAAGCCTACTGGATCTCTTCATACAGCTCAAGCACACCGTCTCGCCAGCCAGCAGTCATGGACTGACCAACTTCATCCTCTCCACTCCACCACCAGGTTCAAGCCTGGGAGGAAACATCCCTATTTTGTACTCTTGTATATGCATATTAAAGCAAAATTCAGCACTAATCTTTCTTGCCGAGGTCTGAGCACCAAAGACTAAAGGAATTGTATAAAAAAAATTCTTCTAATTGTCTTTTGTTTCTGTGTGCGTTTTTCAGATTGAAATAAATATGTATTTATCCTTGAAGCAAACCATTTTTATGTAGCTTTCCTCATCCCGCAGTTTAGGAAAAATGGGAGTGGGGGTGAATTACATTTTTGACATATAAGGTTTCAGAAACGTTGACCATACTGAAACTTAATTGATTTTAGCATTAGTAGATCTAGCCATAGAAGTAGTGAAAATGTGATTTAGTGAATTTAGCTTCCCTAAATTATTTATTAAAGCATGTTTCGACTAAATAATCTTTTTAATATCGTGACTGTCATGATTGGTTCAGGAAGACCCAATATGCAGAACACCACGGAGATGGAAACTGGAGTAAAAGTTAACAATGTTTATAGAACAATGGAACAATGAATGAGTCAGGTACTGGTTCACTTCTGGGAATCTGGTTCACAGGTACATGGAAAGGAGACAGTTCAGTTAGCCACGTAGCTGGTGAATGTGGAAATGTTATCTTCAGAGATCTACCTTGAAGAATCCGGGTTTGGCTTTGAGAGAGGCACTGTTGGTTCCAGAGACTGTTTGATTCAGCAGAGTTCGGTTTCAGCTTCAGTGTCTTGCATCTAACGATAGGACAGACCTTGGTTTTCCAGCTCTTAGTCCAGAGCAGCATGGGAAAATCCAGAGAAGGTTCTTCAGGTTTAGCTCTGAGGGCAGGCTCGACAGGTTAAGCTCATCCAGAGCTTACAGGACAAAAACAGGTTTCCTGTAGGCAGAGACAAAGGTAATTAGTTTCCAGCTAGGAGACTAGAGGCAACAAAGATTTCACAGAGGAAGTTAGGCTCAGGTGCTAACCAAACTGGATAAACACTGCGGCGTTGATGCGAGGTCTGAGGGCAGCTTATATGGTGGAGGATCCTCCTGATGAAGAGATGGGATTCAGGTGTGTTGAAGGCTCAGCTCAGGAGGATCCACAGTGAACTCTGCTGGAGACAGGTGGTACAGCTCCAGATCCCAACAGTGACAAACTGTTACGGTCAGCGCTGGACCAAAATCCAGGCAGCAGCTCAGTAGCTGCAATTTGAAAGATTTAATACCGAAATCAAATAAACTTACACTAGAGGAAAGAGGACTGTTCTGAACAGGCAGGCAACAGAAACGTAAAGCAAAGCAATATGGAGGAGGGAAACAGGGGATTTCATCAAAGAAGCAATTACCGTCTATATAAATAATAGGAGAGAGTGAGGTGAAAGCATGGCAAGCAGGTGAGAATAAGCAACAGCTGGAGAGACTTAAGGAAGGTAGCTGAAGGAGGGAGAGAATAATTTGTGGTGCTACATCTAACGAGTTGGCAAAGCAGAAAAAACAGGCATACAATTAAATAAAAAAATAAATAACTCAAAAAATAATTACGCAAATTTACAAAAGTTAAGTTTTGACATAATTTGCATAATAAATGCTATCTAAATGAGCTGGAAGTTAACGAGAAGGCTGCTGCCTAACACCAAATTCAGTTAGCAGAGCAACCTCCTGACATTCTTAGCCGCCACTAGGAATCATACGATTGCCCATAATCCTTTGCAGGACAGTATGTACTGGCACAGCCCACCCCAATGAGCTTAACAAAACAAGATTATTAAGATTATACTCACATCTTCTCTGTGTGACACATGCTAATATACACAACTTCGTCTGTATTATATTTAATAAAGAAGTAATGGCGTAGTAAGTCATTCAGCTATAAGGTAACAAGAATTGCAAGATTGCTAGTGGAAAATCAACGCTGGACGGGAGATTCAACATAAAAGAAAATAAAAGGAACACCAAAGAGGCCAGCAAACACCAAAGGTTTAAAAAATGGAGCAAATAAACCTTAAATCCTTTTTTTAATATATATACAAAGCTTTTTGAATTGCAGTCAACAGTTTTTCCTTGGATAGAAAACTTTGAATCCATGTGAATCTATGATCTGGTTGAATTGTCACTGTAAAGTTCCTTGAGATCACATGTGTTGTGAATTGGCACTTAATAAATAAACTGAATTTAACTGAATTGTCCAATTACAAAAAAGTTCTTTAAAAATAAACCTGCCTTGCTTTAATAGCTTAATAAAATGTCCTAACTCTAATGGCTATGTAAAATAATTATCCAATATCAATGCATGTGGGAGAGTATTGACCAAAATAAATTCTTCTTGTAATTATAGTTCTGGTTCTTTGTTGACAACATCACTATGGGTTACATTTTAATTACCATAATGATTATTTGATATGTTGTGTATATCCTTTTACTGCTCAGGATACAAATAACCCAGAGTCTCTTTGAAGTTTGTAGGATGCACAAAGAACACCCTGTTACGGTGAGTGGGAAAGCAGCAGCACAGGTAATAATTATTCAAGAAGATGCAGGTGAGCGGAGAGGCAGAAGGGGATCAGGTGACCCCATTGGAGGGGAATGCAGAGCAGGTGGCAGCTGCACAAAAAAATGATTGTTAGTTTATAAGACTAGAGATAAAACCATACATTTTTATAGTCCCTTTAATATTGACTTCATATTCTTCATCCTTTTTCTCTCTTTCTCTCCTACTAGTTTAACAAATAATCAGAAGCGTAAACTTGTCAATATTATTTAAGGTAAAAGCTAATTGACAGCGACCCACATTACAAAAGACGCTCCAACAAGAAACATTTCTGTCTCATAGGCACATTAAAACTTTACCATTTCTACTGTGAAAAACAAACTCCCCTTTATAGTCTGGGATTTCTCTCTAGGGATAATTTTTGGACTAATAAAAGACCATTTACTAATTGGAAAGAGACTTAGGGAATGTGTTGAGGTAGCCGTCTGTCACTCAGCCAGTGAGAGTGTTGGTCACTGCTTTTTGACAGCAACTGCTGAGCCAGGTGGAGTTTTCTTCATGTAAGAGCCAAGTCGTGATGTTTAGGACATGGCGCTGAAAGACCTATTTGTTTACATGAAACTGTACCCCAGAGAAGGAGTCATCTCTGCTGGCAGTGAAATGTAGACAGAGTCACCTAGGTTTTGATTTAGTGGAAGTGCAGTCGTATAAATATTTGGGAAGCCCTGGCAGAATTGTTAGTGGCCCTGTGGCGAAAACCAGACTTTTCCTTCTGCTTTTTACAGAAAACCACTCATACACTGTATTTGTCTTCATGTGACTGTCTTGGTTCGTTAATCTTTAGCTCAAAGATGTCCAGGTATGTAACATAATATCTTAATTAATTACATCATGATTCCTAACAAGCCATGGTGATGTATTATATCGAGTTGATTCATTTGACTTATTTTACCAAAAGTCAGTTCCAGAAAGATACTTGTTTCATTGTATGTTGAAGAAAAGTATGATTTCAAACTTCCCAGAGGCTGGAGCCAGCATCTAGCTGACATTCTTTTTACTTAAGGGAAACAATCGGGAGCTGGAGAAGAATTTGCTAATTAATTTACTATTTAACTGTTCTTGCTGCACTTTAAAATACAGCAAATTTGCCTTTTAGTCATACAATGATCAAATCATGATCATTTTTTAGGTATGAAAGTAATTGTTTTGTGGAATTTTGAGGAAATTGATTAAAGAAAAGTAAAAGGGAGGGAGGGTACGATTTAAGGGGAAGGGTAAATTTCAAGACTAATCGATGTAGAATAACAAAGAAAAGATTATGTTTATCAATTTGTGGAGTTAAATTGTGGAACAAACTAAATGAGAACCTAAAGCAATGCCCAAACTTATTCCTTTTCAAAAAATGTACAAAGAAATTAATTTCAGAAGGTATAGAGAAGCATTGTAGAAAGTTTTGTTTATTTGTATATATGTATGAGGGTATATGTGTATAAATATTTATGTATGTACAGTATATGTGTAGGTAGGTGTGTGTATATATATGGATATATATAGCAACATAATTATAAATATTCTAAATTGAAGAAAAACAAGAATTAAAGGGGTAGGAGTACATAAGTTTTACTTCTTCTTACTTCTTTTTGCACATGTCATAGAGGTATATTAACTCAGGAAAGAAAAGTACAGTGTTTGTTGTTTCTCTCTCCAATGTTTTTCAACATTGTTTTATTGTTTGTTTTGTTTTTTCCTTTTCTCTTGCATGTTCATAAAATAAAATGTTGTAAGCAGGGCATGGTAGCCTGTTGTGAAGCGCTATTTAAACAGGTTCCTTTGCCAGGTTTACTGATGTCAGCGCATGAATGACACTGGTCAATTTAATACTACAGCCTTCCGATAAAGAACTAAAAAAGACACAAATGTGGCGAACAAATGAAGTTTTTCCTTATAAGGTCCAAAACATATGAAGGCGAGGACATTAGCAGCTGGTACACACAGTACATGTGATATAATAATCTTTATTTGTTCAGCTCCGTAAGGCGTGCTGTGCCTCTACGGTCTGTCACGCAAAGGATTGTGGGCAACCTTACAGCTAGTAGCGTTGGATAGACCTAGATTTTATTTTGTAATTTTGTACACACAAGTTTATACAAAAATAAATTTAGTACAGCTCTCTAGACTATTTCATTTTTTAAGTGCAGTCTTGATAAAGGTAAGCAGCAGTGATAAAAACACTGTGGTGAAAAAAAAGTGATGTAAATGTAGGGCTGGAAGATATAGAAAAAAGCTTATCGATAAAAAAAAATGCATATTGATCGATATCAATAATTATTGAAAAGATTTGAAACCATATTTTATGCGCAGCTCTGCCTGGACATTTTATGATATTGCTATATGATTTGATTTTAATAAAGAACACAAACACAGACTTCCAATTAAATCTTTATTTAACCAACTTTTTTAACCATAACAGAATTGTTTTAAAGAAAAATAACTTAAGAGACCTGAGTTACGTAACTAAATACTGACAAAGAATAAACTGAAATGACCAGAAAAGTGACTAAAATAAATATAACAAATAAATAAATAAATAAATAGAATACCCTATACCCCCTCGGAGGACGATGCAGAGCCGTGCCTGTTGGGATCTGGAGCTGTATCACCTTCCTCCAGCAGAGTGCGCCGTGGGTCTCCTGGAGCTGGAGTCTTCCAGCACACCTGAGACGCATCTACTCATCAGGAGACCTGCCCTTTATAACCAGCTGCCAGACCTTGCTTCGACGCCGCAGTGTTGACCTAGTTTGGTTAGCAACCTGAGCCTTGGACCTGAAAGAATCTTAGCTGTCTCTGGAGAGAGATCTGATTCTAACTCTCTTCTGTTTTTGCCTCACAGGAAACCTGTCTCTAGTCTGAAGCTCTGGATGAGCTTAACCTGCCAATCTGCCCTGGAGAGCCAAACCTGAAGATTCCTATGTGGATTCCCCTGCTGCTCTTAGTTAAGAGCTGGATACTCTGATCAAGGTCTGCCTTTAAAGTCAGAAGCTAGACGCTGCAGCTGCTCTGGAACTCTGCTGAACAAACAGTCTCTGGACCCAACGGTTCCCTCTCTCTCAAAGAGAAGCCCGTATTCAGTCAAGGTATAATTCTGAATTATCAAAGACTCATTCTCATCAGCCTGCCTACTAATCAAACTATCTTCTCAGCAGACTTCTGTGAACCAGCCCGGACCAGCCCCTGACCCAGAACATTGTCTCTTATTGTAAAACATTCAATAAACCTTGTTTAACTTTTACCCAGCCTCCGTTGTGTTCTGCATATGGGCTTAAAACCTGAACCCATCATGACAGTGCCGGGGCCTACACAGCTCGTACTCCTGCGGGTGTGAGCTGCTGAGATGATAAAACAAGTTGGTTGTGTTATCAGACTTCGTTTTCACTGGTTCCCTACAAATTTTACAGATGACTTGGGTTTGTTTTTTGCCCGACTTGCCATGACCGAAATACTGCCAAACTGGCGAACTACAAAAACCTTTCTTTGGAATAAAAGAAGGGTTTTTGTAGTTCCTCCGCCTCTCCTTGCTGTGACATCTTCATGTGCACTGTGTTGTGGTTTGAGAGGGCAGCGCTTTGTGATGGCGTGCCTGGGTCCGCGATTGCGATTGGTTGGGAGGAAGTAATGACTAGCATAAACCTCCATGATAGGCTACAATGAGAAGGAAGGAAAACTGCGTTTCTTTATCTTTTTATCTGCGCTCTTTTTTTCTATTGCGCCACACGTCTATCGATTGATATATATCGTTATTGAGGTATCTCCCAGCCCTATGTAAACGTATGATTGTATAGTTACAGTTCTAACGTTCAGGGTTTTTTTTTTTTTTTTTCTTAGCATTTAGCGGTCTAATGGCAGTGGGGAAGAAACTGTTCTGGAATCTGCTGGACCTGCATCCAATGCTTCAAAGTCTCTTCCCAGAAGGCAGCAGGGAGAACTGTCTATGGTGGGGGGGTGAGGGGGTCATTTATAATGTTACGGGCTCGGGACACGCAGCGCTGGGATGAAATGTCTTTAATGGAGAGAAGAGGAGCCCCGATGATCTTCTCTGCTGTTCTCATCACTCTTCTCACCTGAGACAGCTGTTCAGAATGCTTTCTATGGTGCTTCTGTAGAAGGTGATGAGGTGGTGGATAGGAATTTCGAGCTAAATTATCTATCGAAAGGAAGCATCCTGCGTCCTCTTCTCACAGCGCTTATCATGTACACACTTGTGCTTTGGCTCAATGCTCCATAACATTTTGCCTGATTCAGATGACGCCTGGCTTGCTGCTGTTATGCCAACATGCTTTATTGATGGTTGTTGTTGTTGATGTTGAGGTGGGGCTGTGAATTCCTTGATTTCAAAAAGTTGCCAGTTTGGTCAATTACAAGAAAATTCAATGCTTTGAAACCCTAACAGTTTTTTATGGTGTGTCATCTTCCGAAAACATCCATTCATTATTTGTTTTATTAGAAAGGCAATGTAATTTGTATACACACAAGGACAGAAGAACAACAGATGATAGCGATGGTATCACAGGACCCTACTTTAAAACAGCAAAAAACCTAAAGCAGGATGGAATGTCACTACATTTGGTACTAGAAGAAGAAACTTTGTTAAGGCCTAGAGTTGGAAAAGACTTAAACTCCAAGGGTAGCTGGTTCCAGTAGAGGGAAGTTAAATTGTCAAAAGTAATTTTACAATGTTTGGTTTGGACACAGTTATCCATAAGCTAGCCAGTTTCTTGTGAGCTCCAACACTTCCAGCAAGCACGTCTCCAGATGTTTTGCAAAGAGAATTTCAGATCAATATATTAGAACACATCAATTGTGCAAATGTTGGATAAAATAGAATATGTTCCTGTTCTCACGAACCTAAATGAACTACTTTTCGTTTACTAATTGGCCGTGCAGTGAACTGACAGGATGTTCAATGTCCGACTTCTGAGATGGGATCTATAGACTCTGTCACCCTAATGATCCTGAATACGATTAAAGGGGTTTATAATAAATGCGAGTGAGGTCTCTGAATAAACCATCAGCAGAGCAGAGACCCTCCCTAACACATATTTTAGCATCACACACGCGCATACATATGCGAACACTCATATAGTCAGAAAACATATGCTATCCATCGAAATCTGGTTCTTAATTGAATCCAAATGTTTTTTTTAAACTACTGGGAGCACAGATAACAAGAGACAAAGACAAATTTAGAATATATAAGTAGGACGTAGCAGAAAAAAACTATTTTCTAAAAAATGATATGCAATGGCAGCTGTTCGGCTGGACAAATAAGAAGAAAAACAGGCAGGGAATCTGTGACCACTTAAAAGCTCTAATACCACCTGACTGCTGAAGAGGGGCTTTATAAAGATTTAAAATTTCTTTTAAATTAATATTTATGCTGTAAAATGTTCTTTATGAGGAAATCAGTGAGGATGTAGTGATTAAGCAACTTTACAAGATCAGTGTTACAGTAATCCTACATTCTGTATAACATAAGCACCGATTTCCATTCGTTTTTATTAAAGATCCTCTAAATCTTTTTATTTCGTGATTCTTAACTGGTCCACCTGAAATCAGCGCCTTCATCATATCATAAAAACCCATTTCATCAATAGTAAACCCTATAGAGTTCATTTAAATCCAACACAGACGGGCGATGTCCAGTTTTTAATCTAATCCGTGTGTGTTCACCCTGTCGCAGATCTAATCCACGGTGTGTCATCTACTGAATCCCCGTGTGGTTAGCTGTTGTTTTTAATATCCCACACACATTATATTTCATATCCAACAATATAGAAACAGAATATTTCCTGCAGCTGGTGCTCCTCATCTGTTTGCCTGCTTTCTCTTACCTCGAGGAAGCATATGAAATAACTTTTATATGTTTTGTAAAACTTTGTTGCTAAATTTAATCTCTATGAGGTTTTTTTAATTACCCAGTGCAGGAGTTCTTGCTTCCTTATAAGCAGAGGTTCTCATTTTAAAAAATCCCAAAGACATATAGAAGGATACTTAAATACATTTTATGGCAGCATCTTTAAATGGTTGTAAATCATTCCATTCAATAATTCCATTCAGTTCAAAAATGCTTCATAAATCCCCCCAAAAATTAAAATTTGTAACTCATATTATATGGATTTCTTCAAAGAGTTGTAGAGTTTGATGAATGTAGGCAGGAGGGATCTCCTGTAGAGGTCTTTCTGGCGAGGCCTCTGATTGAGGACATGTCTGTTGTTGTCTCCTGAAGAGGAATCTGATGAATTCCCACAATTTTCTCCAGTTTATTAAGAATTTGTCTTTTTAGAATCATTTCCAGAGGAGATCCCAGAACAAAGCTGATCTTCATTATCAGCTTGTTAAGCTTCTTTAATTCAATTTCAGTTCAGTTTTTTTATATGGCACCAAATCAGAACACATATCTACTCAAGGCACTTTTATAGAGACAATACAATTCAATTCAGTTTATTTATATCGTGCCAATTTACAACACGTTATCTCATGGCACTTTACAGTTCACTAGATCATCCAGTCAAATTGATACAAAGTTTTCTATCTAAGGAAAACCAGTTGATTGCATCGAATCATTGACTCAAATACAATCCCTCACACTAAGCATGCTTATAGCGACAGTGGAGAGGAAAAACTCCATTTTAACAGGAAGAAACCTCCTGCAGAACCAGGCTCAGTCTGTTGAGGCTGACTGGGGTTCTGCTCCTGTATGAGCTGAGCTTTATGTTAATGCTATGATGCTTCATCACCAACAGATGGAGGCAGGAGATAATGCTCGGGCGGGGGGCACAGGTAGCTATTGGTTCCCTTAACCAATAATTGGCCATCCCTGTAGTCACACCTAATAGGGGATTTGCTGTTCTTCTGTGGACATACAGTAATTCAACACCTACAGAGCAAGTAGTACCCCACAAAAACAGTCATACTCTGCCCTGACAGCAGATACTCAGTACCGGTAGGCCGTGCCTGGAACACCTCCTGATCACCATCTCAGCTGATTCCTCTCGATGTGGATGAAAAGCAGCTCTACTCTGAGCCTCTCCCGGCTGACTGGGCGCCTCACCCTAACTCTAAGGGATGCATTTACAGTCTTAAATGCAATTAGAGATAAATAAGAACTAAACCCTTTATATATATTGATATAATGTTGAACCATATTCTATTAAAGGTATTGTGAACGTTTTTTGTTTTTCAGAAATGTACTTAAATAATGTCCAAGTCACGTTTTAAATAACTGTATCATCGTGAAACCTTTCTACATGCTCTTCTTCTGTCGCGTCAAGCAACCTCCAAATACATTTTGATCTGGTTTCTTTCTTCTAAGGCCTTTTTTTCTCATTAACATTTAGGAATATTTGATTTTTGTGAACCTTACCCGTTCTCAAAGACATGGTGAGAGCATTGTAATTACAATGAATGGCCTAAAGCAGGGTCTTCAATGCTTTCAAGGGTAAAGACCCCCAAACCGATGGTGAGAGGGAGCATGAACCCCCTAATTATATATATTGTATGAAATTGTGTTATATCAAGCTGCTACTATAGTCACTCTATTACATATGCAGTAATCTAATAAAAGTAATTTCGCCCTGGGATTATTAAAGTATTTCTGATTCGGATTCCTGGTTGATGGGACAGGTGTTGAGGAAAAATATTCCCTTATTGAATGGATGTGTTTTTTTATTCTAACTTTTATAATTCTACATGTTTCAAGCCTCCTCCAATAACTAGTTAAGTATTTTTGAATGAATAAATAAGTGGATGGAATGTAAGAAATTCAGATGCGCACTGAGGGATTTGAGAGGAAACTTTAGGGGGATATCACTCAGCCTAAGGGAGCGGAAACAGGGAAAAGAAAAAGTAGATGGATTTCTGGGTGAAATGGGAAAAGTCGAATATATTATATGACAGGATGGTCCCTGTTAACTTCCTCTGTTCCTCAGTTCTTTCACACGGATTAGGTAAAGCTCCTCTGCCTCCAGATGAAGGGAAATACCTAATTTGTCAGAGCTTTCTCACAAATAGACCTGCTAATAATACCTCATAAGGTTTCTTTTTAATGAATGTTTTCAGTGCAGGAGGCTCCCACCCCCTCTAAAATGTAAACATAGAAATGGCATTAGGTTGTTGAAAGAACATACATATGTGCTTTATGTAAAAAAGTATAAATAAATTGTGACACTACCTCAATTATCTATAGAAAAGATTATAGACATGCTTGTGTAACAGTGCCACCACATGGCAAAGGCTGGTAAATGCAGGTAGAATCTTGTAAAGTGTTTTACTAAGAGTTGTTTGTTTTATGTCAACACAAAGTAGAAAATATCTTCACTGTTTTTGTTTGTTTTTAGGATAAAACAAGAAAAGATTGTTTTAAAATGTATTGTAGCTCCCTTTAGTCTGGTGCTTCTAAATATGATCTATATAAAAACATATTCATACTCTAAGCTGTTTATGGGAGGCATCAAACACATGGGGAAATGTTTTTTTGGTCAGATGAGAGCACAGCTAAACATTTTATTTAACATGTCAAAAGAGTGTTCAAGGAAACTAACTAATTCTTAATCACATCCTCCTTTTCTTAATAATAGTGATTATACAGTAAGCTTGTATAGCGCTTTTCTGAACACTCAGAGACGCTTTACAAAACACTTAAAAAAACAATAACAAAGTCTTCATAAAATTTCATGCTATTCTTGTATAAAGACCTCAGTTTTTGTTTTAATTATAATTCAGCCCAAAATCTTTGTTTCAATATTTCAATAATTTGAAATATATTTAATAATATATTTATATCCCGTGCCTTTTGGAATTTGTTCGAACTGCTTTATTGTGCAAATAAGTCAGAAGTCCTACATCATACATCTTCATTATTTTTCAATATTGCATTGATAAGATGAGTAGTTTAATGTTTTTGGCCTGAGGTATCTTTGTCTGAAGCATAAAAGTTTATGGTGATGTCATAGTCTTCTCCCTGTAGACAGTGATCAAGACTTCGTGATTCTTGGACTGGTCCTGAACATAAAAAAAAAAAACATCTTTAAACATAAAAAAAAACAAAAACAAAAAAACATTTTTATAAATTCTATCAGTGTCATGATTTTATCCAAAGATTTGACCCACATGCAGGAAACCAAACAGAGAGACCAGGAGAAGGTTTAACAGGTTCATTGAGAACTGGTAGATGGTTCCAGTACTGCTCTGAACACTGACGAACCGGGCCTGAAAAGTGAAGGGGGGGGGAAGTTCCTGTGGTTAGTTCAGGCTCAGTGGGAAATTTGAGCTTCAATTTGGAAAAGGGAATAATGGCAACATGACTCATGTTTCCAGAAAAGGTGTCTTTCTCTGAATCCAGTAGGTGTGGGTTGTTCCAGTAATTGACTTGCTCGTTGGAGGGCGGACAGGGTTTACCCAGGTTGAGGTGTTTCCTTGAGGAACGGAGTGGCTGACTGCCACTTAGATTTCCTATGGTACTTGAATGGTTTCTTGTGGAGGTGAATCCCCTGCTCAGTGTCAAGCCCAAACAATCCCTTGGGGAAAAGTAGATCCAAACCTCCTGTTTGAATCCCCAGCTCAGTTTGAAGCTCAGACGATCATTCCAGGGGGAAAAGGTCCAAAACATCCAGTTTGCACGATGACTTCCTGGCGAGAGGCAAAGACAAAAAAAACAACAAGGTTAAGACTCAGGTTGACAAAAACTCAGTTTGACTCAGCAAAACTCAGCTTGGCTAGAGTACCCAAAACTGGCAAACACTCTGGCATCTAGGTAGTGGCAGTCAGCAGCTTAAGAGTCCTCAGGTAATGAGGCAACCATCCGCAGGTGTGTGAGAGGGCCAACGAGAACCAGGCGCCACCTGGTGGTTGAAGGAGAACACACAAAAACACAACCCACACAAACTGGATTCCTAACAATCAGGACTAGTCTGTTTTCTATGGAAAATTAAACTAAAAAAGAAATCCTCAACAAATTCAAAAATGTAAAGTTAAAAACAATCCACTGGACTTTGTTTCCAAGTTTGAAGACGTTTGGCTTCCCCTCCAGGAAGCTTTTTTAATTCAAAATTTTAGGAATAGCGTTGGGGTTCGAGGTTTTATACAGTAGCCCATCAAAGCCTTGTTTTTGTTTTGAAAACATGCAAATTGAAACGGATGAAAGGGTCCACCCCTTTGGAATGGGGGTCATTTGGCTTCTTTTCCTAGACTGCAATCCCCCATACCCGGGGGGCCGTTAAAGGGATTTTTAGACCTGGCTGAAAAGGTGAGGATCTCCGCTCTCCTGTGCAGGTGCTGGGGCTTTGCTTGGTTTTTGAAAGCTGAAATCTGAGTCCATCCCCTCCGTATGGGTATGGGACACTGCAACAACTGAAGCCAAATGACCCCCATTCCAAAGGGGTGGACCCCTTCGTCAGTTTCAATTTGAATGTTTTTAGGATAAAAACAAGGTTTTAATGGGCTAATGTATAAAACCTCGAACTCAAAGCTTTTCCTGACATTTGGAATTGCAAAAGCTTCCTGGATGAGAAGCCAAATGTCCTCAAACTTGGAAAAAAAAGTCCAGTGTTTTTAATTTTATTTTTTTGGAATGAGTATAACCTGGTTGCCTGAGAATCTTCAACAGCATATTCCTCAAAAGATGTTTGACCTTGTGTGATCCTGAACATAACAGGGAGGATTAGCAGGTGCTGTTGTATATTTTGTACCAAATTCATGATACCATGTACAGCAGACACTGTTATCTGCCTCTGGGTAATGAGGTAAAATTCACAGTCACATTCCATTAGATTGTGAAAAAAATAACTCAGTTCTCAGAGTTGCTGTAAGAAAGTTTGCCTGGTTTGAGAAAGGAAAATTTGCAGTATTGATGGCAAAAAGCACACAGATGGAAATGTAGGATTTCTGAAAGAAAAAAAAAAGAATGTTGCAGCAACTCAGTACAAAACCAGGATAGACTACAGACACTCATGATTTGACTTATTTCATTTTTTTGTTTGCCAATTCAATAGGTTTTGCCTCATATTTATATGTTTGTAAGCCAAAAATTGCATTAGCTTACAGTATAAAATAAATACATCAACTTATGATGAGGACCCACAAAGATTTAATCCCAGTTGTATTTTGCATAGTCTCATAGGACTTTAAAATGTATCATTATAAAGGAGAATTACTGAAATATGTGATTTTTGTTGAGAACTGCACAGAACTGCTATTAACTTGAGAGACAGATTTGGCCTTGAGGATAATAGGGTGTACTGATCTAGTCCAAACCGGCTTGAACTGCAGAAGCAGAGAATAACACATTCCCTTTATGGTGCCAGGATGTTTCATGATAGATAAGGAAGTTTCGGTTAGAGGGATGTTCTGGCTCTGTTAAAATGTGTAATGCAAAGGCAGTTTAAAGGGTGGATAGAAAAGGCCTTCAGACTGCCCCTGAGGGATAGAAGAAGAGGTAGGTTTTTGTCCAGTCTGTCTCTTGATATATCTATTGATAAATAAATGATTGAATTTAATCTTTGACTCCAGTCTAATTGTGATGTTTTCTCTCTGTACATCAAAACTTGTGTGGAGGTGATAAGCAAAGAAAAGCACTGAATAAAAAAAGGTCTGTCCAAACGTTTAATCATTACATACATGTACCCACATGCAGACTTAGACAAATATGCAACTTTATTTATCCCTTGGGATTAATCCTTTAGGGAAATACTGGTTCCAGTAGCTTCTATAGAGTACAAAGGGCAGAGTTAATGCATCTGCCATTAAAGATACAAATACAACAGACAACATAAAAAAGAGTGTATATAGTACAAAAAGTTGTAATGTCCTTGAATATGTTTCCCTTAGATATAAAAATATCTGCACAGTAGAGAGCTGAGGGAAGACTACACAGTAGTTGACTAGTAGTACTGACCTTATAAAATAAGTAAAAAAATTACACAGGCTACACAGTAATAGGCATGTGTTACTGTACAGTGAGAGAGAAGAATATTGAACATGAGTGACAAAACTTAATTCAATTCAGTTTATTTATATAGCGCCAATTCACAACACGTCATCTTAAGGCATCATCTATCGACTCCTTTACATACATACATACATACATACATACATACATACATACATACATACATACATACATACATGCACAGTACATACACATGTATGTATGTATGTATGTATGTATGTATGTATGTATGTATGTATGTATGCATGTATGTATGTATGTATGTATGTATGTATGCATGCATGTATGTATACATACATGCATGCATACATACATACATGCACAGTACATACACATGTATGTATGTATGTAAGCATGTATGTATGTATGTATGTATGTATGTATGTATGTATGTATGTATGTATGTATGTATGTATGTATGTATGTATGCATGCATGTATGTATACATACATGCATGCATACATACATGCATACATACATACATACACACACAGTATGTATGCATGTATGTGTATATGTATACATATATGCATACATATATACATGCATGCATATATATATACATGCATAAATACAGAGTATGCATGCATATATGTATGAATGTATGCATACATACATTCATATATGCATACATACAATGTATTCATGTATGTACTGTATGTATTTATGCATGCACACATTCATATATGCACACACACTGTGTATTCATGTATGTACTGAATGTATTTATTCATGTTTGTATGTATGTATGCATGCATTTATACATGTATGCGTGTATGTATACATACATACGTACATACAGACATACATAAATACATAAGTACATACATACATACATACCAAATGCCAGGGGAGGTCCCACAAAAATAAGGTACATCAAAAATTATCATAATAGTAATTATGAGTAGTAATAGTAATTATGATAATATTTTAAAAACAGAAATGTGTAAAGCACAAGCAAACACAACTATTTGCTCATAGAAAAGATGGACTTTTCTTCAGTCCAGTCCATCCTGTGGTCTCCCAACCCTCATTCTCTTTGGCTTTTGTTTAAAAAAGAAATTTGCATATTAGTTACAAAACGCAAAAGTTATTGTGTGTTTTATCTTTTTGTAGTAATCACACCTGTTTTACATGATGACAATTTTTATTAACAGCACATCACATATTACTACCTATTGCAGTATCTAAATAACACTGACTACTCATTGCTCAGACTGTTACAGTTTATCATAGCGTTATAGTCTTTTCCATTATACAAAGAACTGTATTATAATTATGTTTTTAACTCTAATTCCAACGGTATCCTCATTAGTTATCAAGTGAACTTGCCCCTTGCAATATGGCGGATGCGCTGACGTAGTATCTGTATGCACAGGGAAAGTAGGAAGAATGCTTTGCT
This sequence comes from Cyprinodon diabolis, assembly GCA_030533445.1. Classification (NCBI taxonomy): domain Eukaryota; kingdom Metazoa; phylum Chordata; class Actinopteri; order Cyprinodontiformes; family Cyprinodontidae; genus Cyprinodon; species Cyprinodon diabolis. The sequence goes on along the minus strand of CM060070.1, from coordinate 5,445,636 downwards.
CGCTAGGGGGCAGCACTGTGTATCACAATAAACATCTCTGCCCGAAAATCTTCAGAAGAAGTTAAACCGGATGTTTTGGAGACAAGCTCACTAAAGTAAATCCTCTGGGTTTTTTCCAGAAATTTTATATTTATTTCTACCAGTTTTTCATATGTGTAATTATTCCCGGGCATTTCGGACAGCAAAAACCACACTGTGTCCATTTAATTTCTGTTCCGTGTCTCCCGAACCAGGACACCGTTTAAAGCCTATTTTTTCTAGTTTGTAACTGCGCGTTGTAAGTATTGAACAACTACATTCAACTAAAAAGAAAAAAATATTTATTTTGTTTTTTAAGCCTCGAGTAAAATAAGAAAGAACTCACAAAGGAGTCATTTTGCATTAGTTCGGAGGATTTTGTTTTCATTTTAAAATGTTTGGTCTGTGAAGCCTAAGGGTGTTTTGTTTTAAAAAATGTTTTGAGCAGTTTGTAGTATATTTCATCAGCACATTTTTGTTATACTTTAAGGGGAAAATGTCAAGAAAACCTGAAAAGAAAAAACGAAAATTGCCAAGTGAAAGTGAAAAGGTGAGGAATATTTAATAGGACTATTCATTCATATTTTTGCTGCTTTAAATATTAATCTGCTAACGATATTTAGTCAATCATTGTAAACATTACATGAATTCAGTTGAGATATACATTATTTAAAACTAAAACTTTAATTTTTCTGCTTGTATTAAACTAGTAAAGTAAGATGCTTGATACTTCTTAATAAACCTGAAGCACAATAACATCCAAAGCATTTTTTCCACAATAAAATGTATGTTTTCAGGATTCAAACCGCCCAGATGATGATGATGAACTGCAGATTGGTCCCAGCAGTAAAGGCCGTAAAAGAAAAAAAGATCATCCGCATCATCAGAGGTACAACAGAGTTATAATTATATAATGACTTCTTAACCAACACTGATCTACACTGTTTCAGTTTGAAGGACCCTCATTTTTTCAGAGCTCATTCTTCAAAACAGCTTCCCGAAAATCAGATGTCTCTAGTTGCCTATGTAACTAAAAAGTGTTTACATTTTTATAACAGGAATATTACAGAAGGTAAATGTTTATTTCTATCGAAGCCTTAAAGTCGTAGGGAATTCATATTTAAATTTAAAGTCATTCTGGCTTAAACATGTATATAAAATCTGTCTTAAAATCTTAGTTTTCGTTATCTTATGCAGGCCAGTTAGTTATACGTCAGCTTTAACACCTAAATTCGGCCAATCATATATCAACGGTCATCTGTCAATCAAATTTTTTCAGTCATAGCATCTTGATTCATATGTCGCAGCTAATATATGCAACGATTGAAATAAGACTAATTTCCTTTCCCATTGAGTTCCGTCCCAGTGTTCACGGGGATGGACATCTGTGTCTTCGGCAGGCATAGAGCTAACAGAACTGGCAGCGTTGCGAAGCAAGGGCTCAAACATGTACGGCTGGAAGCCTTCTACACCAAACCAATCTTCTGCCGCCCTGGCGTCCTCTTCCACAACATCTTCGTCCCCGCTTTCCTCCTCTAAATAAAAAATGGATGACGGAGGAGACTCATTCACGACCTCAGACACTAAACTCTCCTCCTCTTGCATGTTTCCGCTGTCCATAGCGTTCCTTGACAGTGTCGTTTCTAAGTCACCAATTTAGTGCTACTTGGTCCGAATGTAATTTCCCATTGAGAACCTACTAGCACTAAGTTGCTAACTGGTTAGCAAGATGCTTCCGTGACACCGACCACAATCAAACTTGCTTGCAAACCGTCCACCACAACAATCCCGCCCCCTTGATAAACGACCAATCACATTCACTTTATTCACTGGTGCAAAGTTGTAGACCACTTGGGAGAATTCGGAAATGCAACGGTTGGAACAGCCTTTTTACTACAACTTTAACCTAAAGCTATCATTACATTTAGATTCCTTAAAGGTACAGTAGGAGATCTTTTCTGATGCATTTTTTTTTACCACATGGCTTAAAGATTTCCCCACAGCCACTTAGCAAGCAGTGAAATATAAGGTCTGGAAGTGAAACTAAAATAAATGGTCTCTGCTACAGTGAGAAATCAATTGATAACCTCAACCAATCACAGAAGACGTTCCGTTGTACACGATTGGTTCCTGACACGTCAATTGTGGTCATCTGCTTGTCCCTCCCCACCTGTGCATGTACCCTGACACCTGCCCAGCAAGGGGCGGCGGGGTCCAGGCTACTGTCACCTTGTCGGGTTTGGTCGCTCTGTCCCTAGCCCTGAAGCTCATGGCTCGATTCTGCTGCATTCATTCATTTTATTATTTCTGTCGAAACCGCTCAGACCCCCGTACACTGGTGTTGCGCCGTCACTAGGAATCTCATTCAGCAACAGCCTATGGCCCAGTCGCAAAGAGGCCTTCGCGGTTTGCTGCTGCGGCTGGAGGGCCTTTTTTATGTACGTAATCCAAACTTCAGGCACCAGGATAATAAAAGCAAAAATATTTTGCCGAAAGATTTCAATATTTTAAGTTAATTTAGGCGTTAATAAACTGTTTCAGTGGAGTGATCATAGCACTCTGCAATATCAGTGCTGCTTCTGCTGCTCTAGACTGTTGATCTGTTTTGAAGGCAGGGTTTTGAGGGATGGTCTGAAGGGAGAGGCATGGTTGTGTATGTTCAAAAATATAGCTTGCTGGAATCGTTTTTCGAAGATCTCCTATTAGACCTTTAAGCTATTTTGTTGTTTTGCTGTAAATGTGTTGCATCATGTTCCCTGTCTTGTAATACTTGGTAAAAAAATGTCCTAAACATACCTAAAAAACATACCAAGATATTCCAGGTTGCCTCTATTTATTAAACAAATGTGAAGCCAGAATTGAAGAGCTCTATGCCAAAAATAAATACCATCTACAAATGAAACTTTGTAAAACTTCTTAATCAAAAATGGATTATAAGGGGAGCTTTGCTGTCTTTTCAGATATTTTTTTTTATGTATTTATGTTTTTATTACTTTTGGTTTTTTGAAATTTTATTTTTCTGATTTTATTTTTCCAAATTTCTCTTACAGGTCAAGTTTTACAAATTGCGTCAAAATGCATTTTAGAGCTTGCATTCTCTTCGGTACAAGCACAGTACAAACGCTAGCTCTTGACCAATAGAGATTTTAGAGTTGTTGGAGCTCGACACATAGGCCGGCACATTGGTGTTGCTTGACCCATCACTAGAGTTCATAAAACTCAATTTGAATTTAAAATATTGTGAAAAAAAGAGAGAAAGTTACTCCTGAAACCTTTTTTTGTTAAGAGGTTTTCAAAGTCTTTAATCTAGATTGCAATTTTTTTGCTGCTTCTTTTCTAACAACAATAAAGGAACAAATTTCCCTCCATACTTTACTAGTGAGCTAGTTGCACAGCTGTCTTAAGAGGATATATATTTGGGGTTACAAATTCATTTAGATAGTATTAGACTTTACATGTCTGGGTGCTTTAAAAAGCAACTTAAATACACTTCAAATATTTTAAATTTTAAAATTTATTTCTGACTATATTTATTTCTCTTGCTCTATTTGCAGGCACACAAAGGAAGAGAAAAAGTCGGATCGAGATGATATCCAAACCTCCCGCCAAATTAAAAAGCCAGTTTATAAAAAAGAGCCACTTAAAAAAAGTGGACCCCTGCATTCACAAAAGGAAAGAAGCTCCAGTACAGCGGGGACCTCACAGGACACCAAAGCTGTGGAAAGGGAACAGTCAAAGCCCGTTAAGACGAGCTGTGCTGCTACACTAAATCATAAAACAGAGAAAACACGGGAGGATAAGTCAGATGAAAGGTGCTCTAAGGAAAGCTATTCCGAATCAAAACAGAAAAGGAGTCACAAATTACAAGCTAGTGAACACGAAAACAACAGACAACATTTAGGCGGAAAAAGAGGTTCGGTAAGGGAACCTTCTAAATCATTAGATGACCGTACAAATGCTAGTAACCAAGAATGTGCCTCTCCTGACCACAAGAATTTCCCCAAGCGAAGATGCGAGGAACATGTCCAAAACTCAAGTGAAACTCGTCAGTCTAACAAGTACAACACTATGGATGCAAAACCTGTCCCAGTGAAGTCTGGGGATCCATCCAGACCCTGTACCTCAGAGAAATATCCAGAGAAGTGGAGGAGCATCCCTTCAACCCCTGAGAAAAACAAATCAGCATCACCTGCAGCAGAGCAGCCAGCATCCACTCCGAAACGCATAGATCCTCTAAAATTTGTGCCTTTTAAATTCAGGATCCCAAGAAAGGTTCAAGCTAGACCTGCCCAAAGCTCTGATGGAAATAATAACGCTGCTTCATCAAACCAAAAACTCAAACTTAAGGATAATAAAGGACGTTCTGGAGTTGTCGGGAAGAAAGATGAGAAGGCAACTAAGCAACCTTGTAGAGATTTGGCTGGTCCCTCTGATTCCTTGAATGAAGAACAGAAAGAGACATCTCCTCTGTCTGATCAGCTTTCTGACCACTCACCAGCAAAAGAAGCTAACTTTGAGCAATCGTTTGACCAGGTAAAAATAAAAAAAGAACTGATCTATTAACGTTAGTGTGAATTTGGCATTTTTAAAATTTCTGTCTACAAACTTTTTATGTTATTTTTTTTCTTCAGGTTCAAGTGGCTCAAGAGCTCCATCTTGCTCGATCTGAGAAGAGGCTTGAGGTAAACGTGATGCAGAGCTACGGTGAGCTCACCGCCATGGACATAGATGCTCCTGATGAAGGACAAGCAGAGAGGCACAGTGAGTTTTATTGATGCATTATTTATATATATATATATATATATATATATATATATATATATATATATATATATATATATATATATATATATATATATATATATATATATATATATATACGTGTATATATATACGTATATATATATACGTATATATATATATATATGTATATATATACGTATATATATATATATATATGTATATATATATACGTATATATATATATATATATATATATATATATATATATATATATATATATATATATATATATATATATATATATATATACGTATATATATATATATATATATATATATACGTATATATATATATATATATATATATATATACGTATATATATACATATACATATATATACACATATACATATATATATATGTATATGTGTATATGTATATATATATATATGTATGTATATATATATATGTATGTATATATATGTATATGTGTATATATATGTATATATATATGTATGTATATATATATATATATGTGTATATATATGTATATATATATGTATATGTGTATATGTATGTATATATATGTGTATATATATGTATATATGTATGTATATGTGTATATGTATGTATATATATGTATGTATATATATGTATATGTATATGTGTGTATATGTATATATACATATGTATATACATATGTATATATACATATGTATAGAATTGGCTCAATTTTTAGAGCTTTTAATGACCTGTGTTATTGTCTTTGTTTTGTTTTAGGCTTGTATTTTTATGCTTTGTACTATGAGAGAAACTTTGTGATTTGTATCTGTGAAAGGCATCGACTTTCCTAACTTATCTTCACAGGCAGGGAGCCTAAACAGAAAACCCTAATCCTTGTTTTGGACACAAACGTTCTCCTCAGCCACTTGGATTATGTGAAGAAAATACGAAGCTGTGGCCTTGAAGGTATCAAATGTGTAAAAACTGCTTCTTTTTTAGAATTCATTCGTGCTTTTTACATCTTGTGTATTTCTTATTTTTTCACTGAGAATTCAGATTATTTGGCCGAATTTATTTTTCTGAGAGACCTCTGATGAAAACAGGAGAATAAATATATTCTCACATTCAGTTCTAATGTATAAAATATCAAAGTAGAAGCTGCTAGTTTTAACAACCTGAATGTAATTTAGACTTTGTGTCACTGTGTTATTATTACTTATTCAGGATAAACCAACCACTGTAGGTGAGGATCTGTAATTTCTTCTCTCTGTTTTTTTACCATTCTCTCTCAGCGGTAGGTTTTCCTGTGGTCCTGATCCCCTGGGTGGTTCTCCAAGAGCTGGATTCCCTTAAACATAGAAAAGGTCTGTCAGGGTCTGTGGCCCACCTTGCAACTCCTGCCATCACTTTCATTTACAACTCTTTAAAACAACGGGACCCCCACCTGTGGGGGCAATCCATGCAGCAGGCCACTCAGATCAGCAGTGAGTACTGGTTTCATGTTTGAAAAATGTTTGTTTAACCAAATAAATCCCAACAAATCATGTCACTTTATTCATTAACTGTTTCTTCATTACAGCTTGAGCCCCGTTTACACTACCCTTTTAAAACCGTGCCGAGATCGGTCCGAGCACGGTAACCGAGATAACTGTTGTGTAAATGGCACTCAAGACTGAACCGGACTGTGCCAGACACAATCGAACTGCGCTAAACTGGTACCAGTTCATCAGTAGGACTCGGGGCGGTTCAGTTCTGGCTCGGTTCTCAGATAACAAAGAGCGCATGAGCAGACATCATCATGAAATTTCAGACATTCATGAAAATACTTGCTTCCCCACCGTGCCACACGATTTCCAGTGATGATTCTGCTTAGCAATGTGATGAACCTTAACGACAGTGGATACGAAAAACTATCGTTTGACGTATCTAATTCCCAAAAGCCGACTCTGTCAAGTAAATTCACCAAAGGCTGCCTTCTTCGTCTGATTCTCCGCAAACAATGAAATATCACAATAATAACCATACTTCCTGAATGTTACGGGTGCCGCCATGTTGGTTTGCTAGTTTAACTCTAGAGAGCAGAAGTACCGTAGATCGTCACTAGGAGGCGAGAAACCCTGCTAGCGTGGTGTGTAAATGGCCTTAAGGAACCGAGCGCAGCACAGTTAACTGATCCAAGCTCGGTTCGAACTCGGCAAGGATCGGTTTTCAGAGTAGGGCTGGGCGATATGGCAAAAATAAAATAACACGATTTATTTTATTATATTATTGTCGATTTTTATCACGATTTTTTAGATACGACCAACATAACTTCAATTACGTGCAAAGAAAAGAAAAATTAAATAAATAAACAAGTTTATTAAAATTAGAGAATCAAAGCAGTGCTAACAAACTTATTTTTTAAATTTCTATATTGTAAACACACCAAAGAGTATAAGAATGCTATAACTCCTGAGTAAAACAATTACAAATTAGTTACATTTTTCAAGTAACTACAGTCAAAATAAACTGCATCTTAGAGCAGTTTTATTACTTTAAAATCTTGACTGGTCTAATAAAGTAAAAGAAAAAGAAAGCTCACAGAAACTAATTTGAGTTTTAAAAAAAATATTACATTAAACAATAGATTTGTATCATTTCTAAAGTCTTTAGAAACAAAAACTATTATGGAACTGCAAATATAGTGCAAGTCAAGATGTAATCTGTGCAATCTATGATGATATGATCAGGAAAATACTGTAGGCTGTCTGCAGTGTTGCATTACATAGCTCCCAGTTGCTGATGAAATGTATGGTTAAGCTCAAATACGGCTCTGACGTGCGGCTGGACCAGAGGTCGCTTGTGGCGGCAAAGAACTGCACATTTTTAATATTTTGTGAAACTTTCTCTCTGCATTCCGAGTACATACGTGGAATCGGGGTGTTTGAAAAATACGTGCGGCTGGGCAACTCGTAGCGTGGATCCAAAACATTTAACATTTTATTAAATCCCACTCCTTCTACTGTTCGTAGAGTGAAACATCACCGCTCTTTTGTCACGCTGTTCCACCGTTTACTGCCTTTATCGTAGGGAGTAAGTTTTGTAAATGAATCTGTTAACGTTTGCTGCATGGAAGAAGGACCGGTCGCTGCTGCTGAAGCCGCAGTCGGCTTTTTAGCTTTTAGCACTCAGGAGGATGCCTGAACTGATTTTCAAACTAACGGATGAAGGTCAAACCCTCAGATTATATTCTAGCTGTGAAGGTTTTTTGTGCTTGCATGTAAATGTCAGTGGCAGAAATACAGCAGCACTGCAGTTCTGTAGATCCCGATAAAACGGTCTCTCAATAATGACAGATCGTCAGAGATGTAGATCGTAACACAGTCTTAAATCGTCATATCGCCCACCCCTATTTCAGAGGGTACTGTAAATGGAGTGATAGAGTAACAGAAGCCTACGGTGGCCCTGAAGTGCAAACCAGAATCATCTTTAAACATAGCAACATATTCAAAAACACAACAACATGTTCAGAATCCCAATGACATTAACCTACAAGAAGGGGTAGATATTAGTGGGAAACCTGAGACCTCACTGAAAAAAATCAAAGACGGGAGACAGCACTGTTTGCCCTTTAAACCTGCAATTTAGCTTGCAAATCTCAGATAGCAGTGTAAAGTGCTTTGGTCAAGTCTCATAACTTCAAAAAGCGCGTTATAAGTACAGGCCATTTATCCATTCACAAAAAACAACAAAGAGAAATATAAGAGAAACGGAAGCAAACTCCACATGACTGTTGTGTCTGTCCCCCGTCGTTTTTCTCATGATCTAGTATCCTCACATGGGATTGGCAACAAGGCCGCAATGCAGTCAGTCAAAACAAAGTTTTAATGCGAGCAGAGTGGAGCCACTGAGGGAGAATTGAGCATTGAAAGTGGGGAGGATCTACAGGTTCATGAAAAGCAAGCATTCGTGCAGGGAAGGAACATGCGTGTTGGGGTCTAGTGTTACTAAACCCATTAAATATTCAAAATGCATGGAGAGTAGTTTAGGTGATTGTAAGAGTATTTATTGCAAGTTTTCCCCTTTTGGTTGAATTCTGACTTAAAATTCATCTCTTAAATATTTCCGTAAAAGTTTAAAAAACAATCCACTGGGCTTGGTTTCCAAGATTTGAAGACGTTTCGCCTCCCCTCCAGGAAGCTTTCCCAATTCAAACGTCTTCAAATCTTGGAAACCAAGTCCAGTGGATTATGTTTTAAACTTTTACGGAATGACTATGACCTGGATGACTGAGAATCTTCATCAGCATCTTTTAAATGGTTATATCCAAGTATTAACATCACTGCTTCGTTCAGCTCCTCTCCCACTGATTGGCAGGGAGAGGAGCTCTGTGTCCCATAGATGTAGATGTTTTGGTAGAAATTTGGGGATCAGACACTAAACAAAAACAAAGATTTTTTTCAAAGATGATGAATTTATTTATAGTGGAACGCGTCCTTTACCACCATTGGCTGAAAAGCCACTGATAGAGGAAAGCAGCATTGAAATTGTAAATCACAGTTTGCAAAAACAAACACTGACATCAAATTAAGTTTTAGATTTGATTTCTGTGGTCTGCTGAAAGTTCATTTGAAGTGTTTTGCTATAATAGTTAAGACTACATTTTGAGTAAAAGTGGGAAGGCTCAAAAGCTTTAAGAAAATCCTCCTTTTAATAAAGCACAAGGGAGGCAGCATCATGCTGTTGGGACTGTTTTGCTGCTGGTTGGACGTTTGGACTTTATTGAGTACATGGCACTAAAGGCAAGAAAGATTTTTGGTAATAATGGAGAAACATGCAAAGACAGGAGTTAGAAAGTTAAAGATTGGTATCAAACGGGTCTCACAAATGCATCTCTGAAATAATCTGAATAATCTGCCCTTTAAATGTACTCTTTGGTTATTCAGGTAAAACAATGAGAGCAAAATGATGTAGCTAATCCTAGTATGTTTTAAAATGAAACAAGTTATTTATGTCTCTCTGTACAATATGTTTAGTATGTATATTTAATGCCTATATAGAGAGATTTGGCTTAAAAATAAGGATTTCAAATGTCAGAATCAACTCATTGTTTGGGGTTGAGCCTATTGTTTGAAAACGTTTAGGTATGAAAAAGGTGTCCAATCATATGCTAGAGCAGAAAAAAAAAATCCCTTCATGGGCCCAAAATGGGGAAATAAACTCTCTGCATTTGGCCACTGTGCGGCGCCCCGGGAGCACTATGGGGTTAAAGGTTTTCCTCAGGAACCCAGAGTGCAGGCTGTGGGGATCAAAATGGGTTCTTGCAATTTTCTCAGCGCAAGCACACTGCTCTAACCCACTAGGTCAGAGGTCACGGATTAGCGGACCAGGGTCTGGATCTGGACCCACCTGCTGGCTAATCTGGACCCAACCTGATTTAAAACATTTACAAATTACCGCATGTTGTCCGACGGCAGTGTCTAACTTCACTTGCGCTGCTTCTCCTGTTAATACGGTAAAGCCCTCTGGATCATCCGGCTCCAGGCTGCACGTGATCCAAATGAGCCAATGAGCTGTCAGTCTGGGTTGTTGCTGCTGCTACTTTTAGACACAGCAGGCAAACCTGTGGCAAGCCGGGCGATGGGAAAGAAGGAGAAGACCATGAGAAAAAGAGAGCAGAGAAAGTGTGGACTGCTGGAAGAACTGCGGTGAACTGGTGAAAGAAAAGTGAAATGGCGTGCTCAAAGATGACCCTGCACATTTAGAGGATGTTTGGCTTAACCTACTGCTGTAAGATTACTGCTTTAGATTTAAAAAATGGAACAATTTCCTATTTTTTTATTTAAAAATTCAATGTATAACATGGATGCATATAAACCCCATTTTATTTTTATTTTAAATTCTGTTTAAAGTGACAAATTATAATTAAAAACGTCTCCGAACCTTTACTGGTTGATGATTTTTTTTAATTCGGACCCCAATGATTTTTAATTGGTTACCCCTGCACTAGGCCAATACTCCCCAGAAAACATATCAGCTCAAATTACTTACTGGTCTCTTACAGTTAGTAATTAATAAAGTTGTATGAATTTCATAATTTTGTTAATGTCTTCAAATTAATTGGATATATGCCCAACTCAACTATATAACAACGATGTCTTCAACAGGGGTACTGCATGGGGGTCGCAAAAGTTTTGGTGGATTAGTTTTTTTTTATATATATATTTCCTCCTGCAATTTTTTCCACTAATAGAAATGTCTTTAAATCCACATCAACATGAATTCAAAATACTGTAGTGAACAGATAAATGGAGGCAGAAGATGTCTTTCAGTCATCAATGCACACATTCAGCGACACACAGGAGCTCTTTCAAGCTGGACACCGGTTCATTCACAACACCTGTCCCATCAACCAGGAATCAGAATCAGAAATACTTTAATAAACCCAGGGAGAAATTACTTTTTTTTTTTTTACATTACTCCATCTGTAATACAGTGACTATAGGACCAGTTTGATATAACACAATTTCATACAATATATATAATTAGGGGGTCCCCACTCAATCTCACCATCAGTTTAGGGGTCCTTGGCCTGGAAAACATTGAAGACCCCTGATATAACCCATTTGGTAAACGCCTCACTTAGTTGATCTCTTGTCCACTAGGTGGCACTGACACTCAAATTGTCATGAAATTCCTCATGAAATATAGAAAAGCTTTGACATTCAAGGACAGGGTGCATTCATGTATTTATCCATAATGAAGAAAAATAATTATGAATTTGAATGTTTTCAGATTGATGGCCGTTCACTAGAACTGTCTGAAAACGTCTGAATCTATATTGAGCCTCTTTGTTTTTATTGTAAATTCACCCTTATGTTTTTTCCCTGGTTTAGTGTCAACAACATTGCTTTAATACAGGAAGGTATAATTAAGTCAGACTGTTGCTCTGAGTCACCATCTCCATGTCCTTCCTTTCATCCTCAGATGGTCTGAAAACAGAGAACAATGATGACAGAGTGCTGCAGTGCTGCCTGCAGTACCAGAATATGTATCCAGAGTGTGCTCTCATCTTATGCACGTGAGTCATCCTTTCCTTTGTGCAGCTTCCTAGCTGCTCTGTGGAGCCCGTCTTCAGCTAAAAAATGCACGTGACCGTGCCAGATCGTTCCAGCTTCCCCAACCGTTTTTCCATAGAATAGATGTGATGAGTGAGCAAATCACAGTTCAGCTCAGGACTTTTTTTCCCCCCTGCGTTTGTTTGTTTGACCCATTTCTGCAGTTGTTTGTTTTTCACATGCAGCCGTTATTTGTTTGTTCAAACTGAACTACCATCTAATTAAAACATCCATTCTTTCCTTTCCAGTAACGATAAAAACCTATCCAGTAAAGCTCTGCTGAGCGGTGTGAAGGCTCTCAGCAAGGCCGAGTTAGAGGCAGAGGTCAGGAGCCTTCGGTCTCCACTTTGGTCTCATTTTCAGCATGTCTCCTCTCCAGCATCGGCCACAATCTGCACACCAATCCAGCTTCCCGTTCAGAACAGCCAAAGTGTCTCTGTAGCCTTCAAAGAGAAGGGTGAGGCAGAAAAAAAATATTTATGGGAAATTAGGACCTGTGAACTTAATGTGTTCACCTCCCGTTTCTATTTGCTGGATTTCTTTCCCTTCTTGTTTTTCTGTGTTTTCTATCTATTATAAACAGCTATGTCTAAGATATACTGACAAAAAAAAAAAAAAAAAAAAGCAGCAGCAACTCTTTTTCCACACAGCAAGAGAAAATATAGAAGTGTAATTGTGTTTAAATTCTCTAAATGTGTGTGTAAATGTGTTTCATTTTAATTTTATGTATTTTTTTATTTGTGTTCACATTTGCTGGCTTAGACCCGTCAATAAAAACGGAGGCAGGATGGGAACTTAGCGGGTATGTCTGTGAACTAGAGGATTGTCTGCGGGATGTCCTGTCTGAGGTGTTAGAAAACGAAATGAAGGCGGCTTATGGAGACCTCTGGCTGGAGGTAAAGTTACACCTTGAATAATTCTCACATAAATGATGCTTCATCTAAATTTGTATGTAGTTTAAATGTAGATTTCTGTTGTTTGTATATTATTATATATTCCTGATATGCTGCAGATATCAGCCTGTATTGTATTGTATGAATTGGTTTGTTCATAAAGGGAAAATTATTTAAAATGTTCATATGCTCTATTTTGTATAAGTTAGTTGCCTAAAAAGTGTTATTTTGTCCCACTAAAAAACTAAACCTACAACACATCTTCTGATTTCTTTCTAATTCGGGGTGTTTTTTCATATTCATTTATAATTTTTTTTTCTTATTCAGGCCTTTTTTGAGCCGAACCAAAGTAGAAATATCCATAAATTCATGCAGATTTTTTTTTTTATCTGCTATTTTAAATCTGGCTTTTTGAACCTGGAAATGTGTGGCATTTTGACCACCCCCCCAGCATGAAGTACTAAATACCTATTTGTAAATACTTTTACTACATTCGTGATCAGTCATATGAGTGCAAATTCTAAGTTAAAGCAATATCCATTTAAGAGGGATGTTTACCTTCCATTTTCTTTTCGTTAGACTGTGTTACAGAAGTAATTAATACGGAAGAGCATTAGGGCCACTGGAAAAAAAAAAAAAAGTTATTTTAGTTTAATATGGGAAAAAAGTCATAATTCTGACTTTAATCTCAGAATTTTGACTTTAATCTCAGAATTCTGACTTTTTTCTTATAATTCTGACTTTAATCTCAGAATTCTGACTTTAATCTCAGAATTCTGACTTTTTTCTTATAATTCTGACTTTAATCTCAGAATTCTGACTTTAATCTCAGAATTCTGACATTTTTTATTGTCAGAATTTAGTCAGAATTCTGAGAAAAAAGTCAGAATTCTGAGATTAAAGTCAGAATTCTGAGAAAAAAGTCAGAATTCTGAGAACAATGTCAGAATTCTGAGATTAAAGTCAGAATTCTGACTTTTTTTTCATACTAAACTGAAATAAAATTTAAAAATCAGTTAACTATTTATTTTTTTTCCACTGGTCCTAATCCTCTTCCGTATGACTCTGTCTGGAAGGGGAAGAAAAAAAGAAAAAACAGTGTGGGGGTGAAGAGTGTTCATGGCAGCTCAAACATCCTGTCACTTAAATCACTGTTCATATCTGCACATCTCAAGTCCAGAAACGCATCCGGCATCACAGCAACGTGCTGAATCTCAGAATTCTGACTTTTTTTCCTCAGAATTCTGACAGATAACAAACATGTTAGCATCAAGCCGTAGCCATGTCTGTTTTAGAGACTAGCTCTCTTGTTTTAATGACCTTCTGCTCCTCCATTAATGAGGGGACCCCTCGGGCACGTAAAAAGTTGCCTAGTTCCATCATTTTCCACCATTGTGTTACTGGCCCTCTCAAACAACTCACATCTTTGTCAGTGAAGCTGAGTGCTCCACATCTCTTCCTTCATGGTGCCCATCTACATTAAGATCCAAAATTCTGAGATTAAAGTCAGAATTCTGAGAAAAAAGTCTTTTCCCATGTTAAACTGAAATAAAATTAAAAAATCAGTTATCTTTTTTTTTTAGTGGCCCTAATTCTCTTCCGTAAATTAAAATCTCAATACATTGCTTTTACCTTGCAGATTGTTCATAGAAAACCTCCCTGGAGTCTTCAAGATGTCCTGCAGTGTATTAAAAAGCACTGGATTGCTGTCTTTGGACATATTGTCCCACGGAAGTTGTCTAAAACCGTTGCAAACCTCATCAACTTCTTTGGCTCAGGTATGGAAGGAAAAAGGAGCAGCTGTTGTGTAATCATTTTGGTGTTATATTTCTATTTTAAGCCTTATCTCTGCCTTGTACATCCTGTTGATTTCTTTTAGTTTGTTAATCTCCTGCGGCCATAATTTGGCGGGGGAAACTTTTTTTGGGAAAATGGAGGGTCTGATATCATCATTTGATGCCTTTTTCCCAGGAGATGAGCAAAGAGGAATAAACAGACCAGTCTTACTGTAATCTGCTAAATGAGAGGCATTTGCTTCATTATGTTTTCAGGCACGTAAGCTGAGGGGAAATTATTCAAACAAATTTGTTTTTTTATTATCATAGAAATTTAAAAATCTATGAAAATATATTTCTTTACTTTGTGCTAAAAATAAAAAGTGATCCCCCAGTTACAGCAGGGAGGGGGATGCTGCTGTCTGCTCTGCATCCAGAATTAGGTAATCTGCTAAAGTAAGAGCTTCCAATGTGTGTCAGAAAGATGCTGAGTAGCCCACTGCAGCAATTCTGCTTCCGATGTCACTGTGAATGCATTTATAACGCTGCACGCCTACAGTGTTTTTATGAGTCAATCTGTTGTTCAGATCTCATTTCAACCCGTGTCCTGGTGGAGGGTAACGGCTACATCTTAACCAAAAATCTCAATAGAAGGGAACAGCTATATCATTTTGACCTTGCTCAAAGTTGTGGCCGAGTCGCACACATGGTCTCTTAGCGCCGCACAGCCTGCCACTGGGCCAGGAATATGAGAGAAGAGCAAGGAGGAGGGTGAGGAGGAAGGAGGGATAAACTGTGAGTGAGAGTGGGAACAAATCTGGTGGTGGAAAAGTACTGCAGGCAGCACACTAAGTTTAGGAAAGGCTCCTCACAGATGACTGAGATGAAAAATCAGAATATTCTTTTATAACCTAACCATTCATAACCAAACGTTCTCTAATAAAAACTATGGTATTGTGTTGAGACTAAAAAGCTGGATTCTATTAACTAACAGTGACTTCTGAAGACAGTTGTTCTACTGTTATCTATGTAGGAAAATCCCTTAAGCAATATGCAAGATAAAATTTTCAGGTTTTATTTATAGCATTTATCACGTTTGTAATGTTAGAAAATGGTAAATAATACTTCAATAAATCTTCATGAATATATTGAAACACGCCTTAGTATGAGTCGTGTAGATCAGAGGTAGTGCAAAGAGGGGTGGTGAATGTTTTTGTGTCTCGAATCAGAAATGATAATAACAAAGCAACTTTTTTCTATAAAAAAATGTTATTGGCAGCACAATTAAAAGTGCTGTATGTGAAAAAAGAAAGAAAGAAAATCATATTCAAGTGGCATAGAGACAAGGGCTTATGCTCAACAGCTCATTTAAAAGAGTTGATGTGTTAAACATGTGGGAAATGTTCAATTTAATTTAAATGTTATTTTTTATTTACTGGAGTTTCAGGGGAACCTCTTTAAAATCTCCCAAATTAAATCTCTAATGACACATTATTTTTATCTGTAACGTTATTAATAATCTCATATTTTCTTCTATATTTTGATTTATTTTTTATTTTACATATAGATTAATTTCTGACTGACTGAAGTTATAAGAACCTGTTAAAGCCAAAAACATGTAGAAGGTTTTTAAAAGCAGCCGTGAGTAAAAATCTCTACCTGTTTTGTTTTTTGTTTTTTTGACTTTTTTTTGTTTATCAATAAAAACAAACCAAACAGATTATGAAATCTTACTATATAGTAAAACAGTCCAGTCTGTAATTTGTAGAAGTCATTGTATGAGCAGCTGTCCTTTTCTGTGCCCTTCCAGGTGAAACTGTCTCCCCTTTAGCCTTTCTGCAAGAAACTAAGGAGCTAGTGGAAGCGTTTGGGAAAAGTTCCAAGCTAGTTCCTAACGCTATCACTTTGATTGAAAATATTTCGAATAAGCTACAAATAAAGGTAAGCTTAAAGAAAAAAAAATGAATTCCACTGATTGTCACACTTCCATATTAGATCAGTTAAAAAAGTCTGCTCTTGTATAAATGTGTTTAAATTATGTGTGAAAGTTCATACAGTAGAATTGTAAAATACATCATTTTTAGAGACACACTGATATAAAAATCTGGGCAAATATCAACATCCGATATTAATAATGCAATTATGAACACCACTTGTTGGTATCATATATTTCCCTTCCCCCTGGACGCCATGAAAGGTCGACCACAGTGCTGGCATTCCTCCTCTGCTTCAGTGAAACCCCCACAGTCCTGAACTGAATCACAATCACTTTAACGTGACCAAGCACCACATGGCCGATCCCCTTCTCTCCCCCTCCTTAAACAAAAACAGCAACTTCATGGGAATAAATTACGGTAATCATTGTTGGAAATGTGACATAAAAAAGTAACTAGTTGTAGCTAGACTTAGATTTAGACAAAGTTTATTGTCATATTGTATACACAGAGTGTATGCAAAACGAAAGTTACTGGTTACCAGTTACTCCTCCAAAAAAGTAATTGAGTTACTTACTTAGTTTCTGCTCAATCAAAGAAACTATTTACTAGTCAAAGGAGCTATACAGCTACTTTTTATTATATAAAATGTTGATCAAATAGGATAATTATTATTATTATTATCATATCTTTGAATACAACTCTAAGTTAAATTGTAAAATATTAGAATAGAATCAAAAATCCTTTTATTGTCCCACAAAGGTGACATTCTGCTGTAACAGCAGCAAAAAGATTGTAGCAACAGTGGTCACACAAATGTGGACCTTAGAAAAGTGTTTAAAAGTAACACAATAGTGAAGGGTTAAACAAATAAATTACTGTACTTATTTATTTACTTAGTTATTTTTAACTATAAAAAATGCACCTGGAGAATAAATAGCCAATATACAGCTATGGACATTTTAACAGTAATGGATATTTGAAAATAGCAGAAACATCAGAGATGTGCAAAATGACAGCAGCAGGATGGTGTTGGTGTTTGGGGAAAAAAGGAAGTCCTGCTTCTTACCTGTTTGTTTTGAGAAGGTTAGACAATTTGCCAATGAAATAAGATTAATTTTGTTTAAAACAACAACAAAAACATCTGCATTTCAGGTGTATAATAGATAATGATCTTTTTTGAAGGGCAAAAATACTAATTCTGATACTCCCAACAGCCCAGTTTTACTTATCAAACCAAATACCAATATGCTTAAGATGGACTAATATTGGCCAATTCCAATATTAATGTTGGTATATTGTGCATCTCTAATTATTTTTAAAACGTGTTTCAAGCTCCAAACTAAATGGAAACTCATATGTAGAACACAAATTTCAAATTCCTCACTGAACATCTTTACCCTCACTTTAAAACTTTCTCTTAATATAGAGCAAAGGGTCACAGGAGCAAGAGTTGTCAGCCTCTGATGTTGTCATGAAGGATGAGGATGATGCAGATAAGCAGCCTGCATCGGTTCACGTTTCTCCGCAGGAAGTGTGGGCTGTGTTTGAGAACATCTGGTCTCAGATGTACCAAACAAGGTGAGCAAAATCGTCAGATAAATGCACAATAACGTAGCAGTTTACGTTTGATATTTGTTTTAAGTTTTTGTAATGCATCCTTTTTCCTATAGGCTGGAATGAAAATTTCTGCCTGAAAAATAATGTCTCCCTTCTTCACAGATTCAAAAATTATACCTGCAAACTTAGATGCGTGGTTACATATTTTGTTTCTGTCTTTTATCAATTCATCTTAATACGTGTGTGTAAACAAATGCTAATCACTGCAACATTCACAGTCTAAAGAAAATTTCCTGTCCTGACTTTGGCTGATTATTAAAGAAAAAAAAAAAACAACAACCAAAAAACATAAAATAAAATGTCCTTTAATAAATTGCAGAATATTCCCATAGTTTCTGTTGCTATGTGAAAGGCACCACCATGATTTTGACTGTTCGCCTTATCAAAAATGGGAGTACTGGTTAAAATCGCTTAGTTACACTGTGCTTATCTGTATATAAGGTTTTGTGCATTTTGTATCTTTTTCCTGATGGGACACAGACAGCTCAAAGTGTCGACCATTTAACCCAGACTGCCCTCTGATTAAAAAGGATTACTGTGGATTGCTCTGAGAAATCCGTGGCACATTAAGGATCCAACCTAACATGAACTGGATGATCCTTAGACGGTAGTGTCCCTGTCCAAAATGGTGATCAGCTATCAGTTTTGCATCTGTTGTTGACTGGAGAAATCTCTTAAATTTAAACATGCATGTAGTGACAGTGGAGAGGAAAACTTCTCTTTAAGAGGTAGAAAGTAGGAGCAGTCGGAGCAGACCACAGGAGCACAGCAGTACGTTCTATGTAAGAGAAAAGGAAAAAATAAATTGATAATTGATTATTGAAATAATCGTCCACTAATTCAGTTATCAATAATTGTAAGCTGCAGTATAGAGACTCTAAAGCATGCCTTTAGCTGACCGAGCAACCCACTTAGGGCAATAATTATATCAAAATTGTTAAAAAAAATATATAAACATTTTGCATTTACGATAAAAAAAAAATTGTCAATATGCTCTGTCCCGCAGTTTCACAATGCTTAATTTTGTAAAAAGTCTTCTTTAAAGAATCTTTGGCTATCCGATTATTATACATTGATCGATTTGCAAAATTGTTTGTTGCAGCCCTAGTGCATAGCTTCTTTGGGGGTTTAAATGATGGTCCAGAGGATAAAAAAGGCACACATCTAATGGAAAAGTCACAACTTTGCCATTAGATGTGTCTAGGAAAGCGGTGTCCAACCTTGAAAGCTGAAGAGCCTTTTTGTCCCAAGTAGAGCTAAAATAAACAGGAAGGGTATATTTTCTTCTGGAAGATATTATTTGATGTTATATAAATAGATAATGATAAAAGCAGAGAGCAAAGAGAAAGTCAATCTCAAGCTGATGACAAAAAACACGCTTAAAAACATATTTTTTTCTCTAAGAAAAGAGAAGAAGTGAGTGAGAATCATGGTCTAAAATCTAAGAACACTGTATCCAGTCTCAACCAAGGTGGTGGTATCACTCTGAGGGCTTGTTTAGCTGCCAGTGGTACTGGTGTTTCACACAAATGGAGATGAGTTATCTCCAAATAGTCCAACCCAAATTCCAACCATCAGCTCAATGGAGTATGTACAGTGGGGCAAAAAAGTATTTAGTCAGCCACCAATAGTGCAAGTTCTCAAAAAGATGAGAGAGGCCGGTAATTTTCATCATAGATATACCTCAACTATGAGAGACAAAATGAGAAAAAAAAATCCAGAAAATCACATTGTCTGATTTTTAAAGCATTTATTTGCAAAATATGGTGGAAAATAAGTATTTGGTCAGTTACAAACAAGCAAGATTTCTGGCTCTCACAGACCTGTAACTTCTTCTGTAAGAGGCTCCTCTGTCCTCCACTCGTTACCTTCATTAATGGCACCTGTTTGAACCCGTTATCAGTATAAAAGACACCTGTCCACAACCTCAAACAGTCACACTCTAAACTCCACCATGGCCAAAACTAGAGAGCTGTCAAAGGACACCCGAAACAAAATTATAGACCTGCACCAGGCTGGGAAGTCTGAATCTGCAATAGGTAAACAGCTTGGTGTGAAGAAATCAACTGTGGGATCAATTATTAGAAAATGGAAAACATACAAGACCACTGATAATCTTCCTCGATCTGGGGCTCCACGCAAGATCTCACCCCGTGGGGTCAAAATGATCACAAGAACGGTGAGTAAAAATCCCAGAACCACACGGGGGGACCTAGTGAATGACCTGCAGAGAGCTGGGACCAAAGTAACAAAGGCTACCATCAGTAACACACTACGCCACCAGGGACTCAAATCCTGCAGTGCCAGACGTGTCCACCTGCTTAAGCCAGTACATGTCAAGGCCCGTCTCAAGTTTGCTAGAGAGCATTTGGATGATCCAGACGATGACTGGGAGAATATCATATGGTCAGATGAAACCAAAATAGAACTTTTTGGTAAAAACTCTACTCGTCGTGTTTGGAGGAGAGAGAATGCTGAGTTGCATCCAAAGACCACCATACCTACAGTGAAGCATTGGGGTGGAAACATCATGCTTTGGGGCTGTTTTTCTGCTAAGGGACCAGGACGACTGATCCGTGTGAAGGAAAGAATGAATGGGGCCATGTATCGTCAAATTTTGAGTGAAAACCTCCTTCCATCAGCAAAGGCATTGAAGATGAAACGTGGCTGGGTCTTTCAGCATGACAATGATCCCAAACACACCGCCCGGGTAACGAAGGAGTGGCTTCGTAAGAAGCATTTCAAGGTCCTGGAGTGGCCTAGCCAGTCTCCAGATCTCAACCCCATAGAAAATCTTTGGAGGGAGTTGAAAGTCCGTGTTGCCCAGCGACAGCCCCAGAACATCACTGCTCTAGAGGAGATCTGCATGGAGGAATGGGCCAAAATACCAGCAACAGTGTGTGAAAACCTCGTGAAGACTTACAGAAAACGTTTGATCTCTGTCATTGCCAACAAAGGGTATATAACAAAGTATTGAGATTAACTTTTTTTATTGACCAAATACTTATTTTCCACCATATTTTGCAAATAAATTCTTTAAAAATCAGACATTGTGATTTTCTGGATTTTTTTTTCTCATTTTGTCTCTCATAGTTGAGCTATATCTATGATGAAAATTACTGGCCTCTCTCATCTTTTTAAGTGGGAGAACTTGCACTATTGGTGGCTGACTAAATACTTTTTTGCCCCACTGTATATATGTATATAAATGTACTCTTAATCAGACCATATTGTCCCAATTTTATAGGATTTCTATCTAAAAAAATTCTGTCTTAAAATCGTTGTGCTGGCCAGTTATTTATATGTCAGCTTGTACACCTAAATTTGGCCAATCATATCTCAACAGTCATCCATCAATCAAATTTTTTTGGTCATTGCATCTTCATTCATATGTGGCAGCTAATATACGCAACGGTTGAAATATGAAATCAGAATCATTTCCTTTCCCATTGAGTTCCTTCCCAGTGTTCACGGGGATGGACGTCTGTGTCTTCGGCAGGCGTAGAACTAACAGAATTGTCAGTGTTGCGAGGCAAGGGCTCAAATATGTACGGCTGTAAGCCTTCTACACCAAACAAAGCTTCTTCCGTCCTGACTTCCTTTTCCACAACAACTTCATATCCCGCTTTCCTCCCTTTTGGAAAAAAAAAAAAAAGTATGTCCGAGGAGACTCATCCACAACCTCCTTCACAAAACTGTCCTCCTCTTGCATATTTCCTTTGTCCATAGCGTTCCCTGACAGTGTCGTTTCTAAGTCACCAATTTTATGCTACTTGGTTTTAATGTAATTTCCCATTGGGAACCTACTAGCACTAAGTTGCTAACTTGTTTGCAAGATGCTTCAGAGAAACCGGCTACAATCAAACTTACTTGCGAGTCTTCCGCCACAACAACTCCAGAGTCTTGATACACGACCAATCACATTCACTTTATTCACTCATGTAAAGTCGTAGACCAATCTTGAGAATTCGGAAATGCAATGGTTTGAACAGCCGGTTCCCTACGACTTGAAAGATTTCATGCTACTAAAAAAAAGCAGTGATCATACCAGAAACCAGTTAAAACATAACACACCATTTCTCACAAGAAACTCCATTATATGCCAGAACTTTGGAAAAGCTTTCAAACCAATATCCATTGTCTCTACCTCTTCATCCAGTTCATCATAGGGAACCGCAGAGGAACACACAACCATGCACACACTTACTTGTGCCTGAAGGCCAGAAGCCACATTACCTAACATTAAAGTTTTGTGCACTGGAAGGAAGTGAAATACCTAAAGAGAAACCATGCATGCATAGAGAGAAGGTACAAATTCCTGGCCCAGACTTGGAACCTGTGCCTTCCTCATGCAAGGCAACACTGCTAATACACTGCTCAAAAAAATTATAGAAACACTTTGAAAACACATAAGATCTCAATTGGGCAAAAAATCATGCTGTTTATTTATACTGATATGGACTGGGTGATGTGTTAGGAACAAAAGTATGCCACATCATTTGATGAAAATGAAATTTATCAACCTACAGAAGGCTGAATTCAAAGACACCCCAAAAATTACAGTGAAAAAATGATGTGGTGGGCTAGTCCATTTTGCTGAAATTTCATTGCAGCAACTCAAAAATGTATTCAGTAATTTGTATGGCCCCCACGTGCATGTATGCATGCCTGACAACGTCGGGGCATGCTCCTAATGAGGCGACGGATAGCGTCCTGGGGTATCTCCTCCCAGATCTGGACCAGGACATCACTGAGCTCCTAGACAGTCTGAGTTGCAACATGGCGCCATCTGATGGATCGAAACATAATGTCCCAGAGGTGTTCTATTGGATTTAGTTCAGGCAAACGTGGGGGCCAATCAGTGGTATCAATTCCTTCATCCTCCAGGAACTGCCTGCATACTCTCGCCACATGAGGCCTGGAATTGTCGTGCATCAGGAGGAGCCCAAGACCCACTGTACCAGCTAGGGTCTGACAATGGGTGCAAGGATTTCATCGCGATCGCTATTGGCAGTCAGGGTGCCGTTGTCTAACCTGTATAGGTCTGGATATGGATATGCCTCCCCAGACCATCACTGACCCACCACCAAACCGGTCATGCTGAACGATGTTACAGGCAGCATAATGTTCTCCATGACTTCTCCAGACCCTTTCACGTCTGTCACATGTGCTCAGGGTGAACTTGCTCTCATCTGTGAAAAGCACAGGGCGCCAGTGGCGGACTTGCCAATTCCGTAGTTCTGTGGCAAATGACAATTGAGCTTTACGGTGCCGGGCAGTGAGCACAGGACCCACTAGAGGACGTCGGGCCTTCAGGCCACCCTCGTGAAGTCTGTTTCTGATTGTTTGGTCAGAGACACTTACACCAGTGGCCTGCTGGAGGTCATTTTGTAGGGCTCTGGCAGTGCTCCTCCTGCTCCTCCTTGCACAAAGGAGCATATACCGGCCCTGCTGTTGGGTTGTAGACCTTCTACGGCCCTGTCCAGCTCTCCTGGAGTAACTGTCTGTCTCCTGGAATCTCCTACATACTCCTACATAGATTGTGCCTACCTCTGTAGGGTCCAGGTAGCGCCTCATGCTAACAGTAGTGACAGTGACCCTAGCCAAATGCAAAACTGGTGAAAAAGATTTAGAAAAGATGAGGAGGGGAAAAAATGTCAGTGGTCTCTACCTGTAAAACCATTCCTGTTTTGATGGTTGTCTTGTTGTTGCCCCTCTAGTGCACCTGTTGTTAATTTCATTAACACCAAAGCAGCTGAAACTGATTAACAACCCCCTCTGCTACTAACCTGACCAGATCCTGCAGACAACTATGACATAGAGTTTAGTTTGTGTCCATTAGGGAAAATTCATATTAAATTTAACGTTTGCACCTTATGATTTCAAAAGTAATGTTATTTTACAGTTTTTGTGTCTTAGCATTAAATACCTAAAGCTATGATTCAGAGGATCTGGAATGAGGTCAATATGATCTTAAGCTGCAAAACACATCCCTGATTATTTTGATATGCTCTTTGTTTTTTTTCCATTCCACTGACCTAAAAGGTCATTTGTTTCTGTCACGTTTCAGTCTGGAAGTGTTCAAAGCGCTCAGCTTTGACCCTAGCACCATGCAGGGTACTTCGCCAATGGGATGTCCTCCGCCTCCGCAGGATGCTGTGGCCTGTTTGCACAGACTGTCCTCGATGGTGTCACAGCTGCTGCAAGCGTTCACCAGGTATGTTAACCGACTCATATCTCCGCTATCTGTCTGAAGGTAACCTTTGGTCAGCTCCCACAACTCCATGTTAGTATATGTGCCTTGTTAAACTCTCTAACTTTTTGTATTGATTTTCCAGTAATTCTGCTGAAAGCAGGAATTTCTTCTTGTGAAATCCTTTGTATGTCCCTTTTCCATCATCCCCATGTCTAAGTCCATTCAGGCAGTTTCTGACCAAGCTTGAGTCCTTTAACTAGATCAGACTCTTCTGTCTCCCAGTCTGCCTAAAGATCTCCTTTAAACGTTCCTTTTGTTAGCCACATTTCACATTCCTGTGTCCTGCTTATGTGTGTGGGACCTGTAAGACTGATGCGGCATTTCGTGTCGGTCAAGAAGCTGTAATCCTGTTGACCTTCTCACTTTTCCTTATCTCTGTTCCCATGACGCAGCAGCCAATGCACTTTGGTCCTGCTGATTTTCTCCCAATGCTGCTGAGAAAGAAATTGTACACTGATTGACCTTTTCTTTGCATCTCCTTTGACATTAATCACCGTTAACGAAAATGTGAGGCTAATATATAGTATATGACAAGTACTGATTAGAGTTAATGTGTGCAGAGATACATCAGCCCACAAAAATATGCTTATCCTTCTAACTTTTTATTATTTTACAGCTTAAAATCTCATGTGCATGTGTTTAATTTGTTTTATGTCATACAACAAGTCTCAGTAAAAATTTAAATGGGGTTTTCAGCCCCCTTTACTTTGATTTCACTTAATGCAGTGGGGTGTGGAGTATTTACCCAGCCACTGATTTTGCAAGTTCTCCTACTTCGAAAGATGGGAGAGGTCTGTACAAGAAACAAAAGAATAAGAATAATAAAGGGAAACAAGATCAAGGAAATGAATTTGTAGGATTTTTAAAGTCGTAGGGAAATCATATTTAAATATCAAATCATATGTTCCCGTAATTTAGAAAATTCAAATACAATCCCTCACACTAAGCATTCTTGTAGCGACAGTGGAGAGGAAAAACTCCCTTTTAACAGGAAGAAACCTCCAGCAGAACCAGGCTCAGTGTGAGCGGCCATCTGCCGAGGCCGACTGGGGTTCAAGGAGACGGAAGCAGAGACACAAAAAGCAGCTGTAAAAGGCGGCCCCGTCCAGGAAACACACAGCCAGGCAGACGAGCTCCGAGCCAGCTCCCATGCCAGAGGACGAAGAGAGCACATCCAGCCAGTCACAGGACCAAACTGGAAAACAGGCCGATCTCCAACATCTATAAACAAGGGTGTTGATGGAAGCAGCACAGCTGATGTTTCTTTCCAGGATGACGTCACAGCCAAAGAGGAACAGACGAGGCAAAGCTACTCTGAGGAAAAGCAGATAGAGCAGAACGTTAGAGATTGAACTAACAGATTCTGCAGAATAGGAGAACAGAGAGAGAATGAAGCAGAATGATGAAATGGGGGTCCCTATGTCCTCCAGAAGTCTAAGCCTATAGCAGCATAACTATAGAGATAGCTCAGGATACCCTGAGCCACCCTAACTATAAGCTTTATCAAAAAGGAAAGTTTTAAGCCTAGCCTTAAAAGTAGACAGGGCGTCTGCCTCACGGACTAAAATTGGTAGTTGGTTCCACAGGAGAGGAGCCTGATAACTAAAAGATCTGCCTCCCATTCTATTTTTAGAAATTCTAGGAACCACTAGTAAACCTGCAGATTGAAAGCGAAGTGCTCTGTTAGGAACATAAGGAACAATCAGATCTGTGATATAAGATGGAGCTTGGCCATTTAAGGCTTTATATGTGAGAAGGAGGATTTTAAATTCAATTCTTGATTTAACAGGAAGCCAATGAAGAGAAGCCAGGATAGGAGAGATATGATCTCTCTTTTTAATTTTCATCAGAACTCTGGCTGCAGCATTTTGGATCAGCTGAAGGCTTTTAACTACAGTTTGTGGACTTCCTGATAGTAAAGAATTACAATAGTCCAGCCTTGAAGTAACAAATGCATGGACTAGTTTCTCAGCATCACCCCTGGACAGGAGATTTCTAATTTTTGCAATGTTCCTCAGATGAAAGAAGGAAATTCTAGAAACCTCTTTGATATGGGATTTAAATGACAGGTCCTGATCAAAAATAACACCAAGATTTTTTACTTTATTATCTGAAATCCGTTTAATCCCATCCAAATGAAGTGACTGGCTAATCAGCTTCTTTTTCAGAGACTCTGGTCCAAAGACTATAACTTCTGTTTTGTCTGCATTCAGAAGCAGAACGTTAAGAGTCATCCAGGTTTTTATGTCTTCAAGACATTCCTGTAATTTATGTAATGGGTTAGCTTCATCTGGATTTATAGACAGATATAGCTGGGTATCATCAGCATAACAGTGAAAATTAATCCCATGCTGTCTAATAATTCTACCAATTTGGAGCATGTATAAAGTAAAGAGAATTGGTCCTAGCACTGATCCCTGTGGTACTCCACAGGTAACCTTTGAGCATGTTGAAGATCTATCATTAACATGAACAAACTGAATTCGATCAGATAGATAAGATTTAAACCAGTCTAGTGCTGTTCCTTTAATTCCAACAAAATATTCAAGTCTTTCTAAAAGAATATTATGGTCAACTGTATCAAATGCAGCACTAAGATCCAACAGGACGAGCACAGATACAAGTCCATTATCTGAGGCCATGAGAATATCATTAGTGACTTTCACCAGAGCTGTCTCAGTGCTATGATGAGCTCTAAAGCCAGACTGAAACTCTTCAAAAAGTTCATTATGGTGTAAGTGATCGCAAACTTGTTTGGCAACTACTTTCTCAAGAATTTTGGATAAGAAAGGAAGATTGGATATAGGTCTATAATTGACCAAGTCATCTTGGTCAAGAGACGGTTTCTTAAGCAGAGGTTTAATTACAGCAACCTTAAAAGCTTTAGGTACATATCCCTGTAACAGAGATAGATTAATCACATCTAAAATGGAGGAGGAGATCAAAGGGAATACCTCCTTAAATAACCTGGTTGGAACTGGATCTAACATACAAGTTGAAGGCTTAGATGAAGACAATAATTTTGCTAATTCAGAAAGTTCAACTGGATCAAAGCAGTCTAAACCCGGTTTGGTTTCCATGACTACCTCAGGTACAATCGCGGATAGAGGAGTGCTTATGATCTTACTTTTAATAAGATCAATCTTATTTATAGAGAATCCCATAAAATCATTGCTGCTAAGAGCAGGTGGGATGGACTGTTCAACAGAGCTATGGCTCTGGGTGAGTTTGGCAACTGTATTAAAAAGAAACCTAGGATTATTCTTATTCTCCTCTATTAATGAGGAGAAGTATGCTGCTCTTGCTTTACAAAGGGTCCTCTTATACAGCAGTAAACCATTTTTCCAGACTAGGAAGGACTCCCGCAGGCCTGTGGAGCGAAATTTTCTCTCCAGTTTCCTAGCATTTTGCTTCAAAGTACGCAGCTCTGCATTAAACCAAGGAGCAAGCTTTCTATTTTTAACGGTTTTAATTTTCAAAGGAGCTGCGTTGTCTAAGGCAGTACGCAGAGAACTAGCAACCCCATCAACAAAATCATCAACCTGTGAAGGGGAATAAGCTATGCTTTTGCACTCTGCAGCACTGCTCAGCAACACAGAGGAGAGAGAAAGTGAAGCAGATTCTTTAAAATTTATAACTGCACTATCTGATAAAGATCTAATAAAATGTAACCTTCTTTTGGGGGAGGAGAACTCTGTTAAAGTAATCCTGAAGGTTATTAGAAAGTGGTCAGAGAGGACAGGGTTGTGAGGAAATACTGTTATTTCTTCACATTCTATGCCGTATGTCAGCACAAGATCCAAAGTATGAAGATGAGAATGTGTGGGACTATTCACATTTTGAACAAAGCCAATAGTGTCTAAGATAGCATTAAAGGCTGCTCTTAAGCTATCGCCTTCAATGTCAGCATGGATGTTAAAATCTCCCACTATGATGACCCTGTCAGTATTTAATACCAAATCAGAAAGGAACTCTGAAAACTCATCTAAAAATTCAGAGTGAGGACCTGGTGGACGATACAAAGTTACAAAAAAAAGAGGTTTTCTTGCCTTGAAATTTGGATCAGGGAAATTAAGGGTTAAATGTTCAAAAGAGTTGTAGGTATTAACTGTTTTGGGAGTGATCAGTAAGTCAGACTGGAAGATTGTTGCTACTCCTCCTCCTCGCCCAGAACTTCTGGATATGTAAAAAATTTAAATAGCTTGAAGGAGTTGCCTCATTTATGCTCACATAATCCTCTTCCTGCAGCCAGGTTTCTTTAAGGCAACACAAGTCAATGTGATTATCACAAATCAAGTGATTAACTAGCAGACTTTTAGAGGAAAGAGATCTTATGTTAAACAGACCGCATTTAATTGTTTTAACTTTTTCCCCAATTGGAGTTATTTTGATTTTAATTAGATTATCATGATTTACTCCTTTGGGAATATTTGCTAATTTATTAGATTTTGGTCGTGGGCAAGACACTGTCTGGATGGAGTAAAGAGTGGGTAACAGTAGAGAAGCTGCAGAGATGTGGGTTAAACTACAACTCTGCTTCCTGGCCTGCACCCTGGGTGGTCAGGGTTTTGGAGGACTAATAAATGTGGCCAGATTCCTAGAAAGAAGAGCTGCACCATCCAAAGTGGAATGGATGCTGTCTCTCCGAATCAGACCAGGCTTTCCCCAAAAGGATTGCCAATTATTAATGTAGCCCACGTTGTTTTCAGGACACCACCTATACAACCAGCGGTTGAATGACGACATGCGGCTAAACATGTCATCACTGGTCAGATCAGGGAGGGGACCAGAGAAAATTACGGAGTCCGACATTTTTTTGGCAAACTTACACACCGAAGCAACACTAATTTTAGTGACCTCCGATCGGCGTAACCGGGTGTCATTACCACCAGCGTGAATAACAATCTTACTGTATTTAACCTTATCCTTAGCCAGTAGTTTCAGGTAGGATTTGATGTCGCCCGTTCTGGCCCCCGGCAAACATTTGACTATGGTCCCTGGTGTCTCTAATGCCACGTTTCTGACTATGGAGCTGCCAATCACCAGAGTGGGCTTCTCAGTGGGTGTGTCACTGAGTGGGGAAAACCGGTTAGAAACGTGAACGGGTTGGTGGTGACCAGTGGGCAGAGATCCACGACTACGCTTTCTGCGTACAGTTACCCAATCGCCTGGCTGCTCAGGCACTTTTGGAGGACAGCTACGTGGGGGGCCTATTTTAACTCCTGGATGTTCAACAGCCTGAAGCCTGGATTCTAACTCTGACACCCTCGCCTCCAAAGCTACAAAAATACTACACTTATTACACATCCCATTATCACTAAAGGAGGCAGAGGAATAACTGAACATCTGACACAGAGAGCAGGAGAGAGGAGAGGAAGAAGGAAGAGTTGGAAAAGAGTCAAGGGAGGGAGAGAGAGAAGCCATAGCAATGCCAAGCTAGCGCTAGCCTAGGCTAGCTACTCCTTGCTATCATAAATAAAACCGTGTGAAACTGACAAGTGCTCAGTAGAAAAGTGCAGCAAAAGGTGCTATGGTTTAAAGTAGTCAGTTAGAGTTACTTAGATACAGAGATATAACAGAGAAAATAACTTAACTTCAGATGGAGTTCCTCTGGACAGCTGCAACAGCTGCACACTCTGTTAATCCAAACAGGAAGTGAACCCCAAACAGGAAGTTTAGAGATGATTAACTGACTGTTGGATCCAAGGTCATTCTCCCCATTAAAGACCTCTATTATCTTTCTAAGTAGGAGAACTTACACAATCATTGTCTTACTGAATACTTTTTTACCCCACAGTAACCTCCAGTCCAGCAATTTGGCCTCAGACTCAATCAATTGATCCATTAATCAATCAAATGAGCTATATTTAAACTTCTGACTAACTTCAATTTTGGACCTGTTTTGTCATGATGCTAGCCTTTTTTTCAAATTCAAAAGAGTTTTAGCTGCGGTCAGTAGTTTCTGTTTCAACAGAGAGACTTTGTGTGCAGCACAGGTTTGCACTCATTGACCTGTTCGACTTTGTTTTCCGTTACGCTGTGTGGCTGTGGAAAATGGCAGAACACCATTAACAACAGCATCTTTTTGTCCCCTATAGACATGTGTTACATTCAGTGGTATGTGAAGCATGTGTAAATAATAAAACAAATGAATGCTAGATTATTCTAGACGACTCATCTTTTAGCTGCTAGTCATGACTGCTTGAAAGAAGCAGTCAACCAGAAGCTTTGTGAATCCCAAAATGTTATATATTCATTCTTCTCTTTCTGCTGGCTCATAAAAAATGTAGGGGAATGGCTTTTACTTTATAAACTTTTTAGTTGCTTATGTAAATATGTTTCAGCGGCAGAAAAACTGCCAGATAAATCAAACAGAAGTGTGATTTATCGCTAACGCTTTTGTTTACAGTGCAACAATAACTATGTAATAACATGGTAATAACTTAGCCAGTTACACTCTATTGCTAGGTAACAAGAAACACTTTATGAAGAGTTTTGGTAAGTGTTGTGCTTCAAATGACAAGGTAAAGTCAGACTTCTTAGTCAAACCGTTATTACCAGGTAAGTCAGCAATAAATGAACGTGTTATTATCTGGTAAAATGCTGTTTATCACTTGGCATATAACAGAAAACCTACAAGACAGTGAACCAATCTTCTTACCAAAAGTTTTATTTATATATTTAACTTGAGTTCAGTTATATAATGCTTTATTAACCTGATCACAAGTTACAATTTACTTTGTAAGCTGTTGGTAGGTGGTGGCCACTAATAGAAACTGTTATGTGGTAACCTTATGATGATTACCCACCAAAAGTCTCCATTGTTACGTAGTAACATACAATTGTAATAATTAAATGCAGGTAAATACTCTGAAATTATATACCTTAATTTTGGGGTTATTACCATATAAAGTTCTTCTTGTTACCTAGTAATATAGTGTAACTTGCTATCTCAATACCATCTTATTACATGGTTATTGATCTACCTTAAAAGAAAGCATTGCCAATTTATTTTTTACAATGATGTTATACATTTACAGCAATCCACAAAAACATTATTTCACATTATTATAATGGAATGGTAAGAAGTATATTAAATAATACTATTTTTTATAGAGATACAGTGTTACAGTTTTTTTTTAAGGCAGATACCGATTATTCTGGCATCAGTCTAACTAGGTGTGTTTCCTGGAAATGGGAACATTGTGAAATGAGTCCACACCCTAGTAGGAGAATCTCAAGGAATTTAACTGTGGAAAAAAAGCTTTTTTAATTGAAGCCTTCTTGAGCATCTGGCACTGTGTTTGAAGCCAAATCCTGCAATATGTTCAGTCTGCTGTATATAAACATATAGAAGCATCAACTGATTTAACCCTGAATATCAGATGAACAGCTTGTGAAAAATCTTTGGAAAAAATTGTCATTCTTAGATCAAACAAAGAGCAGGAGTAAAAGCAACTTTAGATTCTTCCTGGTACTAAAAAGTTTTTTGCTTGCTTGTTAAAAATATAGACCAAATAACATATTTCACCAAACAGCTAAATTACGCTTTATTAAGACAGAGAAAATATTTTTATTCTAATAAAATAAATATGGCTTTATATAGGCTGATGTAACAGCTACATAGGTTTTTCTTTAAATAAAGATATACAGAAAAGATTAGTTAAACTCTTGATTAACAAAAACTCAAGTTTCATGGTTCAAATCAGATTCACCCATAATACTCACTTCATTTTTTTTTTTTGAATTATGTCTTTTTTTCCCCTTTGGCTTCTTGAGATAAAAAAAAAAATATATATATATATATAAAACAAGATGATTAACCTGTATGAGTAATAAATGATGCTGGCTTCCCAGTCCATCCGTGCCTGCGGTGCCCGTAGTTGTGCAGTCATGGCACCGCGTCTGATTTTGGATTTCCTATTGCTTTTCACTCATTGTCAGGTTGTGGTGGATTACTGGATTGCATGGAATACAGTAGAAGGAAATCTGAGTGTTTTTCAAAGAAAATGTTTAATCTGGACTTGTTTTGGGGCTTAATGCATCTAATACCTGTTACAGGCGTAAAACCGGGGTCTCTTCAGAAAAAATACAGATGCTAAGGCCCTGGAGGCATAGGTCTAATTGCTTATGAATCAGAAGTGGAAGCAAATCATTAAACCAACAACGTCGTCTTGTTACCTAAAAGTTACATTTACAGAATTACACATAGGCTGCCATGACTTAAAAATTCTCTCCCGCTGTTGTGGTATTTAAGGATATGATCAGTGTTAACTCACACCAATCATCTCGTTATGCTCACTGCCAGCCACCACAGAAATAGTATTATCTTCTTTCTTTCTTTAATATGTCAACTTTCTTCTGTGACAGCTCTAAATAGATTCAATTCAATTCAGTTTATTTATATAGCGCCAAATTCACAACACATGTCATCTCAAGGCACTTTACAGTTCAACCAGATCATACAGTCAAATTGATCAGCGCTGATAGCCAATAAAACATGTATGAATGCCCGCTTCTAAACAAACTCATCTTTTGATTCGTCATAGCGTTGCTGTGTTGCTTTCACCAGAGCTGGGAATTTACAAAACCTCATCATTTGATATCGTAGGGTGGCTCAGTTAATTTCCAGAGTGAAAAAAGATCCAGGGCCTGACGAGAGTCAAACAGGACTAGAGTCTTGAGTGCCAAAGCCAGGCGACACCAATGAATCTGACCAATCCCCTATGCTGTAGGTGCTGCACATTATATTGGACTGTTTCCTGTTATATTGAAGCAATTCCTGAGGGGGATTTCCTGCAACTTTTAGATTTACCCCTGGTCAAACGTGTCTGAATCAAATGTCAGAAACCCTCCTCAGTATGCTGTCAGTTGCTGCTGTCCTCTTAATCATCCAATAACATGATTCCGGTGATTTCAGCATGTTGTATAAACAAATATCTTGCCCTTTTTCTTATGGAAAGTTCCCCTTGATGCAAGAGAAAACTGACATTTTTAAGAAATTTGCTGCCTATCTGTTAGTAAATCAATCAATCAATCAATTTTTAGATTGATTAATTCATTTGCCAACAAATTAAATCCATAATCTCAAAGCATGGCTGCTAAATGCACTTATGAATCTGTGAACCACGGTTTCCTAAAGTCATTAAAAGTCATTAAATTATTATTTTTTTAAATTAAGGCCTTGATTAGCATTAAAATTCATTAAATGTGATTATCGTGGTATTTAAAATGCTTTATTTAAAAAAATGTGATTATAAAAACAATTTCGTCAGATGTTTTATATCGCAATATATTTGCACGGATCTGCTTCCGGTTGATCGTAAAGTCGTCTGTTTGGAAAAGAAGCTTGAGGCGGAGAAAAAGTAGAGAATAGGAAAATGCAAATTGTGCGCTGGAAAAGGAGGAATTCGGGACACGGCTGCAGCCTGTTGATGGTATACTCTATACCATATATATATATGTATATATATATATATATATATATATATGAGTCATGGGTACTTGTTGATGGCATTAGAATAATTTTTAAGAGCATTAAAAAGCATTAAATTAGAGTTACTCATTCCTGTTTATCTTATAATGCCATTTTTTATCTTTTTTTCGTAACTACACATTTTGTCAATTGTCTGTTGCCTCAGTTAAGACCATGTTGCTCATGTTGCTCATGTTGTGATGCACCTTTACAAATGTCCTGCAATGCTGTGCTTTTCTTTTGAGGCTAATAGTACTTGTGCAGCTGCTTAATCTGATGAAGATTCTGATTCCTTCAGAACTTTGCAGCTTTTGTCATGATTTAGTTCTACATCCTGCCTTCAGCCTGTGAAATGTTTGCTCATTGAGTCTGGTCTCTGCCAGATTAAGATTCTGTTCAGTAAAGAGGAAGACATACCAAGATTCTCCTCCTTCCACACATCTTAGAAATCAGACTTTACTTCAGGGGAAGGGTGGAACATTCTGGAAGCTTCCAAGAATTCTGGACAGCAACAGCGCTGATACCTACTAATTGTTTTTTTGCTTTCTGCACATTTTCTGAGCTTGTATGGGGAAAAAGGAATTAAGTTACTCTGAGTAATAAACAGACCGTAGTTTTCCATTTCTATTTCTAGTATTGAACCTATCAAGTACTGCATTTCATGCTTTTAATGTGAACGAGCATTTTGTAAAGGTTGCATAAGGAAAACTTGCTGTTCTTCTTCACACCCAGTTCTATATAGCTTTTACTTCCCATCAAATCCTCCCTACTTTTTTTAATAGAACAATGATTAACCATTTTAGCAGCTTAGTTCCAAGGAAAATCTTTGATTACAGTGTTTACCTTGCCCTTATCTTTTCTATCTTGCATATAATTGTGTAAATGTTTTTGTGTGTGGGGCTGCTTGAGTTGCATTGCCTAGGAGACAGCCTGGCTAATTTTCACATGTTTGGGCATGTCTCCCTCACGCTCATATTTCTCCTTCTCCAGGCTATTTGTAGATCATTTGGAATTTGTCTGCAAGTCACCATTTCTTTTAAGTATAATATTTAGAGTTGTATCCCTTTCTAAGCACCATTTTTGGGAAGATTCAATGATTTAATGACCCCTAAGAAACTGTTTTTTAAGTGATGTCTAAAAGTGAGGCCATCTCAGAGATCTATTCTGTCTCTTAGGATCTTGTCTTGTAATCCGGGTGTAGACGAAGTCCAGACGCTGCTGAATATAATCTACTGCAATAAGGTTTGTGCTGCATCACAGTTATGGCTGCTAAACCGGCTTCTCGATGCTTTTAATCAACTCACATAACCTTGTTGTTCTCTGTGGTCTTGTGCCATGTCGGGATCAACACCTTCATTTATTTAGATTAGTTTTCATCTGTTCAGTTTCAGCTTGTCAGTGAAGATGCCAGATTAACAACCAAAGACCTTCTGGACTGTTTCTCCAAACCAGACTACAGGTAGGCTGCATACACATACATATAATGACATTTTATTAATAAAATAAAAATTATAAAAAAGTATATCCTATCCTCTCTGACAAGTTCGACACATTTATTTATTTACTTTTTAAATTTTTTCCTGGATGTGTCAGTTTTGGCTTCTGGCCTGAATACTCGAGCCAACCGGTTCTCTTGCGGTCTTTGTTGCCGCTTGCCCGCGGTGTGCCTCCTCCTTCTTTAGAATACTCCTCCTTGTTGACATCCCAAGCAGATCACACAAAGATGGTGTCCATGTCAACATTTCAGACGACTGGCATATATATTATTAACACTTTTCTTTGAAGGGATGCATTGGAGCTTTTCGCTACCATAACAGTGTTTGCAGTAACATTATACGAGTCATTGTCACCGGGATTCTACCATGTTTCTCAAACGAAACACAGGTGTCAGGTGTTGCTTCTTAGTTTGTTTGTTTTTTAATGAGAAGATTTTAAAAAACAGATGCAGCATAAACTTAGAAATCTGATGTCGTTGTCAAGATCAGTTTAATAGAGCTTCTGGACTGATATGCAGTTGAAACAAAAGTTTTCTTTTTCTTGCTTTCCTGAATCAACTTCTTCTAAACTTTTTTTTTTAGGTCAGTTAGCGTTACCGAAAACTATGCTAAATGCCAGAGTATTTCCTGGTCAAATGTTTATTAATTTCTTCAAATTGTGAGCCTGACATGCACTGATTTGACCTTTGAGGTGAGAGGGACACCTCTGTAGCTTTTTAGATCAGCTGAAGATTTGTAAATACAGTTTGCAGACTTTCTGATAG
Source organism: Cyprinodon diabolis (assembly GCA_030533445.1). Classification (NCBI taxonomy): domain Eukaryota; kingdom Metazoa; phylum Chordata; class Actinopteri; order Cyprinodontiformes; family Cyprinodontidae; genus Cyprinodon; species Cyprinodon diabolis. The sequence goes on along the minus strand of CM060070.1, from coordinate 5,409,563 downwards.
TAAAGAATAATAAGACAATGTTTGAGAAAGAGCATCATGATGCCCTGAACTTGGTCACTTAAAAAAATGTATAACTAGCACAAAAAAGTGTGTGAGAGCAAGGCAGCTTACAAACCAACACTGGTTGCATTGGTTCTGTCACTAGGAGCTGGCCAACATTCCTGCAAACTGTTAAGATATCATTAGAAGGATATTGAACAATTTACAGAAAGACATTTTGAAGAAATCTTAAAAAATTGCTTGGACTATTCTGTCATTAGGCAAGAAAGAGAAACTGCTGCAAATCCTGATTCTGTAATCCTTATCCTGTATTTTTCTTTACATTTATATGTTTCCTGTTATCTGTGGTGCACCATACATAAAACAAAGTCTTAGAGCGTGTTTAAAGGTTTTCAGTTCTTAAATAGAGCTAACATTTAGCTTTTTAGACTTCTCTTTTTTTTTTCTCAGAAGTTGTTTTCTTCTTCATCTAGATGTTTGTTGCTCCTTCAGGTTTTTTTCTTTCCAGATTCTGTGAAATGTCTCCAGCTTTACCAAGTACTGTGTTTCTCTAGGAATTTGCGCAATCATGTTTTGTTTTTCCTTGAATTCAGTTTGAGAAAAAGTACATGATGAAATTAGCTCTCAGCATTACTGAATTAGGCAAACTTTGACAAACAAAAAATATCTAAAGCAGTGATTGATGATCCTCTTAGTGATTTCTTCCAGTGAATTGTTTAGTGGTTAAACTTCTGGGGAATCTGTGAGGATTATTAGCTCGACTGAGGAGACAATGTTTTCTTTAACAATTGCTTTTCTTTTAAACATAATACTAATGGCTATGAGTGAAGCGATACCATTCAAGTCGACCAAAGCTATAGTAAAAACATGATTTATTCATGCAGGGCCTCAATAAAACAGAAAACCACCACACTAGTAGAGGAACAGATCCACCATGCCTCTTACTGCATTGAAATGTTTGTGCCTGCAGGTATAAACAGGCTGCTGCCATAGAAACAAGCCACACGTCTTAGTCCTAAACTGAATAGTTGTTACACGTCATCTTATTGCAGCCGTCTGACAGTTTGAAGCATGTACTGATGGCTTTGTAACCGCAGCATATGAAGCTGTCTAGAATAGATTATTCCTTCATCTGTCCTCCAGTGGGGACATTTCAACTCAGCATCTGAATTTTGAAATATGCAAAAAGACAACAATGTTTGAATAAAAGACATTATCATGAGGAAAATAGGCCAGAAATTTGTTCAAAGAGCAACTGGTAAATATAAACATTTTTTTGGCATGTTTAGAGCAGTGCTTTTAGTCTATGTACAAACAAAGCGATCAAGGTTGACACTTCCAAGAGGAGGCGGATGAAGACTGCTCTATGTAGAACTGTCTTGGCCAATCGTTTTTCAGGACATGTAGGGGATGCTGCTTCGAGATCAGAATCCATAAGGATTAATCTTAGAATCAAGCAAAATTAATGTGATTTAGTAATTTATAAAGCAATTTGAAATAGATTGGCTGACAAGGTTTTTTTTTAGGCCAATAGGGCTTGGGCGTCATGACGTAATGACTCTGCGTGGCCACCATGTTGATGGCCTCCTTTACCGCTACTCAGACTACTGCCTACGACTACCGCGTACTGTACTCCCTCTCAGCCATGTTTTAATTTGATTAATTTCACCTTAATTTGATTTCAACCATGGTAAACCGTTGCTTTATTGGGCTGTAACAGCGCAACACATGATTGCCATGGGAAAAACATAGAAAATGGGTTAACTTTCCACTGCTTTCCTACCTGGAGGCGTAACCACGGAGACCAAGTGTCAGAGATAAAGAGTCGTCGGCTAGCTTGGATCGCGGCTGTAAGACGACCGAACATAACTTTCCACAGCATCTCGATGTCAATGAGAGTGTGTTCCCTGCATTTTCATTCTGGTAAGTTAAAGATGCACGTTTTTTTTTTATAGCCTACATTGTTTCTTTCCTTCAAAGTTGGGATCTTTTACGGGAAAATAATAATAACCGCAGCGGGAAAAGGCTCAATTACGTGAGAAAACTGGAGGGTTTGGGGAGGGTTGGCAGTTAACGTTACTAACTACACCTTTGAAACACATAGCAGCTAGTTAAAAGTACATTACATGCGTGAGTGGTTGTTAGCACTAGCGGTTAGCAGCTACTAAACTGCTAACCAGGTTCCAGAGCCCGTCTGAGCACAGCTTACCGTTGTACGGATTACTGTGTTCCCACTGTTTGCTGGCTTTATGATCTGCAGCTCCTGAACCCATCCATTCATGAACTGCACATGAGACTCCAAGGACTTGTAGCTTCGGAACTGTTTTGAAGTATAGGTGCTCACTCATCGGTGCTCCACTCATTGTTTGGAACTTCATATGGATCCAAATTATTAATAATGCTGGTTTTGTCAACATACCGGTCCGTGGCTTCTCTATTAAATGTGTCTTTTCGGGATTTTAACATCTTTTTTCTCTCTACTTGTACGTCTCTTCTTTCAACAACAACGTTGTATCAGAGCTATGTTTATGTTAGCGTAGCCCTCAACATGGCCGCCACGTCCCACAATGCAACGTGGATCCCAAGCCCTATAAGGATTATTTTGGCATCAGTTTAAGCAATCTCCATATGTGCTGCCGATTCTTGGTGCTGATGCTTTTTATTCCTCATAGAAACAAATGACACAATGATGACAAATGTTAAATAAGTCCCAGTTTAAACAACGACAACAAAAAAAAAAAAATCTTTTAACAAATTAAAAGAAAACATTTACAATAGAAACATAGCAGCAATGCATAAGCTTTACCTGATCACAAGGCACGGCTGCAGAATGTGCTAATGAATCACTGAATGCATCTATTTAGCGGCCGATACTTCTACAACAAACAAACATACATTGTGGCTAAAAATATCATCCAGCCAACGTATTGGTGTATCTCTGTAAATTTAACACCAGTTTGTGTATTATTTTAAAGGAAGAGGTTTATAACATACCTACAAGCTCATAAAATGTTTTGCATGATTAAAATAACTAGACTTACTAAATAAATAGTAAAAAAAGGCAGGAGAAACACTTTCCAAATCAGTTTTTTTCATTGCAAACTGTATGAAACAAAAACACCTAAATGGAGGTTTTGTTTTTTTTTGTTTGTTTGAATTTCTATATGTAAATTTAGCTGACTAAATGTAACTAGTGACTACTAACTAGCCTCTGGAGTTGCGATCTTTCGATTTATATCACATAGGTTTGGTCCTGAGATCTCTGATGGGATTGGGTGTTATGTTACGAAATAACAGCTTTGCATCATTGAAATCCTAAAGCAGTTGCTGAAGTGAATAGTTATGTTTACTCGTGACTAGGGCTGCATCTGCTGTGTCACCTCAAGCCTCTCAGGCACTAATCAGTGACGTCACTCCATCTCCTGTTATAGCGAGTCAAGTCTGACGGGCACAGTTAAGCTGCCTTTACTGTGATGGTAATTTTCTTTTACACATAACATTTCCTGTGAAGTAACCCAGGCCTTTGCTTTGCTGGTACATTATCTGTGCTGCTAAATATTTGATCTGTGTGCTCAGCGCGGCCGTATGATGTCATGAGTTATATAAGCTCGGAATGAGGCTGTTCAGTGGCACGCTCACATTGGTGATCAGGAGGGTCAAGTGGGAACTGCTGATAAGGTTCTTATGTCGGGTTAAAAGCTGTATTCTTACTAAATGATTAAATGAAACCTTTGGTTAATTTCTATGGAAAAGTGAAATCTGTTTTCTTTAGCAGGAAGTTTTATTCATACAGGATAAAGTAAAGAAGCAGAATCTGGATGCATTTGGAAATATTGTCTAGAAATCCTTTTCTTTATTTGTATGTTTGTAAAATGTTATTTAAAACAATGAAAAGAAAAACTAAACCCACATTCTAGTCTATGAATAATTTTAAAAAATGTTTCACCTTTCCCTCCAGTAAAATGCCTCCAGTGATGTTACTGGTCTATTAAAAGAATATCTGTTTCTATGATGTCTGCGTGCGAATGCGGAGGAGCTTTTCTGATCCTTCTGCTCATCTGTGAACGTGTGCACATGTGGATCAGTGTGGATGGCTAATGGCTTTTAATTCAGCACAGCTTAGCTGCTGAGTAACACTTCTGATAAACCCAGTGACTCATTTTCCAAGCAGCAGTCTTCTCTCAAGTTCTTTGTTGTGTTAATGCGTGTTTGAATTTTTCTAGCTGTAGTCTTAAAACTGTCCAGCAACTGCACTAATAGCCACCGTGGATTTTTAACATTTGTAAAGTTGCATCCACAGATCTCCATTGATTTTATAGAAAGTGATAAATAATTAGACAATGGAATGGATCAGATACATGATTGAGATTTTCTTTATTCATTTATGAATGAATGTAGTCCAGAATTGAATGATTTTAACTTTATAAATCTGTCTATTCAGGCAATGTTTGTTAGAAAATATTAATGAGCAGACACCATCATAGAAACACAAGGAACATAACAAGCAGGTCCAACATGTAGTTATCAGTATCCCTAACTATGAACATTGATAATGTGCTGTTTAATCTATATGATAATAAAAAGTGTATGGGGTAACTAGAAACCTACCGAGACATGATCATCCATTTAAACTGAGAGCTGAGGATCAAAAAAATCCGTCAGGAAGCCCAGTCTAACTCTAGGATTCCTGAGATCAGGCTAGCTATGACCCTTTTAGTCTATGTACAAACAGAGATGTGAAACAACTCCCGCGGGTCCTTAAAGTCTTAAAAGGCATTGAATTCTTCAAAATAAAACTAAGGCCTTAATTGGTATTTAAAATGTCTTAAATCAGTCTTTCGTAGGTCTTAATTTTTAAAACATCATAAATAGGATTATTTTTATTATGATTTATTTTTGTAATCTAAATAAAACATTAAAATTGAAAAAAACATGTTTTTTTAATAAAAAAAATAAATAAATAATGGCTCGCCATTATTGGTTCCGTCCCGATAGCGGATAAAAGCGTTATTGCGGCCGGGACATTTGGGAGATGCACCATTAACTTTTTGTCTGAAAAATATGATCAAGTGTAAATGTAACCAAAATTGGCTCCAGCCAAGAGTTTTCTCCATGGCTAAAACCAGGGAACCTACATGAGGCTCAGTGGATTTTGTGCAAGAAGCGATTCAAGCTCAGAACGATGGGAATTCAGGCAGCAGAGTCACACATGCGAAGCACGAAACGCAAATCATCAAAATCGAGTTACCGAGAAACAGCTGGTATTTCTCAGTTTAGTTCCACCCTTGTCTCTGTAACGCCTCCACTTATCACCAAATCAAACATACTAAGAAAACGATACAAAGAAAAATAGCTGCAAAAAAGACTTAGCACTGGTTATGTTGTGGCTTTAAAACTGATTTGTTTTGTTCCCTGCTAAAACAAAGTTTGTGAATTCAGTTAAATAATTGTTAAAATATATCTGTCATTTGTGTGTTTTTAGCTTTCTTCCTGTATGGGAAGCTTTTCAAAATTTGAAACATTAGTGCAGTGGTTTATGTTAGAATAAACCTTTGGGTTTAGTTGTCGCAAGCAGGTTTTTCTTCTGTTTCTTGTGAATTTGGTCTTAAATTTTAATTTCAAGTGGCATTAAAAAGTCTCAAAAAGTCTTGAATTTAACTTGCCTTATGCTGTAGGAACCCTGATATCTTACCGTTCACAAAGCACAATGGTGGCAACATCATGCTGATGTGCTGCTTTTCTTAAGCAGGGATAGGGAAGGTAGCAGAGCTGATTCACTTTCAAAGAAAGGAGCCCATTTTGAACAAACCACTAAAGACAAGACCATTGAATTCCTTTTCCAACATAAATTTAGAAACTGAGATTTTATAATGACACATTTGAACATAAAACTCTAGTTAGAATCAAACTTTTGTGATTTATTTTAATTATCTTAAAAATACATACATTTAAATTTAAATCATATTCAAAGTTTATCCCAAAAGAGTGTCCAGATACAAACCTTAAACAAGGTAGCATATAGGGTGGAACACCAAAGGAAAAACTGTTAACGAAGTCGACAATACCTAAAAAAATAAGTATTTATTTTATAGTATAAGGTAAACTAATTAATGACTGGAATCAAAAATAAAGACAAAATAAAAGTCAAAATCTACTTTGAGTCTTTTCCTAAACGGTGCTTGGACATGGCTTTAATACAATATTGAGTTTGTTCCATAATTTTTACATCCCTTAATGAAATGCACAGTCCTTTTTGGAAAAAGTTATCTTATGCTTTCTGGTAGCTAATTATTTCTAGCTTAATACTCTGTTTTTGAGGTTTGAAATTTTATTTTTACATTCAAGAAGCTAAGGACAGAACAGGACTAGTAAAAATAAAAAAAGAAAGAAAAACCAATTACCAAGAGCCTAAAACAGATGGAAGTTAGAGCTGCAATATTTTTCAAAGAACTGGCAAAATTTTACCTGAGTGAAGTTGCCCCCACCAACCTTCTTCAAATCAGATGAAATGGATGTTAATTAACTCGACTCGTTTGTGCAGGAAACATTTTCGTTTGTGCTACATTGGCTTTGAAGATATTAATGAAAAGGTAAAGGTGAAAAGGTCAGCCAGCCCCCCCACTTTTTGGAACTCAGACAAAATTGGTGTCAAACGTTTGTGCTGGTTTGTGCAGCAAAAATGTTCATTTGTGCCGCTATCATTTTAAACATATAAAGAAATGTTTCCAGAGGTCATCAAAGGTCAACCAGCCCCCCCACCTTCAAATCAGACGAAAGTGGCACAAACGAAAACTTTTGCTGCACAAACGTTTGACACCAATTTTGTCTGATTTGAATCAGGTGGGGGGGGGGCAACTTCACTGACGACAACATTTTTGTCTTGATCATCTACAAAGCTGGTAGACATTAGAGATGGAGTGACGCATAAGCCAACTGATATTAGCGCGTTTTCTTTTATCAGTATCGGCTGATATGTGCATCTGTGGGCCGATATATCGGTGTATTTAGCAGCCATACCTCTAGATCTTGTAGAGCGCACACATTGCCACTCCCCTCCATTTTCCAGCTATTAGTAATCTTTTAATTTGTTAAGAGATGTTTCTTTGTTGTTTAAATTGAGACTTGTGTTACATTTGCTATAATTATTCATCATAAATCTAAGAAGAAAAGGCAATACAGCTTCAATTAACAGTCCAAACATATTGGCAGCTTATAAAAGGAAATTTATCAATTGATCTCTTGTGGTAAAACTTCAAAATATTTGCTGCTATTTGCTGCAAAATGTTTTTTTTTCCAAATGTTGACTTAGAGCATTCAAATACAAACACACTCTTCCGTTTATTAGTTAAAAACATGCAAACCCTGCATCGTGTTCACTTCACTGCACAATCATGCACGACGTTGTGTTAGTTTATAAAATAAAACCCACTTAAAATATGTTGCAACCTTCTGTTCCAAAAAAAAAAAATTCCAACAAAGGCCGTGGGTGGTAACAGGTAGTTTTTGGCTTTGTATGCACTTCCGACCTGGTTTATTTATTGTAAAAGCAAAGACAAAATAATTACAAAAAATTTCTTGCAACTTAGTAGAAACAAAAAATAATGTTAATATAATGTTTTAAGGTCTAAAACTCCAGGTTAAAATCAAAGGTTGTTATATGTAGTTTTCCAGCCACTGATATCATCTTCTTCTAATATTTAGTGGAAGAGTTCTGAAAGAGTGGCCAGAAAGCCTAAGGGTTCACATTGCTTAGATCTGTGCTCATTGTGTTTAAAAATGGCTTCATTGGAACAGACAGCTCAGTCTCTGTGTTCTGCTCACCAAGGCAGCTTTTAAATGCAATTTTCCATTCCAGGGAAGTTATTTCACCCCTTTACACGGTTTACAATAGACTCAATATATTTTGTTTTTACTGTTTGAAAGAAGCGAAAGAAATGTTGACATGAAAGACGCCTGTGCAGCGATTTACATCAAAAGCAAAGGATTTGCATACTTAACAGAAACGCTGAGTCACTCTGAGTGGTTCGGTTTAGCTTTAGCTGAGATTTATCATTAGAGAAAGTTCAACTTTAGGATTGTAGTTAGAAGAATTTGATTTATGTTCTGTTGACTGAATTCATAATATGAAAATTCGAAAACTCATCTTTAGTTTGTACTACAGCTTGGAAAGTGTGAAATTGAATATGGGACTTAATTGCTGGGTGAAGAAATAAAACTTTTATGTTGTTTAATTATGAGGAACATTTCTTGGCTGATTATCAAACAAACTAAAGGAATAAAGTAACCACCCTTTAACTCACGTTGTTTTTCTGGTTCAGTAACCTAGGCTCAAATTTCCAACTACGTTTCTTTCACTAAAGCTTATGAAGCTGCCAAAGTACTGGCAGAAAGTATTTTACTCTGCAGAACTGGATCTAGTTCTGCTTTAACATTGAAAAGTAAAGGGAGCCTCTCCCTACCCGACATTTCACAGCTTATGCAAACACACAAATGTGCAGCCTATTGAAGGGGACATGAACACAGCAAGGGTCAAAATCCTGAAAATCTGCAGTGACGCAATGTTCTGCTAGTAATAAAGCAGAGGAATCAATTCAGTTTATTTATATAACGGCAATTCACAACACGTCATCTTAAGGCACTTTACAATTCATCAGATCATACAGTCAAATTGATTCAAAGTTTTCTATCTAAGGAAAACCAGTTGATTGCATCGACTCATTGACTCAAATCCCTCACACTAAGCATGTTTGTAGCGACAGTGGAGAGAAAAAACTCCCTTTTAACAGGAAGAAACCTCCAGCAGAACCAGGCTCAGTGTGAGCGGCCATCTGCCGAGGCTGACTGGGGTTCAAGGAGACAGAAGCAGAGACACAAAAAGCAGCTGTAAAAGGCGGCCCCCTCCAGGAAACACACAGCCAGGCAGACGAGCTCCGAGCCAGCTCCCGTGCCAGAGGAGGAAGAAACCGCATCCAGCCAGTCACAGTCAGAGAAACAGGACTACACTGAAAACAGGCCAATCTCGAACATCTATAAACAAAGGTGTTGATGGCAGCATCACAGCTGATATTTCTCTCCAGGGAGAGAGGAGGATATAAACAACCAAAAGGCTCCCTCTGCGTCTCGCTGCTAAGCAGCCGTTGTCACCACTGTGGGGTTCTGTGTTCTTTGTTGGGAATTTGAAGCTGCTCAGACACACGTGACGGTCAAACCATAAACTGGGGTTTTGGGAAAATGTAAACAAATAGTTGCTCCTGGAAGCTGCAGATCACTCAGCTGCTTTCACCATTAGCATTTTGTGTTAAGCAGAATCAGACATGTCTGCAGTGATAAATCGTACAAATTTGCAGGTAAAACTTAGTAAACAGACATTAAAACAGGACAAGAGTGTAAAAGGTGAGAAGGATGAAACATTTTGGACTGTTATATTTAAAAGCACTAATCTAGTGCACTTTAATCAAGCAAAGGATAGTATGATGGAAAGTATTTATACATTTTCAAGGATTATTTTTGCAAATCACTTCAAGGCACAGATATTCTCCATCTTAAGACTACTTCTCATCATTCCAGTATTTCTCTCCTTTTCATTCGTTTTTTTTTTTTTATATTCAACAATAAATACCCTGTCACCATTTATTCACACCCTTTGAAACAAATCGAAATGCTTTTATTGTCATTATGGTAATACAACTTACCAGATGGTAATCTTTTTAGCTAAATGGTAACTCTGACGATGCAAGAACTCTTTGTTAAATGAAAGATATGTCAAAATTAGGTCTATATTCAAAACTACCATTAAATAATGAAATATTTATTTTGGATATAGTGCAGGAATGACTGTGGATGAAATCAAAGAATGTTTAGCATGTTGCTTACATCAGTAGTTTGAAGTATCGGCTAACTTTCCCCCCTGTACATAATGTAGGTAACTACTTTAGTCTCTAAAAGCTAATGTCAGCTTGTCAGTAAACGTCACCTTCACACCTCTTAAGCCGGTTCCTTCAACATCCACCCATGTTTAAGCTTCCAGATCAGTGAGTCTTAACTGTTGACTGCGCCCAGCTCAACTCCCGCTCTGATCGTGACAGTCCAATCAGGTAGCAGTGATTGCACTAAGTGGGGGAATGTCTTATTGAAAGCAAAGCGCCCTCCAGGTGCGTTCACACCTTCTCAGCTCACTATCAGAGTCACGCTTTGCGCCGCTTTCATGTGTAAGCAAAGTCTGCCATAACTCCAACATCCGCCATTTTTTGAGCTACTCTAATCAAAGATGGCAGCATGGCGTCTTCCATTGGGTGCACCACCATCTATATATTTTTAAACAACTTATTCTAAGCTTTGGCAATTCTTTTATTTTTAATGCATTTTTTTGGCTTTTTTAGAATATATATTTTTGGAAACATTATTTGATTTTTGTAAACAAAGAGGCAAATTAGTTACAAATTAGTTCCAAACTTTCCCTTTAAACAGAGAACAATGGTCAATGACCATAAGTATGACAACAATTGACCCATTTATTATAAACTTGTGAATTAGACAAATTGTTCTACCTACATCGCAGTGTCCATATAATCTGTAAAACTCCCTGCATAATTATAATAAAGCAATTTATATGCATAAAACAAGCGGAACACTATGGCGATAGCTGTACTGCTCTAGCCTCGTGAGACCATCCTGATGTCGTGAGCTTTCAAGGTTTCACTCGCAGATTAGTCTGGAGACTCTCCATTAAAGAAAATTTGGAGCCGTTCACCAAACGAACGTCCAGTCAGCGTTGGCTTTGAGGCGGGTTGAGGTGTGATGCAAAGAGAATCGCGACAGTTCAGTCTAAAGAACATCCCGGCTTCAGCCGATGAAACTAGCGTTAGCGTGGCTATCGAGCAAGTTTTATCGGAATTACAGAGTATTTCTTCACTGAAAGAAGAGCAAAACACTGCTCTGGAGGCTTTTCTCAGAGGAAAAGATGTTTTTGCTCTTCTCCCGACTGGTTTCGGCAAGAGTAGCCTGGCTTGTGGTTGTGTTTTCGTCGTCGCTCTGTTAGTACGTCATATGCTTCGTTGATCTGATTGGGTTATTTGGCCCGTCTATCACAACATAGGCCAATCAGCTAACCAGTATTTTCGCCCCTTCCCCAAAATTACTGCAACGGAAGGTTTCCAGATGGATATGCGGAGCAAATCCATCTGGCGGAGTCAGGTTAGTACTGCTCCACTTGTGAAAGTAAAATCTTTTGGGCTCTTTTTGGCATCAAGACAATTATTCTTATTGCCACATCGCCAGACAGGACACTGTTAAAAAATAATAAAATAGAAAAATAAAATAAAAACAGAGAACAATAGTCAATTACCATAAATATGACAACAATTGACCCATTTATTATAAACTTGTGGATTAGACCAATTGTAAGCTTAAACATTAAAATTCAACAGTTGAATGAAATGAAAATTAATGGATTAAAAGAAACATTTGCATGGAGAGTATTTGTAATAAGGTGGTTGTTATGATCACATGGGTTCTTAATCTGGGATGTAAGAGCTGCTGGATAGACATGATGAAGGGGACTAATTACTGGGGAAAAGTGTTTCTACCAGCTTCCTGTTTCAGGGAATTTAGATGCAAGTAAATATAAGACCAGATATTCATGTTGGGGCTGATATCTGACAGACATTGGTATTCAGTATCAGATCAGGACATTCCTACGTGGTTCAGGATTTCAGGCTTTTCCTCGACTTTTCAGAGGGCTGGATCAAAGCTCACTTAGGAAAAAAGAGGCTAAAGAAGAAGAGGTCCAGTATGAAGGTTTTCAAAGTCTGTAATGATTTAGGTAGGGATGTCAGAGCAGCTGGAACATTTAGAGCACACCTTCCTCTGGTGACGAGCTCCACAGTATTTATTAGCTGTAAGCCATAATCATCAAAACTAAAATACTGTAGATAAACAGTTTAGCTATGTCACCCTTTGATAAGTTCATTATTACATTAAAGCTTTTAAAAATGTCCTCATTTATGAATGGGCACCTTTATGCTGTATTATTTTCTGTATTTAAAATGTTTTATTAGCCTCTCAAAACCCACCATTTACAAAAAAATACCATTTTAAAGTATTTACAAATAATAACTCAGAATGCGTGAAAATAACACCAGTAAAATATTTACCAATATAGACATGTTAGACATCGTTGGAAAGCTTAGATTCTCCAAGTTCATTTTGTTGACATAGCGAGCCCCAAAGAACAATTAACACAGATATAGCAGCATGTCAAAATGTAACATGACAAAGCAGCCACAGCTATTAAGCATGTCTTCATTACTGCTGTTCAAAAATGACCTGTTATTTTCAAGAATTGAAAAAAACAACTTTGCATCTTGTTTGAATTGATGCAGCTTAGTCTGTGTTCTACTCACCCACTTTTCATGTATATATCCAGAAATTAGAAGGTGTTAGCTTTCAAATAATGTATCACTTTTGGGTAATTTGGGCTTACAGTTCCTACGTTACTTGCTTTTCCATTTGGGGATGCAAAATAGGTGAGAATTTCCCAAAATGAGGTGATCTTTAGTTAAACAGAGAAAAAAAAAACACAGCAGGCTTACCCCAAATAAGGAGGAAATGGAGTTTATAAAAAAAATACGTTTCCAATAAGGAGCATGTTCTTATCTATAATACATAACTCTCAAAAAGTGTAGTTCAACACACAAACTCAAACCCTGTTTGCTGAATCTTTGAATCGTTGAGCTCAAATCTATTCATCATTAACACTAAAAGAAAAAGAAAAAAACTCATTGCTGGAAATTTGATCTTTTAATAAATTTGGTAATTAAAATAGATTTTTCTTCAGTCTGAGTTTCTTCTATTTGAATTAGGGGGGAAAATCTCAGGGTTGACAGGATTATAGGAGTTTCAGCGTCAGCGCTCCGAAAGTAGCTGGAAAGTTGTGTGAGCATCTGCTTCACGGACACATGGCGGTCACCCCTCCGAAGTTTTCCAACCGTGTGCTGGAAAAGCTCTGCAGATAATTTCAAGTGCTGCTTGCTTTTAAACCTGTTGCTTTAAAACAACATGTGGTAAAATAAATTTCAAGCGCGAGCAACACAAGCAAGCCTTGGCTTGAAAAAACACTATGAATCATAAAGGAGAGATAGTTGGAACATTAAGATACATATTTGCTGAGGATGTAAATGCAGGGGTCAGCATGTAATAAGGTTTAGATTGGAACCAAAAACACAAGTGCTAGCAGAAGCCAGCATTAAAGCAAGCGTAGAAATTTAAAAGCTTTGAGAACAGAGAGGAAGAATGTGTTTATTTAGGATTCTTGGTGTGTTTGCTCCAGTCTTCCACCACTTTGTCTTCAGTCTTTTCCTCTGTTTTCAGGGAAAAGCTCTCAGTTGGAGGGAAACAGCTAATGGACCTGCAAAAGGCCTTGGATGGTTGTATTCAGACCACAGGAGAGAACTTCGCCTTTACCACACAGTACTGATTAAACTCAGGGTCTTTGAACACTAAGCAATAAGAGACCTGTTCCTTGTTTCCATGTTTTTCTCATCTGTAAGCACCTTCACCATAACAGAAACAGTGCTGAGACTTTTAATAAGTCTGAAGGTTTATTTCATGTAGAATTTTATTTCTCAGTGTGTATATATATATATATATATAGATATATCTATATATATATATATATATATCTATATATATATATATATATCTATATATATATATATCTATATATATATATATCTATATATATATAGATATATATATATCTATATATATATATACTGATGTTTCAGTCTAAGTATAAATATTTGTTCTGTATTGTATATTTTATGTATACTTGGACCAGACGAATGTGTTCTAAAGCCACACCGTGAAGCTCTGTTTAACTTTTCTTGTTCCTGATTTTTCTTTTTGTAATGGTTAGGTTATATTTTTATTAAAAATGAAACTGGTTGACACTGTTATTTTAAGCAGATGTTGCTGTGTTTCCTACTAGAGCAAAAGTCTGCAACCCATGATCTTCCACAGTGGCTCTGTATGACTTTAGCTAAAAACAAAAAAAAAGTATTTGTTTTTTTTTTGTTATCTATGGATACTATAAAAAAATACCATGGGTTTTATTTTACCATTTTTGTTTCAATTTTTCATTGTAAAATTGCTCTGAATCAATAATTGATTTTGCTTGTCATTGGCATCCCATGGAGAAAAATGTAGCCATGCTCCTTTTTTTTTTTTTGGTTGTTTTCTTCTTTTGCAAAAATATTGTGTTTTTTTTAATCCAAAGAAACTGAAAGTCAGTTTAAAGCGACTCTAAATATCTTTTATTTAGCAGGACTGAGGGTAGGAATGGCTCTTTGGATCATAAAGGTTGCAGACCACTGTACTAGAAGCAAGGTGAATCATTAAGCCTTTTTCGTAGCAATTCCAACAATAATCAATAAACTTCGTTTGACCTTTAACATTTACAGTGCCTTATAAAAGAATTCCTTTATTTTCCTGTTACAGCTACAAACTAGTATTTCTATTGTTGTACGGAGGGTCAGAAGAGTCACAAAGAACTTTTAGTACCGTATTTTCACGACCATAAGGTGCACCGTACTAAAAGGCGCAGTCTCAGTTATGTGTGCCATTTCTGTATTTAACACACACATAAGGCGCACCGGACTATAGGGCGCGTTTTTTATATACAGGTACATGTCCTCTACTACGTTTAAATACCTCTACTGCGTATTTAAAAATACAGCGGGGGCAAAACTGAGTATGACTGTGCTTTATTCATGTATTTATTACAAAGTATTAATCAAACCTGGGAGCCGGCCGTGAGACAGACACATCGCAGATGACAGAGCGCTGTGATCACTCCTAAATTAACTTAAAATCCTGAAACCTGCCGACGGAATATGTTCGCTTTTATTGCCGGTATCCTGGTGCCTGCAGTTTAAATTATTTAGATGAAAAACACCTGCCAGCCGCCGCTGTGAACCTTGAGGCTACCCGGCCTAGAGGCTGCTGTTGAAGGGATTTCTACTGTCAGCGCACCGCTGGTATGTGGGGGTCTGAGCACCTCCGACAGAAATAGTATAGGCAGGATAATAATCTGGATGAACTGACTGCAATTATTAAGTTTTCAGGTGGACTTTCTCACTTAAAAACATATTAAAACTACTTTATTCCCACTGATCAAAGCAAATATAGCTGCAAGATTTAGATTATTTAGATGAAAAAACACCTGCCAGCCGCCGCGGTGAACCCGGAGGAGACCATGCCCAGAGGCTGCCGTTGAATTAAGTTTTCAGGTGGAAAATAGAGCGGGAGCAAAACTGAGTATGATTGTGCTTTATTCATGTATTTATTACAAAGTATTAATCAAAGTCATCATCCTCTGTTTCTGAATCAAAAACAGCTGCGCTAAAGCAGACATGCCAATTTCCCCTTCTTCGCTGTCAGAGTCACTTTCTGTGCCGGGTGGCTCCTCAGAAATATTGCCGGCTCTTGCGAAAGCTTGAACAACAGAGCCAGTAGACACGTTAGCCCAAGCCTCAACAATCCATCCGCTAACGGTGGCGTAATTTGCCCAGCGCTGCCTTCCACTTATAGTGAAACTGTGGTCTCCGTCTGTCAACCATCGCTCCCACGCCGCTCGCAGCCTTACTTTGAACGGCCGGTTCACACCGATGTCGAGCGGTTGAAGTTCCTTTGTCAGACCCCCTGGATAACAGCGTTCATTTGATTCACCTTTTTTTTTCACATCGGCTGTGAGATGGGCACGCATGGAGTCACAGATCAACAGCGATGGTGATGAGTGGGGGAAAAAAAACACCTGGTCTCCTTACATTCAGCCACTCTTTCATCATCTCCTCAATAAAGTGGTCTCAAAAGTCGCAGTTACAACACACATAGGGCGCACCGCACCAAAGGGCGCACCGCACATTTTGAGGGAAAAAAAAGACGTTTAAGTGCGCCTTATAGTCGTGAAAATACGGTAATTAAACATTTACATATCAGAATTGGAAATCCACTTTGAAAAGCATTTTGTTATTGCAAATCTGAAATTAAATTATAAAGAGCAATTGTAAATTATATTTAAAGGTGAAAAGATTGCAAAAAAGGTTTTTAAATGCATTTAAAAAAGAAAATAGAAATGGAAAAAGGAATCATTTTTTTAATAGGTGATAATAAAAGGTATTTTTAATTAGATTTATGAGTCAAGTTTTTAAAATTTTTTTTTTCAACAGAAATTTTTAAATCTGATTGATAAAGTGTTTTTAAATATTGGATTAAAAATGACAATGTACAATTCGTCTTCAATTTTATTTTAAACATGACATTAGAAAATGCTTTTAAGGATTTCTAGTCCTATGATTAAAATGTTTAATCTACATTTTTTTTTGCCTGACTTTCCTGGTCCTCCGTATTATGAAGTGTAGCATATGAATCACCCCCCTGATTTAGTGGCTGATGCAACTATGTCATTTCAATCTCAGAAGTGTTAGTAACAAAGTTTATTTTATTGATAAAGTATTTCCTGTTGATCTGCTGTCTAATCTTCAAAGTTGTATAAAGTTCACGTTCAAATGTTCATCTTCTGGTTTTCATTTAACACCTAAAGAAATAGAATTTCTTTCATTTATTCAGTTCGTGAAATGAAACCCACAGATTGATTACACATAGATTTCAAACATTTAATTTAACATTTAGTCATGATTCAACACATAAGAATGAAGGAAAATATTTTAGATGAATAAGTGTTTTTCGGTCATGTTCATCTCGCCTGCTGACACGATCGGCTCATTGCTCAAGAAGTTGGCTGTTCAGAGAGCCGAATGGAGAGTTGAGCGGTGAAAAAAAATGTACATGCAAAAGAGAAAAAGATTTTGGTATGGCGCAGACTTTACCTTCCTGTTATTGAGCCTCTGAACTGGAGATGACAGAAGCCTGAGAGTTGACCTCAAAACAACTTGTCAACAAGACAATCTGTTGACTCCCTTTCTGATAAAGATTAAAACTTTTATTTCCTTTAAAAATAAATGTGTTTAATATAATGAAATTATACAGTCTTTAGAATTACAGCTACTTTGATTTTTATTGCTGTATGTATTAGGGATGCACGATACAATCGGCCCCCTATCGGTATCAGCCTGTATCGGCCTTAAAACTGAATATCGGACATCGGCCACCCCACCGATATTTAACCCGATATTTGATCAGCTTCTGAGTTTCTAAAGTCTAAAAAAAAAAAACTACTTCTTCTTCTTCCTCAAAAACTGCTTTTTTACAGACTTAAAAACTTCTAAAGACGAGGGAAAAAATATTGATACATTAAAATATCACAATATCTTCATATGCTGATATATTGCCATTTAAAAACACCATATCAATCTCTTTTGCTAATGAAATATTGCTATGTGTCATCGTTATGCCACGAAATCCCCCGAAAATTCACGAAATGTTGCCATATTTTTATATGTTGATATATTGACGCGGTAACGGTCTATTTTACTAACAAAATCTCACAAGAGTTTGCAAAATATCTCGAGAGTTTGTAACAGAACGATGAAATTTCACGAGATTTTGAAAGTAAAATAGATCGATACCGCGTTTTTAAAAATCAATTTGATATCAGCGTATGAAAATATATTTGAGTATATTATTTTTCAAAGTGTCAGAAATGGATAACAAAACTGCTATTTTCAATGACTACTTATTTTTGTCCAGCTTTAACATCGATATCGGTTATCGGCTACATGAGTTTTAAAATATCGGCATATCGGATATCGGCCAAAATCCCAATATCGTGCATCCCTAATATATATTTAAAGTTTTTGATCATGTTAGGTAATCCCAGACCTGCAGCACATAAACTAGAGCAGCTTTAATGTTCAAATACTAAAGATTACCATTAATTCCCCTGTTTATTCAAAATTGAATGAAAAATAAAAAACCAAATGTGCTTTCAGATTTATTTTTAAGTACTTTGAAACATGAAAAGTGTTTTCTGAGGTTTAAAATCTCTGATAAAACTAAGATTTGTTTTTCTTTCATTTTAAAAAGCAAGGTCCGGGAGGACGTGTAGAGATGTTGGGATTCTTTTGAATTTATCTGCTTTGTTAACCCTTTAAAGCCCGATCCAAGAATAAAACAAAACAGAAAATTACTTTTTTTTTTTTGGTTTGAATTCCTTATTTGGCCTTTGAACAAAATATGTAAAAAGAAAAAACAGAAATACATTTTTGATATTAATAATTTATTACTATGCGATAAGTCAAGATTATTTTTTGTGTAGTCTTCTACTGGCTGTTATCAGGTATATCTGATTGTGTACAATAGGATTTTGAGCAAAGTTTTTACCATTAAATTATGCAAAAGGTGTCAGACGCAAAACATTTCAGAAACCGTATGTATCAAATACGATACATTTGGCATAAAAAGGGTTAATCTAAGAACTCAAAAAATTCCAATAAAGTATAGAAAATCCACTGGACTTGTTTCCCATCCAGGAAATTTTTTCACACATTTTGAATTGAAAAAGCTTCCTGGATGGGAGCGAAATGTCTTCAAACTTGGAAACCAGGTCCAGTGGAATGTTTTTTTATTTTTTAATTACTGTGACCTGAATATCTGAGAACCTGATATTCTTATTTACTGATATGTACCTGGAAAAGTAAATATTTTAAGTAAGCATATGCTAAATGGTCAGACAGAAGTGGTACCTTCTTTCTCCTGCTCACGGCCCATTTGCAGCCATCAGGTGCATCAGCAGATTATGACACTGACTTGTGAATGAGCAGAGGGAGGGATTTAACCGGTTCTGGCAGGTAGCCGTGGATGTGTGGGGTCATGAAAAAACAGCCAATCCTCTTTCATAACCCAGAGGGACTCTGCCTTCCTGTTTTTCTTCCCTTAGCTAGTTTAGTCTAATCTCCTCTATAAGACACTTAGTGTGACTGAAAATAACCCAGTTCACTATAGAGGGCCAGTAGCAAAATATAACAGATAGAGGTAAAAAGGTTAAGGAAGTGACTCGGTAATTGGAGAACTACTGGACTATATGGAGAGAGTTTAACCAGGAGCCACAGAAAAAAAAAACAGTAGGTTAATTTATTAAAGATGGTCAAAAAAATTAAGTCAAACTTTTGAACTCAATAAGTTGTCAGTACCGCAGCCTTTCTAAGGCTGTAAGCAGAGTTTATGGCAAAGATAGAAAAGGATGAAAACAAACCTGTTCTTCCACAGTATGACAGACCAGATTTAAAATATCAGAGGAATGGTTATAATTCTAGGCATCACACAAATGTTAGAAGAAAATACAAATCTGACTCGTAAATGAGCTGAACAAGCAACGCTGGAGGATGAGCTGCAGGAAACCAGGCGCTTTCTGCATCAGAGCCATAAAACGCTGCCACCGTTCATTGCTGGTCCAGGAAACGGCAGCGTTACATTGGCAGACGGGTTAACCGCTGGTCTCCATTTAGTCACTGGATTGCTGATTGCCCATTGGTAGTACGGGGAACGCCATATTGGTACTCCCCAGTTAGACCGGTCGCTATATAAACAATAAGTGCGCTACAGCATCGAACAACGATGATCTCATTTTCAGAAGGACTTTTTAAAAATAAAGATAAATTCATCACTTTGACACACAGTTGCTGTTTCATAGCATCAGTAGATTACTTTAACTTATAATTAAAAATAAATAGGCACATCACATTGCATAGTCATCAATGAAGTCTATAAATCAATGTGTTATTCAGCATAATGATACAGATGTGCCAAAAGGGCCAAATTGATGTACATGTAATACACATGTATTAGATTGTTATGGTAATTACATCTTACATGTCTGATAATGCATGGTATATATAAATATATATAGGGGTCAAATGTTTGAGTTGCTTTTTTATCAATATAACATGCAATATATTTCAGCACATGACTTTTTCAAATGAGAATACAAAAAATGACAGCATTAATAAAGAATTACTAGCCTTGTGAGACCATACTGATCTCGCGAGCTTTCAAGGTTTCACTCGCTAATCAGTCTATAGACTGCGTTGAAAAAAATTTGGAGCAGTTCACCAAACGAACGTCCAATTAGCGTTGGCTTTGAGGCGGGTTGAGGTGTGACGCAACGAGAAGCGCGACAGTTCAGTCTAAAGAACATGGCAGCTTCAGCCGATGAAACTAGCGTTAGCGTGGCTATCGAGCAAGTTTTATTGGAATTACAGAGTATTGCTTCACTGAAAGAAGAGCAAAACACTGTTCTGGAGGCTTTTCTCAGAGGAAAAGATGTTTTTGCTCTTCTCCCGACTGGTTTCGGCAAGAGTTTGATCTATCAATTGGCTCCTCTTCGTCGTCGCTCTGTTAGTACGTCATATGCTTCGTTGACCTGATTGGTTTATTTGGCCCGTCTATCACCAACATAGGCCAATCAGCTAACCAGTATTTTCGCCCCTTCCCAAAGTTACCTCAACGGAAGGTTTCCAGATGGATATGCGGAGCAGCGCATCTCCGTGGGAGTGGGGAGTACCAGCATGGCGGAGGGTGGTTTCACTTTTTTCTGGCAATCTTTAATCCAGTGAATATAGATCAGTGCTGTTAACACTCAGATTTCAACCCAATAGAATGACTGATGACTAAGATCAGGTTCCAGTGCTCAAGGTTTTGTTGCACGTCTTCATAGGGCGTGGTTGTATTAGTGCATTTATTAAATAATTTGGATTCAGTGACTAATGGTGTATGATGACACTAGAACAAATGATACTTCGTTCGTCGTTATTGCTAGGCAACCTAAAGGTTCAAAAATCTAACATTCAAATTAGCTCAAAAATGAGGAAGTCACTTACAGTACAGTCTGATCTTACGTATAAATGCAGTAAGAAATTTGTTCCAGTCAAATGAGATCATCTGTTTACTTTGTACTTTTTGAAATACCTCAATAACAAAACAGATTGAAGACAAAGTCGGATTTATATGCTTTATTAATTAAGAAATGTTACAAATGTGAAATTTCTTGCAATATTCCTTCCAGAAAAATCCACCAATGCCTGACTTTAAAACACAAAAGGATTCTCAGTAAACTGTGGCTCTACAAATGTCAACTAGTTAAAAATCACAAAAAAAAACAACAACCTGTTAGCAGAAGCAGGGTTGTGCGTTTTTCGTTGCGATGTGCACAAAGAAAGTAGAACTAAATCTGGCACTGGTTAAGATTCATTTAAGCTCTCTGCCACTACGTCTATGTTACTGGTAAATCAGCAGTGTATAAAAATATAAAAAAGGCCATCATTTTAGGAGTCAAAAAGCAACCCAGCCTGTTTAAAATGACAGAAAGCTGTGACGGGTGTTTAGCAACTCACACCGAGTAAGGCTTCAAACCATTGACCTTTAAATATTTGAGAAGAGAAAACAAACAACAAAAAACAAAACAGAATTTCTTTAAATAAAATTCTCATTTCTAAACCCAAATTATTACAGCTTCAAACTGGCAGCTTTCTAGGTGATAAAATATGCAAACTCATCTGAAAATCCTGCATTTGACTAAAGCCTAAACTTAAAATAAAAACACAAAATGTGTAGAAATGTTGGCATTTGACAAAATCTGAGGAAGAAACAGAAAATATACAAGACAAAACCAATATCTATGCAATATGCAAAGGCGTCATGTTGCTTTGGGCAGCAATACCCCCCCCCCTCCAAAAAAAAAAAAAAAAAATCGGGATTAAGCCAGTCTTCACTGAAGACTCCTCAACTCAACACCCCCACCCACATAAAACCCTTTAATACACAAAATCACGAAACACGATTACGTCACTAAGCCTGTTAGTTTGGAAATGAGTGAAGCACTGAAACTCCAGAACCCTGTCCCCCATTCTTCCTCGCCCCCCCATCTCCGCTCTCCTCACTCAGAGAGGGGGGATGGGGCTTTGGTGCAGTCGTTCCACTCGTCTGTTTCGGGGTTGTACACCTCCACCGTGCTGAGGAACTCGTTACCGTCAAAGCCGCCCACGACGTAGATGGTTTCGCCCAGCATGGCCACGCCGGCATTGCTGCGCGACGATATCATGCTGCCAAGCATCCTCCAGTCATTGCGGGCGGGATCGTATACCTCGACGCAGCGGAGGGCGCGGGAGCCGTCGAAGCCGCCCACCACAAACAGCTTGCCTGCGTAGAGGACCAGAAGGCAAACATCAGGCTCCATCTTGTTACATCAAATCTAGAAACTTCAAAGTATCTCATTGGGATTTTTCTACGCTACAGTGATGATTAAATACATTTCCTTTTTTAACAGAAAGGAAAAGGAAGCAGCCTAGATTCGCCTTATTTTATTTTTTTTTTAAGTAAGCTGTCGGATTAAACAATTTAATCAAACCGCTGATCATTTAGCTTTTTTAATCAATTCTAAAAGTTCCTTTAAGATTTTTTACGGGGTTTAAACCAGGTGACGCAAAAACTTTACCAACGGAGTTGTTCTAAACTGGATTTAGATCCGGACTTTGACTAGGCCACCACATATTGTACATTTTCTTCAAACTAAACCTTTTACAGAATGAGTTTATGGCCATTTTGGCTCCGCCTCCTGCCCGTTTCTGAAGGCTTCACCCTTTTATAGTCAAGTTAAACAAATAAATACAAAAACATTTTCTTTCAAAACCATCTTTTCTACTTCAGGAAAAACAACCATTTTCCACTTTGTTTCAAATAAATCATAATTTATTCCACTCCTTTCAAAAAGGAAGTTGTTAATCGCAAAGGGAAATGAAAATGTGTTATAGAATTGGTGCTTACCTGCGTGCACAGCCACGGCGGCTCCCCTGCGGGCCACGTTCATGGGGGCTACCAGAGTCCAGGTGTTGTTTTTGGGGTTGTAACGCTCAACGGTGTTCAGGCAGTTCCATGACTCAGCTCCTCCGATCGCGTACATGAAGCCATCCAACTCGCACACTGCAGCCTGGTGCCTCCCTGGGAACATTAGATACTATTATTTAAGCGACTTCAGTGCGGATTCAACTTCAGCTTCCTGTGTTACTTTAAGCAATTCAAGCCTGTGCTCATATTTTTGTCTAGCCTCGTGAGACCATCCTGATCTCGCAAGCTTTCAAGGTTTCACTCACAGATCAGTCTGGAGACTCTCCGTTAAAGAAAATTTGGAGCAGTTCACCAAACGAACGTCCAATCAGCGTTGGCTTTGAGGCGGGTTGAGGTGTGACGCAACGAGAAGCGGGACAGTTCAGTCTAAAGAACATGGCGGCTTCAGCCGATGAAACTAGCGTTAGCGTGGCTATCGAGCAAGTTTTATCGGAATTACAGAGTATTTCTTCACTGAAAGAAGAGCAAAACACTGCTCTGGAGGCTTTTCTCAGAGGAAAAGGTGTTTTTGCTCTTCTCCCGACTGGTTTCGGCAAGAGTTTGATCTATCAATTGGCTCCTCTTCGTCGTCGCTCTGTTAGTACGTCATATGCTTCGTTGACCTGATTGGTTTATTTGGCCCGTCTATCACCAACATAGGCCAATCAGCTAACCAGTATTTTCGCCCCTTCCCAAAATTACTTCAACAGAAGGTTTCCAGATGGATATGTGGAGCAAATCCATCTGGCGGAGTCAGGTTCATTTTTGTCTCCATCAGTCTTTTCATCCAATTGATCAGAAAACAGCAATCGAATGCAGCACTCATTTAATGCGAGGTAGATTTGACCTATTGGGAGGGCTTCAATGGATACGCCTCATGCCTGTTTTTAACTGTTAAGACAAATCAACTCAAAAAAAAAAAAAAAAAGAATATATCTGAAATGGGTGGGCTAATATTTATTCCTTGGGTTCAGCAGAGGAATCAGATAAATGTAGTGGATACATACTGATGTTAAGGGAGGCGCAGTTGGACCAGGTCTTCCCCACAGGGTCAAAAACGTCACAGTTCTTCAGGCCCTTCTGCCCGCAGGGGTCCGACCCTCCAACAACATACAGCTTGTTGTTCAAGGAGCAGACGCCTTTAAAAAGAGACGGCACTGAGTCAGACTGGCTGATGAGTGGACAGAGCTGTGGTGGCGTGGTGAGGGGTGCAGCAGACTGACCTGCATTGCAGCGGTTTGTCCTCAGCTCTGGCACTTGGACCCACTCATCGGTATGCGGATCGTACATCTCCCCACAGCTCAGCTCATCAGAATGTCCGTTGGAACCTCCGATCACGTACAGCTGACCCTGAGAGCCGTGGTGAAGACATAAAATAAATCTCTGCCTAAAGCACTCAGGATAGGAAACCCGATTGTTTAGACAGGGAGTTAATAAATATTGTTGTGTTTGCCCAAGACAATTGGAACGAGTCCTAACAGGTGCAGGCTTTAGATAAGAACGAGCGGCTGAACCCACCATGAGCACGGCCATCTGGAAGCGAGCCCTCGGCGTGCGCATGGGGGCGATGAAAGTCCAGCAGTCCTCACTGGGGTTGTAGCACTCCACAGTCCTCAGACACTCCTCCCTGTTGTAGCCTCCTACAGAACCAGAGAGCAGGACGCCATGAGCTTGTTGTTCTCCCAGCCTCCCTGGCCGCCTTCAAACCTAGCCTATTTGAAGCTAACCTGCTACGATGAGTTTCCCGTCCAGCGCTGCCATGCCCAGGCCGGAGCGGGCGTAGTGCATGGGTGACAGTGGGTGCTCTTCCTGTTCCTCAGGCTGGGCCTCGAAGCTGAGACTCTTCATCAGGCAGGGCGTGGAGGTTGGAGATGTCTGAGGGCTGTTGCGACCGTGCAAGAAGATCACACACAGCACTCCGTCCAGCACAGCCAAACAGAGATAGTTGTTGTCTGGAAAATAAGAGGGGAAAAAAAGGGTTATTACCATGATAGTAAAAAAAAATAAAAATAAATAAAGTCTAATAATGAATACTCACTTGTGGTCTTCTCAGAGGCGATGTACTTCCAGTCTCTCCTGGTGGTCTGTTTTTGGACATTGGCTGCTTGGTTGGAGGGCGAGAGGCTTCCTGACGAGCTGCAGCTCAGCTGTCTCTGGGTGCTCTCACGCACAGGCTTCTTCTGCAAGATCACAACGCAGCTACAGAAGCCGGGCTTTCACCTCAGGCCCACCAATGGCCCCAAAACAAGAGCTAACAGCTTCCCGTTTCTATGCTTTCATCCGAGCCAAGCTAAGTGAATCTTAATGAGCCAAAAGCTCCGACATGTTGCCACATTTTAGAGCAGAAAGCACAAAGCAGTTTAAGTCCCGTCTTTAACATCATAACCAAGCAGGCGTCGAATCTCAGCTGACAGCAGCAGACAAGTTCAGGCTTCATTTAATCCGAGATGCATTACTAGGCTTCACTAGGTTAAACTACGTTCCATTCTGCTCAGCTATGCGTCAGAGGCTTCCTATTTACAGAGAAGCCAGATCCAAGCAGTAGAATACCTGCACAAACTGAAGGTGGTCGTCCTCGCCACCAAACACCTCACTGTGCCCATCAATCACCAGCCCTCCATCCACCAGCTTATGGTCAGGTGAGTAGTAGAGTGTTTGCACCTGCAAGACAAAACAGGAACAATACACCCATGTGGCTGTCTTCAAAGCAGACTCAGAACCCCAACAACGGGGAGGGGGGAGGAAGGAGGGGGGGGGTTGGCAGAGCTGTGAACAGGAAAGGAGGGGGAGGGACGAACATCTGGATCTTCGGTTGAATGGAAAACCTCCTTCAAAAAGACACACAGGCTGCTGCCGACACACAGACCGGGTTAACCGTGGCAGAGAAAGAGGGGAGCTGCTGAAGGGTCGTCAGTTGACAGACCTAAGTCGATGGGACCGCACTGCAACAGGAAACTTGAGGAAAAACTGAAAGACTGCATCTGGAAAGAGCTTCAGATAGACGGCGTCTCTCTTGGAATCACTGCGGCTTCTAACAGCGGTCCTTGAGTTGAAGAAGTTGGTCATTGTGTTGGCAGCCGAGTCCAGAGCAAGCATCACATTTAGAACCTGCAGCTCATGCTTCCATTAAAAAAATAAACTAAACACAATCAAAGAGGCTGCAGATGCATGATTACTTTAAAAAAGGAATTTCAGAAAAAAAACAACGTTATAGTCATTCCTCTCTTAAAGGTATAGAGGACGGGTGGATCATCTAAATAAGTGCTCCTCCTAAAGGTCAATCATTCTAGTGATATGTTTAGGCGAGTCTGTTCTACGTGCTCGTACCGTTAGCTATCTTTTTCTGTGGTGAGCTACGGTTTCAGACAGTCATTGAACCTTTTTCAGAGCGGTTCTTTGAAAATGGCCGAGGGTCGTATGAAAAAAGATGTCTACGAAGTGTATGAGAAGAAAAAGGCCTCAGAGGCAGATATATCCCAGAAATCTTTGCGCTTAGAGGAGTCATTTGACTAACGGGGGAGCAAGAAGCAGTGATCATTTTTCCAAGCAGTCAGTTACCTAAGTTCACTATATAGTCCCAGCTGTATGTGGACACAGTAAATTTGTATGAGCGATGAGAACAGCATATTTTACATCAGCCATGCAGGAGGAGACATTGGTCTTGTGCATGCTCTTGCATGCGCAAATAATTTTTTATGTGTGTATTTAAATTATTTATTATTTTACATGAATTGTATTTTTTAACCATAATGTTTTTTTTATGTAATTGGTATTGTAATTTTATCTTGTGATTTTATACTTGTCTTTATTTTTAAGGTTGCCTTTTTTTATACCTGGCTGGGGGACTACCGATGAAAATTAGCACTCCTTAGCTAACTCGGGTATATTTACATTGTATTAATGTTGAATAATGTACACTGTCCCCTTACAAATAAACAATAAAATGAAAAAATAATTAAAAAATGAGGGCGGGTCTTTAAAAAAAAAAAAAATCCTCCACAATACCTTTAAGAGGAATATGTAAAATCTAAATAAACCCACGTTTTCAGTTCCAAATCCTTTTTACAAAATTTTTTTTTTTTTTCCCTGGTTGGTGGCCAGAATCAGAGGAATTTCAGCTTGTTTTAATGCATCATAGCCGAGAGCATAATTCATGTGGGAAAAATCTGATTTTCTGTTCAGTTGGTGACTTAGCATCAATAATATATGTTACCCATAAAAGGTTTGATACTGAAGTCAAATGAGGCAGCAATATTACAGGCTTTGCAGGAAACAAAGCTTTTATACCAAGGCATTTCATTTTCCTTAGTTGTTCCATTCATACAAGAGACATTTAAAAGGTGGACATAATCCAGCCTAATTTTTTAGACCAATGGACTAATGTAGACGGACTCAGAAAGGCTTATTTTAAATGCCATTTGGAGACTAATTCCAACTAGAGATAAACTGATCTGTTTTGATTCTTTTCCATTTTCCGATCACATGAACTCCTGACCTGCAGATAGAAAACTCCCATATCACAAAAAAATCTAAACTTTAAACAGAATATTTTAAACTAAATACCCCAAAGATTTGAACAAAAACGACCAAATCTATAGAGCCGTTTCAGCTAGTTTTACATGCAGCCCAATCCTTTGAATTATTAAGAAATAAAACAACTTTAACAGTTTCTGATCACAGAACTTTTTAACATTTGTCATAGACTGAAGCTCTGGGCTAACTTTAGTTTTATGCATTTTGCTTTTAACAAAAATATTTCTATTTTACAGGGATATAATGTTTGGCAATTATTCTGCAGCTTTTCTTTCTCCAACATCACAATTGAAATGGTATTGAATCGACTGAAATTAAGAACCATAAGGTGATAAGTTTTGGTGTCCAGCTCCAAAGTCATTTTATTCTCAACTGATCAGTAATGATCAGCTAACGCCATCAGTGTTACACAGCTCTGTAGTAAAACAGAAGACTAAAAATATTCTTCAGAGACAAGATAGTTAGCAGAGTTAGCATTTTAAGTGTAAGATTCATGTATTAGATGTCAGGGGTTGGTGCCCTGACTTGTAATCCCTGCTTTAGACCTTTTACTATCATTTATCACAACTGTTATGAATAGTAATATAAATATCCTTGGTCTTTTTTTTCCTTCACTCTGTAGTGAAAACTGTTGAGTTTTTGCACTTTAGAAAAGGTTAGATGTTTGGTTTGCAGGCAGACGACCACAGATCAATGACTGATTCTGCTCTGCAGCCTGTTTCTCAGCAGATCCTTTGATTTAAAGCTCAGAGAGAAGTTGTCCTGCTACCAGGTGCAGGAAAAAAAACATGGAGGAACTTTAATCTGGCTTCAAAGGGAGCAGCTCTTGTGTAGTTATTATTTAAGAGTTTATAAGTTCTCAACTATTCCATTTAAACAAATATTAGATTACATTATCTGATTAATGTTGTTCCAATATTTCTGCAGGTCAGAGTTTCAGCCATAAAACTGGAGCCGATCAATCTGATATTTACCGCAGGCGTGATTTGGAGAATATGAGACGCTCGGCTTAATACAGTGATTGCCGAATGTTTGTGAGTAAAATGATGTGGTAAATTGAGGAATGGATGCATTCTGTGTGTGGAAGGGACACATGGGAGGGGGGGGGTTCAGTATTGCTTGGCTGCAAAGAGGGGATGCTGAGAGGCAGCAGTGGTACTCCTCTCCTCCCTCTTTTCTTTGACTCATTTACCCTGGTGGCTCAGTCCTGGCTCCTCAGTCTGGTCTCCTGCTGATGATAATAAACCTACAGGGAAAAATCAACGGGGAGGAGTGCCTGTTAGTGGTGAAGCAACAACCCTGAACCTGTTCAGATAGTCAAAAAACAAAGATTTAAAAAAAAAAAAAAAAAAACACAAAAAAGGTCAATGAGAAAGCAGAATCAGGACCAGACCTTTAGGAACCTTTTGAGTTTGTGTTTCAGATGAGATGAGCCCTGTAATATTAACACGGGGTTGTGTGTAAACCAACCACACACTTACAAAAAAAAGAAAAATAAAGCCAAAAACAAACCCAAAGGAAGAACAAGAGCAGGCAGCAGCTCTTTCTGGCTCACCTCTAATTAGACGTATGGATCAGGAATACAGTTTCATACTCCAAAAACCTCAAATCAGTGGAAAACAAAAGAACAGTCCAGACAAAGAAGCATGACATCAGCATGCCAGTTCTACTTCAATCTCCTTAATGACTTCTTGAAGTCAGCAGGAGGAGGAGGGGGAGGTTGGGGGGGGGGGGGGGGTGACCAAAGAGAGAGCTTACGCTTGAGTGCTTTGATACTGACCTCTTCCATCAGTCGCTCCAGTTGGTCTCCGTTCTCCCAAAGACTACGTTGCACCCAGTTTAGCACCTTGGAGTAGAGTTTGCCGTTGCTGGGCAGGGTCAGGTTGTCTTCAAGCATCACTTCTAACTGAAAAAACATGAAGGGCTGGATTTAACGCAGGGATAACCAAGTACCGGTAAAAGAAAACAGACGAATTGTAAAGCTTCAGGAAAGGATGACAAATATATTTCTATTCAGAGATCTTCGCTTCCGATTGCAGCTAAAGTCTTAATATCAGGGTTCCTACAGCATAAGACAAGTTAAATTCAAGACTTTAAGACCTTTTAATGCCACTTGAAATAAAAATTTAAGACCAAATTCACAAGAAACACAAGAAAAACCTGCTTGCGACAACTTAACCCAAAGGTTTATTTTAACATAAACCACTGCACTAATGTTTCAAATTTTGAAAAGCTTCCCATACAGGAAGAAAACTAAAAACACACAAATGACAGATATTTTAACAATTATTTAACTGAATTCACAAACTTTGTTTTAGCAGGGAACAAACCAAATCAGTTTTAAAGCCACAACATAACCAGTGCTTAAGTCTTTTTTGCAGCTATTTTTCTTTGTATCGTTTTCTTAGTATGTATGATTTGGTGATAAGTGGAGGCGTTGCAGAGACAAAACCGAGAAATACCGGCTGTTTCTCTGTAACTCCATTTTGATGCTTTGTGTTTCGAGCTTCGCATGTGTGACTCCACTGCCTTAATTCCCATCGTTCCGAGCTTGAATGACTTCTTGCACAAAATCCACTGAGCCTCATGTATGTTCCCTGGTTTTAGCCATGGAGGAAACTCTTGGCTGGAGACAATGTTGGTTACATTTACACTTGCTCATATTTTCCAGACAAAAAGTAAATGGCGCATCTCCCAAATGTCCCGGCCGCAACAACGCTTTTATTGGTTCCGCTATCGGGATGGAACCAATAATGGCAAGCCGTTATTTTTTTTATAAAAAGACAAAAAAATGTGTCAATTTTAACATTTTATTTAAATTACAAAAATAAATCGTTGTAAAAATAAACCTATTTATGATGTTTTAAAAATTAAGAGCTACGAAAGACTGATTTAAGACATTTTAATACCAATTAAGGCCTTATTTTTATTTTGAAGAATTCAATGCCTTTCAAGACTTTTTAAGGACCCGCGGGAACGCTGTAATATACATCTTCATTAACGTTGCACATAGAGTATAACATTTCTGTCAAATCTTTGTAAAATATTCCAAACCTAAATTGCATTGAATGTTGAATGCTTTTTTCCATTGGTTTATGCTTGGAGGCTGTGGTTCATGAGACGTCCATTAGTCAATTATTGTTGGTGACCATTGTTTTTGGTTTATTACACAATAAGCAATACATTTATTTATCTGTTAATACTCAAAGCTGCAACATCAGTATCAGAAATGAAGCAGTAGTATAGAGACATTATATATTTATATTACTGTATATTCGCCCTTAGTTTTATATCAGTGCATTCCTAAAGAATCCCTCAAAAACTTATGGAGTAAATTCCAATTTTTGCTGCAAGCAAAGAACATGTTTTGTTAATATAAATAATGAAAAAAATGTTTATTTAAAATTGCAATCCAGAAATTAAGACTTTGAAAACCTTGAAAGGTTTTGAAGGTGATTTTAACCAATTTCTCCGATTTGTTTTTCCAAATTTATCTTTTTAAAATTGAGTAATTTGCATTATTTTAAGATCACATTCTCTTTATTTTATGACCAATAGAGATAAATACTTGACACACATATTCACCAATTAAAAATGTTGCTGCTAACATCCAGTGGACCAATAGTAATGCGCCTTCAATCATGGCTTCAGAGCAAAGCCCGTCCCAAGAAGTGAAAACATCATTTGAAAAGAAAGCAACTTGTAAAACTAAACAGCAGAAGCTCCAATGATGCGTGACGTCTCACTGTCAAGTTCTCTTTGTTATTCCAATTAAAGTAACCCTACACCTTTAAAACTTTCTTTCCCTGCATTTTTAACTTGTTGCCGTCTCCCTCCATCATTGATGCATGATATCAGCTGGTTGGCCATTATCAGCAGGAACAAACAGGTGCATTATATTCAGAGCCTCTTGGCAGATCATTTGCCTCACCGCAAAAACGATCAAGAAATTAGCAAAAATATATTTTTACTCTTAAAATAATTAGATCATATGCAATTGAAATGAGACAAGGCAATTGATTTTTCTTATTTTAAATGTAAATTGTCTCTTACCATTGGCAAAGTGTCTCACTTATACCTCCCCAATTCAAGACAAAAGCACTGAGTTATTTAGATTTCTATTTTTTGCAGTGATCAATTAGTTTTTGTAAATCAAGATCCTCCAATCATTTAAGTTGTTCCAGCCCCAGCCAGGCAAAAAGAGTTAGGCTGCAATCAGCAGTAAGGCTGGGCTATTAAAATATAATCACAATTTGACAAAACATAGTTTTTAAGTTGCAGAGGAGTCAATTATGTTCACATTACATTTAACAAGAGCAAGAGACTGGCTTTCTCAGCCCAGCCATTCAGGTGACAGTAATGCACGTAGACTGGGTTTGCCGCCACGGGGTAGGAGATAGTTGCAGCTAGCATGAAAGTATTTTTCAACGAAAAGTGGAAGTAAAGCCCTGCCACAATGGAATCTGGACAAGCAAGCTTCCAAGAGGAAACATCTAGAAGATTGTAGTTAGTTTAGGGGAATTCAATCCAGTTTATTTATATAGAGCCAATTCACAACAAACATCATCTCAAGGCACTTTACAGTTCACCAGATCATCCAGTCAAATTGATTCAAAGTTTTCCAAGGAAAACCAGTTGATTGCATCGAAGGCAATCCCTCACACCAAGCCTGCTTGTAGCGACAGTGGAGAGGAAAAACTCCCCTTTAACAAGAAGAAAACCTCCATCAGAACCAGGCTCAGTGTGAGCGGACATCTGCCACTCATACGGAGCAATATTCTTTAAAAATTGTTCATCCCTGTTGCGCCACATTTAGGGCCTAGGTTCCTCGTAGCCCTTGCTCACTTCTGCACTAAAACAAAGCCCTGTATATTTCTGTTTGGTTACCTTTAACCTTGGTAGTTTGAGGAAGTCCTCCTGTTCGGAAACTTCCAGCAGATGGTCCTGGATGTAAGCGTCCACCTTGGCCAAAAGTCTGCCGTCTCCCATGAAGTTGGCAAAGTTCCGGAAAGAGATGGCATTCTGGGAATCCACTTTAGACAGCAGGTAGTCACCACAAATCTGCGGAGTGAGACGATGTTGGGTCACAATGAACAAGAGAAGTGGGTATTTCTAACGGGGAAAAATAAATAAAAAAATGATGCATACCTGTTTGACTCGCTCCATCTTGAACCTTTTGGCTGCAGAGTAAACGTCCTTGACCAGCTCCTTCTCTGCCTTTAATCTACACCAACACAAAGATTCTGTAAGAGCTCCTCCAAAGCAAAGTAGATCAAATCAAATGAGGATTAAATACTTGTATACTAACTGGGCAGTGTAGGCATAGTTGAGCAGGACCTCCACAGCCTCTGGGTTCAAATCCTCAAAAGTGATATGTGAGACTCCGTGAGTCTCGACATCGCTGTTGAAGATTTCAAACAAATATGGACTGCAGCACGCCAGGACAGCACGGTGAGCCATCAGCTCATGGCCACACACCTGGAGAAAAATGAGGTGAGAGTTTGCTTAGATCAGAAAAACACAACATACTTGATTTACTGATTTATTTAGTGATGAACTGATTTAGTTTAGTTTTCTGAAAGAAAAAAAAGGAAAATGAGAAAGAGGTTGAGGAAGAATGAAATCCTTTACCTGCAGCCTCACATCACAGAACTGCCCACTCTTTCTCAGGGCATTCATTTTGGCCACGGTGGAGTCCAGGAAAGTCTCATCATCGAAGATCAAATATCCGTTTGGAGTCATCTTGGTGAATATTGATAAACCTAAAAAGAGACAATAAACCATGCATACATTGTGACAAAGTAACAGCAGCTAGAGGGAATGCAGCAGGTTCTTTCAAACTGCAACTGTGAGTATCAATGAATGAAATCAGGTATTACAGAGGGAGGATTACAATAAGGTGCTTGTAGTGTCCATCGTGTATCATCTGCCTCATGCATTAGTCACAGCCTTACCTAATAGACAATAATCCAAATCCAGGGAAACCCCGCCGCTGAGCGTAGAACAGAAACGGGCGAAGCAGACTACGTCTTCTTCAGCTGAGAGAGGGGGATGGGAAGTTGTTAGAGGAGATGCCAGCCGACTACAGACGTGCGTAGAAGGGAGAAGGGGAGCAGCCGCACGGACAAACTATCAGGCTTGAAGCGACTGTAATCAAGTCCTCGAGATCCCGTAGGCTATAGAGCTGTACTTATTCTCTGTTGGTCATGCATTATAACCTATAAGGAAAGAGAGAAAAAGAACAATTTTGTAATTTTCTTTAACTGAAAAATGAACCCTGACTGTTCTTGGCATCAGAGTAATAAAAGCATGAGTCAGCTCTGTGTGGTAAGTGAAGCATCCAGGTACACAGAATGGCTTTTCAAAGGATTCCACCTCCTTCAGATTCACTTTGTTTTCCAGATTTTAACATCCTTGTATCAACACAAAAAGATGGAACCAAAACGGTTCAGATTTCTTTCCTGTTCATTAAAGGTGTCAAAGCGTAGAAACCAGCTATCTGTAAACCAATCGACCCACAACGTCTACTTTAAAGCACTTTTATACTAAAATAATAGGTTCCTATGCTTTTTTGCATAAATGATAAATTATCTAAATCACATTAATCTTCAAATAACAAAATGCTCACCAAATTCAGAGCTTGATTTTTGAAAGAGAACCCAGAAATGCATCTATTGGTTTCACATCCCAGTGTTCCTTTCTTTAATCCCTACATCCCACCAGGTCTGGAAGCGCCTTCTACTTCGACTTATTTCTCCAACTTTGTTGTCCGTCTGTGAATTGAGACCCTCACAACAGCCATCTTATGAGACAAGCCTCAGGTTCTGGCCCCTCCCCCTAAGGGAGTCATTTTACCCCCCCACCCCCCCTGGCCAAGGAAGAAAATAGAACCTGCTGCTCTATTCCACACCCACTGAAAAAGTGCTGACTGGCCGATAGGGAAAAGTTCCACACCAAAACAGTTGGTCTTTCTCACTTCAGACATTCAACATGGCTACTGAAAAATAAAATGTCAAATACTCATTTATCTCCAACCAAAAAGATCTTAATTCAAGATATTAAGACAATTTTAAGCCCATGGATGACCACCTCTACCATCTGCATAGTGCAGTTTATTGAGCTCAATCTGCCAAAACAGCTTTATTAGACCAAGGAAAGAAAATCCTGTGTAGTAAAACCCATTTACTGTGCAGGTTTTTCAAATAATTACAGATTCCTGTTTGCTCTACAAAATTAACTTATAATCTACATGTCCAGAATAATCTCTGTGTATGATTTACTTAACATCTGAGTAGAAAGGAAAGGAATATATAAAGACACTTTTTCCATGATCTTCTAAACTCAAAACCAAACCATGTATTTATTATACATGGCATGAGAACAAATTACAGCTTAAAATAAATGGATCCTGATAGAGTCGGATACTAATTACTAAAATAATTCATACAAAAAAAAAATAATCTAAAACATCAAGTTTTCATTTGCAGGGAAGCAAGATGATGTTTCCTGACAGCAGTAAAACCTGTCACACAGTATTTAGGAAAAAAAAATCACAATAAGGCAACAAAAAAAGAAAAGAATAGCCTTCAGAAGCAAACAAGCGCAAAACAATAAGTGTGACAAATCTGAATTAAGTGATAACCCCCTCGGCAAACATGCCCATTTCCATATTAGTGACAATTTTAGAAGTTAACCCTAATCAAAACATAAAAAGGAATGTCAGCACTCATTAAGCCGGCAACAATGCTAAATAATGACTGTTTTATCATTTGATGAATCCATTTCTACCTAATTTGCAATACATGAAATCATCCGCAGCCCTTTTAATGGCCATGTCTTCATTTTATAACAGTAACATCCTGTGTAACGCAACATTCCCTTAATTTTAAACACAGAAATATTTGATCACTTACAGAAAACCTTAACACTTCTAAATAGTTTTAACAAATAAATGACTGATCTAAATAAACGAAATACTAATATATATATATATATATATATATATATATATATATATATATATATATATATATATATATATATATATATATATATATATATATATATATATATTAATCCTAATTATTGATAGCTAAAATAATCTGAAAAAAAAAAAAAAAATTCAATATTCTGAATGTTTATTTGGAAATTTTGATTTCCTAAGAGCGTCTTTTATAGATGAATTACATGTAAATTCATGATATAAGTGAATATATAAATATCTGTAGCACTCGGATCTGTGCTACATACAGTATTTTATATTCTAGTCCACAGCAAACACTCATTGTGTGATGGTGGATGAATGGAGCACTGACCTACTTTCAAGCTCTTACAAAACATCTGGCAGAAGATTCCACATGAAGGCCCAAGTGTTGGACTCCTCCACATTGCTGGGTTCACCACAATAACTCATGCAGCCTTGTTTTCTTTTCTCTACAAGCAGCTCTGGCAGGCGTGCCACACCCCCAACCCTCTAGATGATTCTTTAACAAAGCTTTCATTTACCTACTTCATTCTGAAAGTCAGTAAGCCATTTAGGAAACCACATTTACTAAATAAAAGCCAATACATATAAATATATAAACAAAGTATGAAATTGCTGATTGCTACTGCAAGGTTCACATGGGATAAACAAGCAAAACTACAGGGATGATAGAATTATTCCATTTGTTAAAAAAGAACAGCTATACAGATCGGAAACAATCACTAAAAAGTCCAGTTAAAAACAGTTTCTGTTGCCCAGTTTGTTACAGAGGCTTGCCCTAAATGAGTTTCCCTCTCTCCAATTATTCCATCTGATTAAACAAGCGCAGACGTGCAGGTCTGCAACTGAACAATCAATGCCTGTTACACACGCCCCCTGGTGGCCCAGTTGAGTATTTGGGGATATTCCAACACAGAGTGGAAATTTACCAGTTGAATTTTAATATACATACATTTAACAGCGACTGCAAACAAGACAGGCGCTATGAATGTTTTTAAAAAGAGCTTGAGTGCATCTGATTGCAATTTTAGACGCGTTGAGGTGCAATGAAAATATGGCCCATATATGGAGGGAACACCCCCACCCACATACATAAAAAAAAATAATAAAATCAACACAAAGCATCTTATGATAAAGTGATCCGTTTTATTCCTACATGATAAATCAGCATTTAATTAAGCGTTTTATCATCATTTAATCGTAGATAACCACGTGGCTTCCATCTTGAAACGAGATTAATATAGAAATATAATAAATGCATCAGGTATTATAACACAAATATAACACAAGAACCGAATGAGGTTTTCTGAACAAAACAAGGAATAAATGGACACATATGGCATTGAAACACCATCCCCCGCTTAAGGGAACCGTGTCTCCCTGTTTAATGCGAGCTTGAGCAGCAGCAGGGCCGTGATGGATGGCAGCGAGCCACAAGTCATCCAGTCTGAGCTCCCCACCGGAATCTGGGTCAGGAATCGGGAGTATGCGATTAGGCTGACTCCACATCGGCACATATTCCAAACGGACACCAATCTTTTATTTTTTGCGGCAGCAAATCAACTGAAAAGGGGCGTATATTCAGCGAGCATCGGAGATGAGACCCTGAAGCACAGCAGATGTTAGCTTAAACCGAGCAACCTGCTGCTCGCCACCTAAAATGGGGGGAGCCCCGTGTCAACCACGGCTGCCTGGATCATTAAATTAACCCGTCAGGAGAGTTTTATCTAAATTCGTCGCTAACGGGTCGTTTAGATCCGGAAAGTGGCGGTTCGCGCGCCTCTTTAACATTCGCGCTGTTTTTAGGTGATTTCCTGTTACAATCTAACCGAACATTAAAAACCTAAAATTACGTTCACGTCTGATGGGAAATCACAACAAGACGACGATAGAACGGTTTTTAATCAAGCCGTCAAATTAATGACGGATATGGAGGGAGGAAAAAGGGAGAGAAAAGTCTTACCTGAGGCGTTTGACAATAAGCGATATTAGGCATATTTAATGCGAATTCAAGGTTTGTTGGTTCGGTTCAGAGAAGAGACGCAACGCGACGACTCTTGTGGCGAGATTAATATTTATCTGTTCT
Organism: Cyprinodon diabolis; assembly: GCA_030533445.1. Taxonomy (NCBI): domain Eukaryota; kingdom Metazoa; phylum Chordata; class Actinopteri; order Cyprinodontiformes; family Cyprinodontidae; genus Cyprinodon; species Cyprinodon diabolis. The sequence continues at coordinate 5,372,124 of CM060070.1, read as the reverse complement.
ATCACTGAGGAAGGCGACGTCCGCTCAGTCTAAACTGGAATGGCGGGCGAGAGGAAAGCGCGCTCCCGTAAAATACCCGCGTGAACTCTACGCAATGGTCAACGTCGCAGGTGGGCGGTGCCGGTAGCCTTTTATGGCCTGCTTCCCAGTATGGCAGGTTGTATAGCATAAAATTGATTGTGAGAATTTAGAGGAAAAGTCCGGTCATATTCGGAATTCTGAAAATACCTAATAAATAATAAAAATATTACATTCTGTTGAATAAACGATAAGTGTTTTTAATTGAGAGTAATTTTCATTTAAATGTTCTTTACTGGAGGCGTCCATGTTCGTCAAACACTACCGCCACCTACCAGTTTGTGGCGTCACGGTGAGGTATCGGCTGTTGAGCAAGTCCCAGTGCTGTATCTGTTGTTTATCACTACGCGCTATTATCCAAGTCACTTTGAAAACATTCTTCAAAATGTCGATTACATTATACATGTTTTTTTCTCTGGCCAGAAGCTCGGTGGTAAATCCTCCCTCTTCAAGATAGCAATCCAATGACGAACTCATGGATCATGAGTCGGAGAAATGAAATAACTATTTTTTTATTTCCCTTTTACCCAATGTATTCTTACATCCAACTGCCATGCACGTGGGCATAGTTAGTTTAGCTATAGCTCTCGTGAATTTTAATAGGGAAGTCCTATGAAACTCTAAAATTATTGTTGTTCTTTGCAGGTCCAATCGATTTTGCTTGTAAAGCGGGAAGAGTGGCCCTAGGCTTACCGCACTGTGACGTCACTGCCGGAAGATGTCAGGAGTGAGGTGTTACTATATTATGTCATATTTTTTTGTAATGAAAATTAATATTTGAATTTCTTTACTGGTTACAGCTAAATTAGTTAAATCACAGCAAACTTATCAGTTTTAGGTATAAATAATCCATTGATTATTCCTTGCTTACCGTACTTTTCCTTTTACTGATCTATCACTGCTTAAAATAAGCACCTATAGGAAAAGAAAATCCATGCGATCTGGCCAATCTCTTCTGTTTTTCAAGTTCAGTTATATGGGTTTTAGGTCCAGGGAGAAATACAAGACAGACCTTTTCCCAGAGATGCTCTCCTACTAACTGTGGGGTATCCTCATCCTATTGATAGTGAAAGATAGTCTGGAACTTACTACAGAGCAGTGGTCACTAACCTTTTTAAGACTGATGGCTACTTATTGGGTCATGAGTCATAAGAAAGGCTACCAATATTAACCTATGAACTGGAGGATACAGGTCCATCTAAACTTCATCCATCCATCCACCCATTTTCTGTCACGTTTTATCCCACCTGGGGTTGCGAAGGGTGCTGGTGCCTTAAACTTGATAGATAATTAACATATTTTTATTGCTTCTTGAAATTTCCAATTTCACTTTAAATATTGTCATTTTGAAATATCTATAAAGGGTTTTATGCCCTATACAATTAATACGATGACATGCTCTATAGATAATTTTAAAAAGAAGAGAAACAGAATAAAATACAATTTCAAACTTATCCAACTGGGGAAGTTTTTCTGTTCTAAAAACACACTGAGGGCACCCATGTGGTTCTTGAGGGCCCCTTGGTACCAACGGGCATCAGGTTGGTGACCCCTGCTACAGAGGAAGTTTAGAGTAAAATTCATGTGAAAAGACCAAATTTGTTGATATACGTTATTGGAGATAAAACACACACAGCACAGTTCAGTAAAAACAGTCATACTTAATTGAACATTTTAATGTTAAACCAAAAGGGGTAAAATAAAACATTATCAGACAATATAGCCAGACTCAAAGTTGATGTTTAAGAGGCACAAATGATTTAGTTGTTGTAGTTATGATTTTCATAATTTGTCAGATAGCTTGATTAATCTTACCTGAGAACCTCTTCTTTAATAAAGAGTTAATAGGTTATTTTGTGCTCTTTAAATATAAGAATAATTGTGCCTTTATTTTAAAAGCCTAAATAGAGCTGCTCAACCTGCGACTAATTAAAAGATACAAGCCAATTGTGTTAAAATGCATTTTACATTCATTAGAGCTTTGAAGCCCAACTGTCCAGATTGCTTAATCAATTACTGTTGAGAATGTACTTGTTTTTGTTTTTTTGTTTTGTTTGTTTTTTTAGAAAATGTACTTGTTAAATGCACCTCATTTAATTTCTAATAAAAATGTTAAATATTTTATTATCTTTTATTGCTTTTGTTATATTCACATCCCCAATTTATGAATAGCTGTGGAATTTGGAAAAAATTTTCAGACTAATATTTTTACCTTAGAAAATCATTTGCAAATATTCTTTTTTCAAACATTAATGGATTATAATTGTAAAATTCGGACAAGTTAGATAATAGGTAACAGCACAGTATATATTCCATGAATTAATTCCAGCAGGAATTTAGATAAGGAAATTCTTCTTTCTGGTTCCAGGTTAGATGATACCCTTGGTATTATCTTAGGCTGAAAACTAATTATGATTTAATGAAAGCAGTGACCTAATGGTTCTAAGCAAGAGAAAAAATAGCCCCAAAAGATAATAACATTATTTTGATCAAGTTCAATTTCACTATGGATCAAATTCAATAGTTTTGGCATAATTTTAGATGACATTAAATATTGTAGTTGCTTGCCATACAAAGATTTAACACGCACCATGTACCACAAGACACTATGAGAATGTATTTTCTAATTGAAGAATAAGACAATATAACCAATACACAAGATCAATATATTTTTTAATCTCATGACAATGAAACGGTAAATGTCCCATATATATATATATATATATATATATATATATATATATATATATATATATAAATGACAGAAGTTTCACTGCTTTGCAGCTTGTGCCAAAGGACACAAAGACATTGAAAGTCAGAGCCACAAACAACTCTGGTTGCAGGGCAAACTCCTGCATCCGATGCCACTGTCACCCCCAGCGACATATGACCACAAAACACCACAAATCCCAGATAAAACCAAGATTTCCAAGCAAACCAAGCACAACTAGTGAACCAAACAAAACCTGCAACTGTAAAATGACCAATAGAATAATCAAAATGAAACAGAAAATAAAAGGAAACATAGGATAGTAGGAAGAAAATTCAAATAAGGTTAAACCGACAAACTTCTTGTCATATTTTGCATTAATGATAACTGGTCCAGTCAGACATAGCAGAAAAGTTCTCCCTTTTCCCCTATACTGCAAAATCCAAGGTGTACACTAAATTAATGTTAAACCGAAGTTACACTTTTGCTTCACCTTTAGTGATTTACTCACCATATGCTGTAGTGTCCTTCTTCTGATTTATAACTAACCAAACCCTCCAAAATGCATAGATCATATGACGTCCATGAAGGAGGAACATCCAGGCCCGATCTTCCCCGACGCTGCACATAACGTCACCAGACTCATTCATGTGCCTTGACTAAAAAGAGCTTAGTGCTGCCTTATACGTCATTAATTAGATTAGCCAGCAAGGGCTTTAGTTATAGCAGAAGTGTCAGTCAGAGCTTTACATACAAACTGTGATTCTGCTGATCTACAAAAGCATTATAGGCCTAATTGTTCAAATTTATTTGGAGACATTTTGGTGCAGGGTTTTCAACCACAACACTGTATTTCCATCTGAGCAATGATGGGGATTAATGAGGTTACAAGGATGAGCTTTGTCAAATTTTACCTTTCAAGCGTTTTAAGTTTTAAGTAAAAACATCATAGAAGAGCAATTAATACAAAAGGTCACATTTCATTGGTTGTTTTTAATCAAAACAACTTGAACTAATCTAGCACACATCTGCTTCCACATATCTCTTAAAATCTTTTCTTAGATTACAAAACAAACTGTTCTGTAGGTACAACCTCTACTTGTAGCATTTCTTAGAAACCCACTTTGTTGCTTATTGAAAGGTTTGCAAATACAAATGCTTTTTGAGCTTTTTAATATCAGTGTTCCCCTGACGGTCTGCGGAGATGTATAAAGATCCCCCGGCAGGCATTCAGGCTATTTTCTCAATGCACTGGCCAGACAGCATGACATCATTTTTGCAATTATCATTTAGAGCCAGTATATCTGGCCAACATGTCTAACTCTCTGCTGATTTTGCTTAGAAATAAAAGGGAAAAATGAAAAGATGTAGCGTTTCTATGATGTGTCTTAACACAGGAAAAAAGAAAAATCTAGATAAGTCATTTTTTCTTAAAATAAATGCATTTGTTCTTGGATTGAGGAGATAAAAGAGACACTTTGCCAATGGAACAAGACAATTTGCATTTAAAATAAGACAACACCATTGCATTGTCTTATTTCAAGTGCATTTTATCTAAATATCTTATTTTAAGAGTAAAAATACTAATTCAATTGGCAAATCATCTCTTTTATCTACTCAAGTTAAGGGTAAATACACTTAATTTAAGAAATTTTTACTTATTGCTGGATTGTTTTTCCAGTGAGGAAGTTGATGTTTTTTTTTCTTTTTATTTATGGCCTTTTTAATATATAAATTCCTGATGGAAAATTAACAAAAACTTAAAAAGGTGTCAAACCTGAAGGTAATGACTGATGACATCAACACTGATTTTGAAATACAAAAAGCCATACATACGATCTACTATATGCCTTTTTTTTTCTTACATAAAAAAATCAAATAAAAGATTGAATTTTATGATTTAAAAATAACCATCTGAGAAAGTTGAATAGGGATGGATACTTCTGCGATAATTACCTTTAATGCAACATTAACACTTGTATCAAACAACAGGACATAAAAATATATATATATTTAGATCGATCTTTCTATGACTGATCTGTTTTTTCACAGAAATATTCCTAGTTTCTGTTCCCAGAATGAAATATTCTAGACTAAGACCAGCATCTCAAGTAAATGTAGGCACTGCATTGACAACAATTCATACAGACCCACTTTATCCATACAGTTTGATAGAATCACAATATAAACATCTAAAAAAACCCACTGCTTTACTCCTGGACGGATCTAAATATATTTTAGAATTTAGAATAGAAAATCCCTTTATTGTCCCACAATGGGGAAGTTGTGAATTCATTTTTTTACACAGAGTCATGCGTTCTAAAACAGATAATGAGACATGAATGTTTTTTCCTAAATCTATTTCCATCCAAAAAAATAACTCAGGCCTTTTTTTGCTGAGTCATGTTACATACTCTAGTGCTCTCTCATTCTTCATAGAGTTGCTCAGTGAAGCTGCAGAAATGTTTCCTGACAAGCACTCTATTAATATTTTAGGAATACATGGTTTGTGCAAACACGTGCCCAGAGCTGCTGTGAGAAGGAGGTTACAGACAAGGTGGATGTTAAGAAGTATGATTCAGCAAAGAAATATGGTTTTTGTACCCTTACATTTCATTGTGTGTGTCATTTTGGCCGTCTATTAAAACTATCAGCATCAACTGGAGATGCTTAAATGTGCTATTTCAGTGTTTGAGAATAAACCACAGATTTGTGTCACTATGTATAAAATCATTTAAATAAACCAAAGCATGTTGCATAAAAATTAAGATCATAATCAGTGTCAGAGAGACACAGATAAAGCTTGATGGTGGGATTTGTTTTATACCTGTTTTATAGCACCTCAGGAGGTCTGGGATGTCACACATTCTTCAAACATCCTCAACGCACAAAGTATTTCTAGCATGAAACTGTTGTTGCAGATGTTATCCATGCACGCCGCCCCTTGGTTATTCTTTTTTGTTAAAGAAATAAGTATAAAAGTTTTGTTCAGAACCTGAAACAGATACCTTATTGAAATAATCCCACTTTTTGCAAAGAAATAGCTCCTCTTCTATGAAAAGCTTCCTCACCATGTGTCACTATTGGTATGTTCTGAGGAATGCATAGTGTTAATTTCTGCATTACAGATAAGTTTGTGTGCCTGTTCACATATAAATGTGTCTTCTGACTAGAGCACCTTTTTATACATGTTTGCTGTTCTTCAACGGGACATGTTGCATAGTGCAATGAGGATACCTAATTTCTTTCTAACTATGTCCTTCTTCTTCTTGCCACTCTTAGATTAGATTAGATTCAACTTTATTGTCACTACACAGGTACAGGTACAAGGCAACAAAATGCAGTTTAGGTCTAACCAGAAGTGCAATAGCAGCAAATGCAGGATAAATAATGGTTCCATAAGTACAGGACATGGGTTTCTAATGAATAAGTATAGAGATGAATACCACTATAAACATACTCTTACTAATAGATGAATATAATATATAGATAACTAGTGTTATGAACTAAATTTACAGCTGGATATGTACCGAATATAATATACAGGTGGATATTACTATAAAAAGGGTTTTTACAGTTATGTACAATAGCATATATACAGATGGATTTTAATATAAAATGAATAAATAAAGTTTGGACAGAAGCTTTCTAAATTAAAGTGCAGTGGAAGGTAATTGCATATTACAGTTAAAGTACGTTATTGCAAATGTATATGTAAACAATTGTTAATGTGAATAAACAGTCAGCAGTGCAAATCAATATGCAGTCAAGGTGAGTAGTGCTGGTGAACATCTACACTCTTCTATAAAGGAGAGATTTGTGGAGGGAAACTAATGGTTTTTGCAGTAAACATAATTTTCCAAGGGAACTGTGGATATCTGATGTTTTTGGTGCTGCATTCTAAGCACGACTTAGCAGTTGTAAGGATAGAAAAAAAAATCCAAATATGATTTAACTTAGTTAAAAGGCATCCTAGGAACTCTAATAAATGGTTATAAACCTTTGGAATTGGTATTTATAGAAACAGTAGGGATGTCTCCAAAAAATCTGCTTTGAAGTCTTTACTCAGAAGCATGAATTGTAAAATCATTCCATTTATTAGACATTTGAAATATTTCTTTATAAACAAACACATGGCTATCTCATGCCATCAGTGCATCAGCTGTATCGTGGGGTTGTTTTTTAAACAAAACATGGCTGTGCACATTTTCATTCATGCAGGTCAACTAACTACAAAACAGGCCTTAATCAGAGGCAACTAAACTAAAGCTCAGTTTTCTTTTTTAATATTTTACAATGTTTTTTATTGGGTGGCTTGGACAACTACAACCCTTAGCTAGAGCCCTGCTGGTTTTGAATGTGCTTAGGAGGATGGGATGACTTCCAGTTGCCTACTCCAACTATAGGTTACTCTCGTGCAAGCTGCCATATGAAACAAAGACTCCTGGATAGGCCCAGTTACCTCTGACTTCAGCCTTTTTTGTGTGAGACAGATCACACAATAATAAGCTGCAATGTATTAAACTGGAACTTAAGATCAATGTTACATATCTTAATAAGCATAAACTGAAAAGGATGATTTCGCATTTTTTTAACAGATAATTCTATCTGGTACTTCAAGAATGGCCATTAAACAGGCCTAAATGGAAGACAGCTGGTCTTTGGCTTAGTTTTTTCAGAAAACATTTTGACGCCTAGAAGTTTGCAAATTCTGGTAGCTTTAGGCCCCGTCCACACGAAGTCAAACCCTGGCCTAAATGCACAAATTTTTCACCAAACCAGCCTCTCATCCATACGAAGCCGGCGTTTCGGGGGTCTGTAAAGATCTTTTTTTTATTAAGCCTTCAGAGTGGGAAGATTTTGAAACGCCGTTTTCGCGTTTCCATCTTTAAGCTCTAACCGCATTTTTTTTCTTACACGCATGCGTCATAGCGTCGCCTCTAAACACGCATGCGCGACACAGTATCACAACAACAATGGCGCCGTACTGTGTTGAATGGTTGCTGCTCATGCTACTCACCCTGCTGTCGGGCTTACAACAGAAACTTCTTCTTCTGGAATATCTCCAGGAAGAACAGAGCAATATCGACCACATAGTTCAGCACCTGAATTTGACTGAACCACGAAAATGGACCCGCAGGGCAACCATGTAAAAATATTAGTGCGCATGCCCAACATTTCGTCGCCTATTTTTGCTTTGGCACCACAGCGCCACTTACAGGCCTGGCATACATTTTGCAGCGTTTTCATGCATTCGTGTGGACGATCACATTTATTTTACGTCTCCGTCTTTACGACAAACGTTCTGGAAAATATTAGCGTTTCGTGTTCGTTTTGACTTCGTGTGGACGGGGCCTTAGAGCGACCTGTCGTTGGAGCCCAGTTGGAAGCCCATCCTTCTGAAAACAGTTAAAGTCAGATGCAAATCAATGACCCACTCAACAACCACATTCTCCTCACTCGTTAGGGTCAGTTGTTTTGTGTGACTTTCGTATTTGCCAATTTGAATCATAATAACACTTCTTCTGTACTTTCTTGGGAATCAGTTTTAAAAACAGAGTTAAATATGTTTGGGAGTTGAAGCCACAGCTTGCTGAGAAAGAACTTCCAAGACATTCCAAAAAAGTTAAAAAACAATCCATTGGACTTTTTGTTCCAAGTTTGAAGACGTTTTGCTTCCCCAGGAAGCTTTTTAAATTCATTAAAGGATCGTTAAAAGGAATTGTTCAACCAGGCCAACATTTCCCTATAACGACCCTCCTTTCCGAGACATAGATAGGTATCGGGTATTGCAGGCCAACAAAGTAGCCAGACGACCCCCATTCCAAGGGGGCAGACCCATTTGTCCGGTTCAGTTTGCATGTTTTCTAAGCCAAAACAAGGCTTTGGTTTTGGTCCACTCTATAAAGCCTCCAACTCAACGCTATTTCTGACATTTTGAATTAAATACAGAATTCATGCAGACGTGAATATAGGATAGCCCAGGTGAAGGAACTGATCTAAACCAGTATAAAGATTCAATATCTACGTCTCTTCATACGATATCTACTTTAAAGAATATATCAGTTTATAATGATTGACAGATCTGATTGCCTTCAGTTGGTGCTCAAAATGTGATGCAATGTCCAAGATAATAGTTTGCATTGATATTTTGTAATGCTTCCTTGACTTTTGATTGCACAAGTAAAAAAAAAAAAATTTGTTCTTGAATGTTGAAATTTAAAACCTCTGAGTGGTTAATTTTGTTGGGTTTTAATCCAGAGAAATGTGAGTTTAAAAGATTAAAAGGAAATAATCAACACAGAGACAGGGTTTTGTGACGTCAGCGTCTGCAGAGCGGAGAGAAGCTGCTGGCTCGGAAAACCAGCACCTTCTCACTCAGATCCCTTCATAGCAAAACCTTTTATTAACAGTTTACAACATCATAGGGTGTGCCTTAAACAGAAGACCCAGTAATGATTATCTGGGGGGATGCAGGTAACAAGATAGTGTGAATTGACCATCTGGCCGGATGGAAGTCACACAACCGTGTGATTCTGACTGGAGGTCATAAAAGTTTATGACCCTTCTGGTTGATTCACAGGATAGAAATGTAGCATCCTCTTTCTTTCAATGTTTCATATGTCCACACAATAATTTTATAATTATCACTCTAACAAATTGCGATTCATGCACCTCATGAAAGAGTCTGAATTATGAGTCCTGAAGTCAGTCTAAAAGGATTGTACCCAAATTCCTTCCATCCATTTATCCATCCATCCATCCATCCATAGAACCATGCACCTACATACACAACTAAGGACAATTTGGAGATGCCAGTTAACCAAAGAGTCAGTTCTTGGACTGCAGGAGAAAGCCAGGGTGCCTATAGAGAACCCAGAAGGTTTTGAGGCAATTATCTGTCGGTGTAGAGGGAATCAAGGAAAACAAGTAAATTATCTGTAGTAATATCTGCATTTTGACTGCTGCTACTCTTCCAATGAGTGTAAGTGGGAGTTTTATCCATCTTTTATAGTCATCTTCTATTTTCTTGAGAAGAGATGTTTAATTAAAATTAAGCAACTCTCACAGCCTGGGGGAAATGTCAACACCTTTATATCTGATGATAGTAGTGCATGAAGTGCAAGAGGGTCTATGGCATCTTTTGAGACAGGTAGTATGATTTATTTGTTCTAGTTTATTGAATATATAGAACAAATGTTAACATATGTATAAATAATGAAAAAAAAAACAGTTTGAAAAAGAGTTTTGGAAGAAGTTTAGACAAACCTATAAGGACAAAAAGCCGTTAGTGAGACACAACATAAATTGACCATTCACTACGATTTGACAAAAAAGTCTTGAGAATGACAAAAAATAAATGAAAATTTACAGATAATGTATAAAAAAGAAAATAATAACTTAACTCTCTTTTGTAAATCACATTTTAAAAATTCTGCTCTATATATCATAAATCTAATTAATCAAAGAGCCATCCTTTAATATATTCCGTAAAAATTCAAAAAATATCCACTGGACTTGGTTTTCAAGATTTGAAGACGTTTCGCCACCTCTCCAGGAAGCTTTCTCAAAGCTTCCTGGAGAGGAAGCTTTGAGAATGAGAATGACTATGACCTTGATGACTGAGAACCTTCATCAGCATCCTTTAATATACTGAATAATAATAATAAAAATATTCTATATAAATATATAATAGTTTAAAACATACTCTTATAATATGATAATATAAAACTTGTTGTTTATCATATTGGTATTTATTGGAAAAATATATAACTGCATACATCTCATCCAGTTTGAGTTCAGTTTAAATGGTTTTCAATCTGAACAAATATGTGTAATCTAACGTAAAGGTAATTTTAAAATTTGTTTTGGTCTTTTAAGGGGTTGTGACATGTAAGAGATTAATTTAATATACTCTCTGACTCTTCTTTCATGTGATTAAAATTAGATCTAAGGCGCCTCCTATTCATTCTGACAGCAACCATCTGAACTGTGGTCTGTTCCAAGATGGCTGCCTTCTAGGCATGCCGACAGCGTCCAATAAGGGTTCTAAGTATATAACGTCTTTTGTCTATCGACCATCATGCAGAAAAAATTTCAAAGCGCATTGTGGGACATTTTTAGTCCACTACTTTTGCATCCTCTAGACCAGGCATCCCCAACCTCTGTCCTCGAGGCCCACTGTTCTGCAGGTTTTAGAGGTTTCCCTGCTTTAGCACAGCGGATTATAATGATTGCAGTAGACCAAAAGCCTGTTAATCAGTTTTTAATTAAAATCAGCTGTGCTGGAGCAAGGAAACCTCTAAAACCTGCAGGACAGCGACCTCGAAGACCGAGGTTGGGGATGCCTACTCTAGACATCCGGACACGAATTTAAAATGGCGTAACCACTATTTAGTGCTCTATGTAGAGAATGTGTCTCAGCACTGTCCATATGCACAGAATGCTGCATTAAGTTTTAGTAATTGAAATGGTTGTAACAGTTGCTGCAGAGAATAGGAGGGTCCACAAGCTGAGACCAGGAATGCATTTACCTCGGAAAATTTGGAGGGAGGTTTTTCTTGTTAGACCCCAAAAAACTCTTTAAGGGGACTAAAACCAGACTGGAAAGCTGCTTGTTTAGCTGATGACAGATCTGGAGAAAAAAACTTTGAAACTCCCACACTATTGTTCTTTAGTATTATAATAAGCAATCAAATAAAAAATGAAAAAAGATATGTATTTCATAAGAGACACCACACACTGAAGCACTGGTACATAGTAAGCCAATAGGCAGAACATGCTGTCCCCTCTGTAGCTTTGGGACTGTCTGAGCATGATCTGTTCATTGTATTCCAACTTTCAGGCACGGGAGTTACAGTCCGGCTTTGACTGCACAGATGGGGAGCTTTTCAAGCTGCAGCCACTGATCTGAATGAACTTGCTGAACATTTTTCACTTAACATAACATTAAACTATGGTTCACTTCACATCTCAGAAGCTCTGGACCACGGAAAATACTTACAGCAATTAGGAATGGGCCTTACGTCTTCCTCTTTGATCTTTAGCGCAAAGGGGTCAGAGTAGAGAGGGGATGTGCTGGCACAGTTGTTGAAGGGCGTGGGTAATATAGGTTAAAGACAACAATCCACAACTCCAAATTTCTCACTCAAACCCCATTCCTATCCTTTCCATTCCCAACCCTTCCCTGTGCCTCTTAATGCAATTAGGCTCTTTCTTAAGAATAGGGAAGCTCTAAGACCATAATTACTCTGATCTTCAACAGATCTATGGAGCTTTGTGACAGCCTAATTGTTTGCATGCATTCCACCATCTTCCTGGTCCCTGAGAAACACACTGTCCCACGATTAAGGACCATAACCTGCCTGAGATGTTTTGTCATGAAACCCGGGTTTGACTGGTATTTTTTTTCAAGCGATTTTATTGTCATTACGCTTTCACAAGTACAGAGCCACAAAATAAACTCTCTGCATTTAACCCATCCCCTTTGGGAGCAGTAGGCTGCCATTTGCGGCACTGGGGAGCAGTGTGGGGTTAAGGGTCTTGCTCAGGTACCCAGAGTGGCAGTCTGTGGGAGTCGGGTTTGAACTCAGTAACTCAGGATTCCAAGCTAAGGCATTGGTCACAGGTCCTTTGCTTTGCCCTCTGCTGAACCTCCTTGATGTCATGGTTTTATCTAAAGCTCGGACCCACATGCAGTGAAACCAATTCAGAGAGACACAGATGAAAAGTTTAACAGGTTTATTGAGGAGTTGCTCAGAACTCAGCTCGACCGGAACTGGAAGGTGAAGGGAAGACCAAACGATTAGTTCAGGCTCAGTGGGAAATTTCATTCGTGGACATGGAGAAGAGACTCTGGTGGTTGACTCACTTTTCCAGAGAAGTTGTAGGATCTTTGACTCCAATCTGTGTGCTGTTTTCCAGTGTAATTCTGATTCGGTGGAGGGCGGAACAGGGTTTACCCAGAACTTGGATGGTTGATGCTGAACGGAGAAACTGACTGCCACTCAGATTTCCTGCGGTACTTGAACAGGTCGTAATGGAGATGATTCCCTTGCTCAGAGAGTTAACTCAACGTCCTCTTCAAGGAAGAAGGATCCAAACCTCCTGTTTGTATCCCCAGCTCAGTTTGCGGCTCAGTTGATTCCTTCAGGGAAAGAAGGTCCGAAAAGATCCAGTTTGCAGGAAGACTTCCTGCCGGGAGGCAAAGACAAAAACGAAGTTAAAAACTCAGGTTGACAAGAACTCAGTCTTACTCAGCATACTCAGCTTGGCTAGAGTACCCAAAACTGGCAAACACTCTGGTGTCGAGGTAGTGGCAATCAGCAGCTTAAGAGCACTCCGCTAACGAGGCAACCATCATCAGCTGTGTGAGGAGGCGGAACAGAACCAGGCGCCTCCTGCTGGTGGAAGGGAGAACAACACAAAAAGACAAACACTTAGACTGGAGGCCTGACACTTGATGGGTCATTTTTTTGGGCTGTGCTACATGAACTAATGATCTCATATATTGGAGTTTTATAAAGCAGTCTGCCCTACCAAAGAACAAAAATTAAAGCCCAAGATTTGGGGTTAAAAGAAGATCTGCCAGTGTTGCAACAGGAACTTTATGTGTTTGACTTGTTACAGGGGGGTGACCTTTAAAACTCAGCTGTACATAAAAACTTTGATAACATCACAGGTCAGCTCTGATAAACGGGGGCCGCTTGAAAAGTGTTGTGAAATTCATTTAAGCAAACAAGGAAAGCACATACAAACACCCTCCGCAGCTGAAAGCTATAAGTGAGCCTTGCTGTTTAACTTTTAATCACACCTTTGATCTGTCTGACCTGAGTCACTTTTATCCAGTTAAAGCCAGACTCACTGTTACGCTCAGCAGAGAAACAGACGCAGCTGGGATTTTTTTGTTTCGCTTGAGACAATTAAACTGCAGAAACAACTCATGACATTTTTGGTGCTTCAAAATCTACACACCGAGCCCTGGACTTTTCCTTTCATCTGATTGATTTTCTCCTTTTCAGTGAAATAATGGGGAACAAAATAATTGGAATCATGATGATTAAAGCATAGATGTTTTAGTAAAAATTAAAAAGCTCCCCTGGTGGCTAAAAGTGACATAGCGTTGCTTTAACTAATTCTTCCTAGGTAGAAAAAAGATGTGATGGGTGGACATGGGGAAAGGCATCTGAATAGCTATTTTTGTTTGTGATCAGCTGATTTAGGAACATCTGAAACATGCATTCATCTTTAGTCGTACTGATTACTGAAACAGTGTCTTTACACGTCTGCCCAAAAGTCGATCAGATAGCAGTTAATGCAAACTGCTGCTGCCTGCATTCTCACTAAACTGAGAGTGTGGAGCGTCACAGCCCGGTTCTTAAGTCAACAAGTTGGCTTCCTTTATCTCAGAAAATAGACTTTATAATTCTTCAGTTAGTTTAGAAATTCCTGAAAGTCTTAGCAGCAAAATACAATAGACTGGCCGTCAATATATAAACTTTTAAGGCCTCTCAGGTCTTTTGGTTTATATCTACTCTGAATATCTAGGATCCAACTTATCATGAAACAGCAGCATTTAGTTTGTTTGCTTCACTTAATTGGAACAGACCCTGAATACTGCAGAAATAATTTAACCCAGTTTTTTTTTTTAATTAAAGCCTTTAGAGTCATGTTGAACTGGTTTAATTAAACTGTTAACTGAAATGTCATTCATTTTAGTCTGTAGTTCAGCTTTTTCTTTTTAAATCCCATTTATTGTGCAACACCATTCTATTTTTTTTCTCTCTTATTATTGTTTCATTCAATTCAATTCAAAAATGGGTTATTAATCCCAAAGGGAAATTAAATGTTACAGTAACTCTTGGGGGCTGCAAGATAATGCAATGGGTAGTGCTGTTGCCTTGCAGCAAGTTCTGGGTCCGATTCCTGGCCCCTGCATGGAGTTTGCATGTTTGCATGCGTGGGTTCTCTCCAGTTCCTACAGTCCAAAAACATGAGGTTATGATCTGCCATTTTGATGACTGTTAAGTTGATTGGCTTCTCTAAATTGTCAGGTGTGAGTGTGCATGTGCATGGTTATGTGTTTTTGTGTGGCGCCCTGCGAGCAACTGGCGACCTGTCCAGACTGTATCATGCCTCTCGCTGCAACCCTGACAATCACTAAGTGATAGAAAATGGATGGCAGCTCATAGGGTTTGTTTCCATCCATCCATTTTCCAACTTGCTTAATCCCAAGTGGGGTCGCAAGGGGTGCCTATCTCGAGCTGTCTACGGGCGAGAGCCAGGGTCCACCCTGGTCACCATTCTATCGCAGGGCAACACAGAGACAAACAGGACAAACAACCATTCACACTCACACCTAAGGAGAAATTAGAGAAGCCATTTAACCTAACATTCATGTTTTTGGAATGTGGGAGGAAGCCAGAGTACCCAGAGAAAACCCACACGTGCTCAGGGAGAACATGCACACTTCATGCAGAAAGACCCCAGGCCAGGAATCAAACCCAAAATCTTCTTGCTGCAAGGCAGCAGTGCTAGCAGCTATGCCACATCCATCACATCAATTCTCATATTTTACTTACTGAAATGTGCTGTATGATAAATAAACTTGCATTTGTCAAAACAACAATCAAACAGTGAAGATGACTCTTTGCCCTTTTACAAAGTAAACTTATCCACTGTTGCCTGTTCACAACATGTTTTCATTGTTTTACAAGGCATTCAGAGGGAGAGTTTTGTTGTGGGAAAATTGGAACACTGTCAGTATGTTTTGATATTCTTCATGCAGCCTCTGTTTTATCATTGCTCGGTCTGATTTGCTTTGTTATGGCACCAAATGTCAGCTGATCTGTTCTCCTGTGGCAAACCATAACATTTACTTGAGAACAGTATCATAACAAACTCACATTGGCCTTTTTCTTCCGGCCATCAATATGAAAACATGCTACTGCTGCTGCACTTAGTCAGTGTTTCCGTATGAGCTACGTATATACTCAGGGCTTATCTGAATAAATAATGTGACACAATTTTCTAAATTATGCATTAATCATAGACATATTTTTAGTAATAAGTGTAATTATTTTGATTTTCTTTATTTCAGTCCTAAAACTAGAAATGCAAATAAAATAAAAATCCCCATAGAAATATAAATCTACTATTTTATAGCACTAAATAAATATATCATTTTACAAGGTTGTCAAAAATGTGAATTTAAACTGACTTATGTATTAAATGCATTGTATAAAGCAATAAAATGAGTAAATGGAGTAAATGCCTCCAAGAATACCTAAGGATGTCAGTCAGCAGCAGGAAGGGCTTCTCAGTATAAATGTCCTTGTTTTGAGTGTGTCATATACATTAGGTGGATCTATGTGAAGTCACACTGTTTACTGGTCCCACACTGTGCCGCAGTGTCATGTGTACATTTCCTAAATGCCAGAATACTGTGGTGACTAAAACTGTTGATATTTTGACATGCAGCCTGTTGTTTGACCAATGACAAAATCTTTTCTATTTCTTCGAATCCTGATTTTGCTCTTGTTTTGCCATTGAAATACTGTTATCCTTAATGAATGTCACAGGATTACTAAAATTAGGTCATTCCAAAAAAAAAAAAAAAAAAAGAAAGAAAATTAAAAACAATCCACTGGACTTTTTTTTCTAAGTTTGAAGACGTTTCACTTCCCAGGCTTTATATAGTAGCCAAAACAAAGCCTTCAACATGCGAATTAAAACGGACGAAGGGGTCCACCCCTTTGGAATGGGGTCGTTTGGCTTCTTTTGGTAGCCTGCAATGCCCCATACCCATCTAAGTGTCTAAAAGGTCGGTCGTTAAAGGGAATTGATGGCCTGGCTGAATAGGCAAGGTCCTCCACTCTCCTGTACAGAGGCTGGGGCTGCAATGATAATGATTCTATGACCTGAATGACTGAGAATCTTCACCAAAGTAGAATTAAGTCCTGCTAATAAGTAACAAACACCTAATGTCTAACCTGCAACAACTTTCTTGGTGTGTTTTTGTTCAATTTAATGCAGTATTGGATTTGTCTTCTTAGAAGAACCTCAAATCTAAATTCAAAGACAAACCAGAGTTCAGTTTATCCCTGTTTTAAGTTGATAAATCAGTGGGATTAGCTATTTGTTGTGCACCAACTGGTATTAGGTGCACCAGCTGATAATAATTTTTGTCCATTTAATGGCGTCAAACACAAAAGTTATATTTTTAGCAAAGATCTGTTATAAAGCCCCACAAGCCACTGGTGCAATAAAATACAAATTGTTAGAATGTATGCATGCAACGTTCACTCCATTTTAGATGCACAGTAGCCCTGTTGGATAAAACATTCGTGGCTGCTTTGTTACGGACATTTCATATGTCTGCGATGTTCCCTTTTCTTTCTTGGTAAAACTTGAAAAATCTGAAACTGAAGAATAAAATCAAGGTAAGCAGGTCTCACAGGCGGAAACCTGAGCTAGAATCAGTTTGCAACCTTAAGCTAAAGTGCACCCAGGTAAAAAAGAGGGAAATCGAGCCAAAGCCCACCAACAGATGCTACTTTTTACAATAAAATAAACAAAACAAGTTACTATATTTAAGAAGCAACTAATTTAACACATAGCACCAAATTGATTATGATTGACTTTTCCCTTAAGAAAGACATTATCTTTGAATTGCTGCATTTCCAATTTAGTTTTAATAGTGACATTTATTTGATGATCTGGCCAGTGTTGTTTTAACAGCACTTCATCTGTTCCATTAGTTTGACGCAGAGAAAAACATCAAATATGAACAACCAGAGTAAGGCTAATCAAAACAACTCTCAGGATAAATCCTGGAATAGATGTTTACCTCTTAGTCACTGTGTTGAACCAACATACACATACAGACAATGCAGGAAAAAAAACTGTCCTTCCACTTATTTTCAAGGTCTTTGAGCAAATATCCATAACAAATTGTGCTTTGAGCCACTTTCCATTTCCCTTTTGCTTTAGAAAAAGCAGCAGAACCAGAGTAATCACAAGTCACCTACTTATCTCTAAGGTGACCACCACTACCTACTATAAACAAACACATTTGCACGTGCATATTCTCCCACATATGCCAGCTGCACCTTGTGTGATAATAAAAAACATGAGGTGACCTTGTTGGTACTCCTGTGCTGAAATATAAATCTGCCCACAAGCCTCCATAGCTGTGTTGCCATGGTGAAGTATATTAGTAATCTGAAGCCCGTCCACGTGGGCTCCTTTGGAATCACTGAGAGAGACATGCTTAGAATATGAATTTCTCTCTGACTGTAGGCATGAGGCTCCAAAAGAAAGTGAAACACTTTTTGTAGAATCACTGTGTCGGTATTATAGCCTGAAATAAGTAGATCAATAGGTACTTCTCTACTAATATTCATACTTATACTAACACTCTTGGAATTTGACATAAGTTTGGAGTGAATTTTGTTCCATTATTGAGCACAGAGCACTTTTTTTAACTGGAAACATAAACATATTCTATTTTCTCAAAATGTATAATTACAGATTTTATAATGTTGATTCTTTATTTCTATTTTTCGGATTGAGATTTACGAAATTTACCCTTTTTAGGTCACATTCTCTTCACCTCTGGGAGGACTTTTTTATTGAATTAGAATTAAAGATATTAAATTCTTTTAAAAAGAATAAAAACAGGTGTTTGGTGAGGGAAAGTAGTAGCAGTAACACTCTTTATTTGAAACCAGGGCCACACTTGTAAATTACGCTGAAGGAGGCCAGAAGCTGAAATGCATTAGCTTTAAATAAAGTGTTTTCCTGCATTTCAACTGTTGCTGAGTTTTTTTCCTCATCAATTTGAAAGAAAAAAATAGATAACAAAATCTGAGAAAATACAATTTTCAAATTTCCTTGTTCTTTAACAATAATGGAACAAAAAACTCCCCATATATGAGATCCTGTATTCCTTGGTTTACATCATAAGTGGAAAAAAAGACACATGACTTTGTCACAATGATAGATTCTTTCTTTCTAGTTTCCTATTAACTTTATGAATTCTTCCGATAGTTGTTGCAAATGTCCAAAGTAACAATCTTTAATCAGGACGCAGGTTAATGGTTTCTTCTGGGAAAGCTCCAAGCTGTAAAGTTTATTTCAGGAGTCACACTGTGAACCAGGATTACTTGTATTGTTCTACCTTAAATGAATTTATGAGGACACTTTGGTTTATAAACTCTGCAATTATGATAAGACTAGCTTTAGTTTACCGAAACAGTGACATATTGTCATACATGAAGGTAATATTTTGGCAAATTATTTGACTGATTTTGACGTTTTTGAGTTTTTTTCATACTGCTGTTTCATTCAGATCTTTATCTATTTTAAAAAATAAACACATTATTATTGAATGTGTTCAGTGCTTTAAAATAACATATTTTGTTGTCAACATCTCTTAAACTAACTTTAGTGTTTTGTAAGTCTTTGTATGTGAAAGACACAAAATGCACAAAAATTGTGAGATGGATAACAGGGCGGACAGTGTTCCTATTTTCTATTTTTAGTTTTCTTTGTTGATTACAAATAATAGATTGTTTTTTATTTATTTAAAACAAATAGAGATTTGAATAGTGTGGCATGCAGATTTTGTCAGCTTATTTTACTTCAACACCTTAGTCCTCTCCCAATGCTCCAAAGTCAGCAGATCCGGGACTTTTGTTAGTTATATTTGCAACATTTAAGACCCATGAGGAGAAGGCATCCCACTATGTTATTTCAAAATATAGGAAGAAAAAAAAAAGTTTTGCAGACAGACTTTTAGATATTTCTGATTTTTGTTTATTTTGCTTAAATTTTTATGTGTTTTGTAAAACACTTTGTGATTTTATCTGAGAAGGTTGCTATATTCATTGAAATTGACTTATATACCCTAAATATATGACATATATTTACTGACAACCTAAGCATTTGTCGCAGAAAGATGAATTACAGATGAAAAACAGTACCAAAAAACAACCAAAGATCAAATTAAATGGATTAATTCGAAGAATGATAATGTGACAATTTGGTTCAGTCAAAAATAAATTACACAATTAAATTCATATCTGTTGCAAGAATTCATGTTCATTAACTAATGGTTTCTCAGAAAGCGGGTCAAAAGGAAGAAACATCTTTAAGGATTAACAGAATTTATTCCAGTCATGTTTAACAAAATTATTGATATAAGCAATAATTACAGACCGCCAAACACCAGGCGTCACTTAGACGTTGGCTTTTTAGGCTAAATCTGGTTGGTCTGGCATAAATCTACAGATTTAGTCCAGAAAAAGTTGTTGAAAAATGGGTGTTTTGTAGGTCTGATAATGTTCCACTTTAGCCCAACAGTAGACATGCAAAAACATTTAAACCAAAGCTTTGAATGTCTTTTCAATGTCCTAAAAATGACGGCTTCTCACCTTTTACTTTTTGACCGAATGTAGACATTTGGATGTAAATCATGTTGTCTTTTCAACCAATTTTTGCACGGTGGGGAGTTTGTTTTCTTCATGTTAGGCCTGCCATCTTCACTATAGCTGTGGAAACAGCTAAATGTCTCACATCTGCCTAATGTTATCCATTTTATCCAAAATTGCCACATCCAGTCAGGTGGTGCCTCTACTAGCTACAGTTCCCTGTCTTCTGCCCCATACCGCAAAAAAATAAAAATAAATAATAAGCAGATGGTGGGACCTCTCAGGTCATCATAGGTCAAGCTTTGGAATGTCTCTCTGGCTGACTTGTTATCACACACACATAAGTAGTAACAAAAAATAAATAAATAAAAGTAATTAATCTTTAACAAAACCATACTTCTAAAATTAGTATTTAACACAAGACATTACAATTTTCTCATGTATGCATTGTATCTTTTACATGAAAGCGTCTAACAATGCATGTATGCTTGTGGGTTTAGCATGGCAAATGACAGAAGGTTCAAGAAAAACAAGACTATTTTTGCAAAGCACAGTACAGCTTGGATTTTTTTTTTTATTAAATCATTTATTTGGAATCTTCTTAAGAAAACTTGAACTCTATGGAAAAGTTTCTGAAAAGAATCATCCAATGAAAAAAATTCTTAAAAGTGCAGTGAAACAGCACTTAAATACTTTTCAAAGTCTAAAAATAGAGCGACCTATTTCTTTGGAAAAGAAAAATGCAGTTAATGATTTTCATACTTGACCTTGGATGCATGAGCAGAGCTTATTTATCTTGCTAAAGTTAAACTTGAAGAAACATGTTTTATTTATGCTGTTTTTCCATGTTATTCCATACTCTCACAGGTCTTCAATGATAAACATCCACATGTTAACTTCCTCAAGGGCATGAGAAGTAAAACTCAATGTTGAAACCCGTGGTCTGGAGGAACAGTTTTGAAAACATTATGTCCTTCCTTATACACTCACACAAGGTGAGGCCTTCTTTTGTGACAAATAGGCTCTAGAGACTATTTTTGCACAAAACCTACTGTGGTCAGAGAAGAAGTTCATTCAGAGGTCTGAGGTTGGAGGGAAATGCTTTCAGAAAGGTTTTCCAAATAAAACAACAAAACATTTGTCTCACAAGATTCTTATCCTTTTTTTTTTTTAAAGCTCTTGTGCTTTAGTTTAGACATATAAAAACAGATGTATGACACTAAAAAAAAATATAAAAAGCATTAACTTTCACTCACCCCTAAGAAAACATACACTATGTCATATTAAACTCATATTGACATGATGCTAGACCAGACTCTTAAGCAAGCGACAACTGCGGACACAGAGGCAGATTTAACAGTTTATTTCCTGGTTAAATGGAGAAGAGCTCAGTCAACTTAGACAAAAACAGGGAGAGAGAGAGTCTGAGTTTTGGATCCTTATCCAGAGGATGGTTCTGTGTTGGATTGAGGGTGGACAGGCAGGCTGATTGTTCCTGTATGGGCTCCCCGGAGAGGAGACAGTTCCAGAGCAGCAAGGAGGTGGAGGAAACGGACCTGATCCTGGTGAGCGTCTGATCTGGTTCTGTGGAGAACAAAAGCAAGGAGAGATTAGAGGAGACTCTGGGAGCTTAGTTCACTAACAGAGCTTGACCTGTTTTACCACTGAGAGAGCGGAACGAACTGGCAGCATGCTCCAGGAAACTGCTCCAATATAAAGGCCACCACTGATTGTCATCAAGGAGTAACAGCTGGAACCCATCAAGCCTGCCATTAAGGAGAAACACAAAGACCTAACACATATAAGCCCATCATAAAGAAATTCATCCCATCAGTGCTGTCCCTATTTTCTGCTAACATCCACCATATCCATCTTTAAATATCACTTTACTTGGATTTATCACTTTACTTGGATTTTTACTTTATTTGAATTTAGTTTTTATATATGCATAGATATACGTACAGATATATATACAGAAGAGCTATATGTGTATATATTTTATCTCTTTTTATTCTTATTTTTTTATCTTTATTATATTGTATAGTTGGATGCGTGTATATATTATATAAAACTGTAACTGGAGCGTGTAACAAAAGTAATTTCCCTCTGGGATCATTAAAGTATTTCTGATTCTGATTTTGATACAGTAATGAACGACACATACTCTGTTTAGGCTGTTTTGATGTAGTTTGCTTTATTGGTGTATTGTGTAGCTGAGGTACAATCAGTGTATTTGTTCCATTTACTACAAAAGTAAAGAGGAAGAGAGAGAAGTGCACTCTCACAAACAACTACAGGTGCTTGGTTCCAGGTACTCAGAGATTCACTTCCATACAGAAAGCCCACATTCATATCTTCAGGTAACATAGAGTAGCCTCGTGAGACCATCCTGATCTCGCGAGCTTTCAAGGTTTCACTCGCAGATCAGTCTGGAGACTCTCCGTTAAAAAAAAATTTGGAGCCGTTCACCAAACGAACGTCCAATCAGCGTTGGCTTTGAGGCGGGTTGAGGTGTGACGCAACAAGAAGCGCGACAGTTCAGTCTAAAGAACATGGCGGCTTCAGCCGATGAAACTAGCGTTAGCGTGGCTATCGAGCAAGTTTTATCGGAATTACAGAGTATTTCTTCACTAAAAGAAGAGCAAAACACTGCTCTGGAGGCTTTTCTCAGAGGAAAAGATGTTTTTGCTCTTCTCCCGACTGGTTTCAGCAAGAGTAGCCTGGCTTGTGGTTGTGTTTTCGTCGTCGCTCTGTTAGTACATCATATGCTTCGTTGATCTGATTGGTTTATTTGGCCCGTCTATCACCAACATAGGCCAATCAGCTAACCGGTATTTTCCCCCTTCCCAAAATTTCTTCAACGGAAGGTTTCCAGATGGATATGCGGAGCAAATCCATCTGGCGGAGTCAGGTTAAACACAGAGTACATGTCAGACTTAATAATATTACTTCTGCGATAGTTTCAAGGTGTTGCTTTATTGTATATCTCGTACCATGTCTTTCGGTTGTGCTGTTCTTTTTTCATCTCGTTACAGGTGATGAAGCAGACTGAAGATGTTTTGTCATTTTCTTCTTTCTATCTCTTCTTTCTTTCATCTTTTCTTTTTCTTCTTCTGTTTTTCTGCACTATTTACATTGCAGTGTCCATATAAACTGTAAAACTCCCTGCATACTTATAATAAAGCAATTTATATGCATGAAACAAGTGTAGCATATGGCAAATTGCCGTACTGCTACACTTGTGAAAGTAAAATATGTTGGGCTCTTTTTGGCATCCAGACAATTGTTCTTATTGCCACATTGCCAGACAAGACACTGTAAAAAAAAAAAAAGTAAAGTAAAGAGGAAGCTTCAGTCGTGAAAACAGTGCATGTCATATGACTCAAATTCCCCCAATAAATGTTTCCTTTGCATTTAGACAGTTTCATATCCTCTCAAAAACACTGCAGTGATTGAAAACCCATTTCTGCTGCATAGGATTCAATTGTTATACTTCTAATAACCACAGCTGGCTGTCCTCGCTTTAGCTAGGATCGCTAAGTTAATGAGGGATTGTTCTAAACTAAAGATAATGAGGTAAAAATTCACTGTGAATAATGTTTAAAAAAAAAGGAGACGTCTGAACCTTGTCCTTGCCACCCTGCAAGTTTGTCTTTCTCGCTCTTGTTTTCTGTTTCTCTTTTACTCTGTGACACGCCCCCATATGCACACAGGCCAAAATACACGTACACCCTCTGTTCTCGCACACTCTGTGAAAAACAAAGGCTGAATGAACACTTACTGATGGGATCAGCATTCGTGTTCTGGGAAGGCATAAATATGCAGATGAAATAGCACCTCAGCTGCAGATAGTTGTAAAATTAGCCAGATAGATCTAAATTTGGCTTATTCTCTTTAAATATGTTTTCTCTCTTATTAGCTGACTTCCCTGTATAGACCTAAACCTTTTTCTTATGCTTAACATCTGCATGCTTCTGTGTTTTAAGATCTAATGAAATCTGAACACCGACAGTCCAATTTTTGTACAAATGTCCTCTCTGTTATTTTCTTCTTTCTTTTCAGCAAATTTTGAATAAAAATGGTTGTAAACAGAAAGCAGAAAGATATATTATCAAGTCTTTGTGTGAGTTACTCATGTGAGTGGGTGCATGAGGCTGAGGGAATGAAAAAAATTGTTTTTACAAACAAGTGCTGGCATTCATGTGTGAGTACGGCACAGTGAGGGGGAAAGGGAGACACACACAGAGGGAGAGAGAGATAAAAGGAAAGAATGGGGGGATTATAAGGGGTATGGCGGTGTGAAAACGACAAACTAGTGAGGCTCGTTCGCCAGATTAGTTGTTTCCACCACAAAAGATGGACTTTACAGCTATGAGAGGCTGTAAACCCGGAGCTTAGGGCTGTTGGGCAACAGCAGGCCTCAGGGCAGGCTTTTCTTTTGGCTTATTGGAGGCGAGACGGCATGTGTCATGTGGATCTTGTTTGGGAGCTAGCGTTGCTGATATTTGTGTGGTGCTGTCATGGTTATTCAAGTAAGCCTGTTAATGCCGGCCAGTGATTTAAAACTTTTTAAACTATGGAAAACTACAACACAGCAGAAGGATACAAACACTGGAAAAACGATCTAGAAATAAGTAAAAATTTCTTATATTAAGCATATTTACCCTTAAAATAAGTAGGTAAATGCGATACTTTGCTAATGGAATGAGTATTTATACTCATAAATTAACATAATTAGATAACATGCACTTGAAATAAGACAATGCAGTTGTTTTTTCCTTATTTTAAATATAAATTGTCTTGTTCCATTGGCAAAATGTTTCTTTTACCTCCTCAATCCAAGAGCAAATGCACTTATTTTAAGAAAAAAAGGACTTATCTAGATTTCTATTTTTCCCAGTGCACAGACATGAGCTCGAGTTTAAGCAGTGGATCGGGAGGGGGGGTGATTTTTATTCTTTTCAAACTGCATTCTTTACTGGTAAAATATTCAAACCTACTCAAAGCAAAAGGAAAACATGCACAGGGTCTTAGTTTTCCTTTAAATTTAAAATTTGTGGTCATGGTTGTCCCATTGATCGAGTTTAATGACCAAATAAATGGATTCATAAAAATGTCATTGAAGAAATACTTAAATAAATTTTGTGGCCTTCAGATTTCAGTGGGTAAATTAACTCCATATCTGTCTAATTTAATCTTAGTTTAAACATGGCTGTTCTGTAAGATACCAGAGGTTGGTTAAAAAAACATAAGAACAGCCTAGAGGACAAACAAAGCAGTTATATGTTTATATCATGAAATGAGGAGTTAAGACTATGATTTTCTTATCAGTTTATGCTGATTATGGTTGTCATTGTTGTCAGCTTTCTTATTAATAATAATAATAACAAGAATATTATTTATATCATTGTATTGGTAATGAATATTATTATAAACTGATGAAAGTTACAATTGTTATCATTATTATTATTTTTTTACAGCACCAGTGGCTTGTTTTTTTGACAGTTGTCTGACAGGAAAGGGATACGAGGGAGGGGGAGAGACATCTGGCCAAGGACCTCAGGTTGGATTCGAACCCGGATCGGCCGCATTGAATGCCAAGGCCTCCTTACATGGGTTATTCGCGCTGACCACTGTGCCATCTGCACGCCCACAACTGTTATTATTATTAGAACTACAAATAAGTCTTATCACTATGGGTATTGAAGCGGCTAGGTGTTTATTTTTATGGATATTACTGATAGCATTATATAATAATTATACATAGAGAAATTATTTAGTTTTGTGAAGCAAAGAGGATTAAATACGCATTTTCTTCTTTCCACTCCTTTTAGCAAAAACTTCTTTTTCAGGGGTATCTTTTTTTTTTTTTCAATTGTTTCCACATTGATTTGGTTTTAATTATTCTCTTATGCTCCAAAAAAATCCCCAAAAACTTTTAACCGATGCACTATTTGATCGAATTGTCTCTGTAAAGTTTCTTGAGGTCACTCTCTAGTGCTAAGGAGCTATAAGAAACTCCATAATCCTTAGTGTCACATGACATTTTAGCACAGATCACCACCAGAAACCAAAGAAAATGTCTGGAAAGAAGAGAGTAATGGCTTCACATGCAATGTATGTGACAAATGCAAATTCAAATTTAATATCTTCTGGTTTGTTTTTAATAAGGACTCCAGTCGTTTGCTACATTTGCATAACTCTTTTTTTCTGTACCTTTGTT
This sequence comes from Cyprinodon diabolis, assembly GCA_030533445.1. Classification (NCBI taxonomy): domain Eukaryota; kingdom Metazoa; phylum Chordata; class Actinopteri; order Cyprinodontiformes; family Cyprinodontidae; genus Cyprinodon; species Cyprinodon diabolis. The sequence continues at coordinate 5,345,681 of CM060070.1, read as the reverse complement.
TTGGAAGGATGTAGCTATTCCAAGATTTAATGAGCACCATCCATTTGTGTTTCCATCGTGTAATGATGCACAGAAGTCTCCGGAATCAGTGACGGCATAGCAAAGCTGCTTTCCTGTCATTGATAGAGCTCTAACTGTTATCCTGGTGAAAGATGAAGAAACAGGAGCAAAGAACAGGAGCTAGGGGAATAATTAGAGCATTTCCACTGTGTCTATTGAGAAGTTGGCTGCTTTTTCTATTTTCTTAATAGAAAGGTAAATGTAAACTGACATTCAGAAGAAGACAAACCTGATTATTATTGGAAACAAACATTGATGCAACCAACTTTAAATGGGTTCACAAAAAGAGAGTGGCTGCCAATCGCTCAAAAATATTAAATTTAATCACTGCTTATTGTTATTGTTCTTTGTCCTGTTTTGATTTAAAAAACATCTTGATACTGGAAAAGATTTGAAGATCATGCATGATTGATTTGAAAACAGACTTTATTTTCTCTAGGTCTGAGTCAATACTGATACTTGGAATGAAAAAGAAGTTGAATTAAAGTGTCCCATAAAAGTGCTCTTGAGGAAACCCATTTGTTATCTCTTTTTACTCAGATTATTCCTGCCAATTTATGTAATGTTGGTGTAAATTATTAACCTGACTCTGCCAGATGGATTTGCTCCGCATATCCATCTGGAAACCTTCCGTTGAAGTAATTTTGGGAAGGGGCGAAAATACTGGTTAGCTGATTGGCCTATGTTGGTGATAGACGGGCCAAATAAACCAATCAGATCAACGAAGCATATGACGTACTAACAAAGCGACGACGAAAACACAACCACAAGCCAATTGATAGATCAAACTCTTGCCGAAACCAGTCGGGAGAAGAGCAAAAACATATTTTCCTCTGAGAAAAGCCTCCAGAGCAGTGTTTTGCTCTTCTTTCAGTGAAGAAATACTCTGTAATTCCGATAAAACTTGCTCTATAGCCACGCTAACGCTAGTTTCATCGGCTGAAGCCGCCATGTTCTTTAGACTGAACTGTCGCGCGTCTCGTTTCGTCACACCTCAACCCGCCTCAAAGCCAACACTGATTGGACGTTCGTTTGGTGAACTGCTCCAAATTTTCTTTAACGGAGAGTCTCCAGACTGATCTGCGAGTGAAACCTTGAAAGCTCGCGAGATCAGGATGGTCTCACGAGGCTAGTAAATTATGCCCCATCCTGGAAATGAGATATGAACCAATCTAGAACAGCTGCTCCAATGACAATTCCTCCTGTTTTTCTTGTATATACATGCAGTAGACATGTTCTTACAGGCAATGTCTAACTCAATAAGTTGTAGCTTTTTCAAAATTTAAATTTGATCTTATCGCTTTTATAAATGCATGAAATGAAGTATCTGTTGAGAAGGAATATTACTGAAAAGAGAGATGGTAGGTATAAGAAAAAAAGAGCATAATAGAGGATGTGGTGGAGGAGATGCAGAGGGTCCCAATTGGTTGAAATTGGGAGGGAGGCCAATCCATTATGGTGACCCAAGAAAAACACCCAAATGTAGAAGACTGTTTTGCTGCATTATTGATACACTGAATAGTTCATAGACTTACACATCTTCTAAAGGTTTCGGTAAAACAAGGATTTTCAACTCCAATCATTAAGAGTTATTGGGAAAAAGTAAAAAAATAGGATTTTGTTGCAAAATTTCAAGAAATGTATTTACATTTTTTGTATATATTCTTAATGGGGGGGCATAGCAGTTATTTCTAACCTCCTTTTTGTTCAGTACATCAGGATATGTATCATAGCTCTCACAGCCGTTCGTTTAAGAACAGTCTTCCTGCTACCTTTCTAACCTTCTCCGGGTTGGCGAGGTACTGCCCCTAGTGGAGGAGTTTAAGTATCTTGGGCGGATTGGTGCGGTGCCTGCTGTGAAGCTTGCACTGTACCGGTCTGTTGTGGTGAAGAGAGAGCTGAGCCAAAAAAGCATAGTTCCCTATTTCCTGGTCGATCTACATTCCTACCCTCATCCTTGGTCATGAGCTTTGAGTCATGATCGAAAGAATGAGATCCTGGATACAAGCGGAAATGAGTTTTCTCCATAGTGTGTCTGGGACTCTCCCTTAGAGATAGGGTGAGGAGCTCAGTAATCCGGGAAGGACTCAGAGTAGAGCCGCTGCTCCTCCACATCGAGAGGAGCCAGTTGAGGTGGCTCAGGCATCTGGTTAGGATGCCTCCTGGACGTCTCTCTGGTGAGGCGTTCCAGTAACGTACCACCTGAAGGAGGCCCAGGGGGAGACCCAGGACACGCTGGAGGGACTATGTATCTCGGCTGGCCTTGGAGCTGCTACCCAACCCCGGATAAGCGGAAAAGGATGGACGGATGGATGGATGGATGGATGGATGGATGGATGGATGGATGGATGGATGGTTGGTTGGTTGGTTGGTTGGTTGGATGGATGGATGGATGGATGGATGGATGGATGGATGGATGGATGGATGGATGGATGGATGGTTGGTTGGTTGGTTGGTTGGTTGGATGGATGGATGGATGGATGGATGGATGGATGGATGGATGGATGGATGGTTGGTTGGTTGGTTGGTTGGTTGGTTGGTTGGTTGGTTGGATGTATGGATGGATGGATGGATGGATGGATGGTTGGTTGGATGGATGGATGGATGGATGGATGGATGGATGGATGGTTGGTTGGTTGGTTGGATGGATGGATGGATGGATGGATGGATGGATGGTTGGTTGGATGGATGGATGGATGGATGGATGGTTGGTTGGTTGGATGGATGGATGGATGGATGGATGGTTGGTTGGTTGGTTGGATGGTTGGATGGATAGATGGTTGGTTGGATGGATGGATGGATGGATGGATGCATGGACGGATGGATGGATGGATGGATGGTTGGTTGGTTGGTTGGATGGTTGGATGGATAGATGGTTGGTTGGATGGATGGATGGATGGATGGATGGATGCATGGACGGATGGATGGATGGATGCTACCTTTCTATAAGGAAGTGTGAAAGTTTTAAAAAGTGTATTGCAGAGTAGCACAGTCCTGCTCATAGTAGGCTTATTTTTGAATTTCTCCCGCTTCTTTCACTCTTTCCTTCTGGAAGATATTCAAAAAGACTTGAAGAATCACACCAACCCATTGTCTCATGTCAGTTTGTGACAGTTGGAATAGGTTTCACAACTATAATTTTTGTCGGTTGGATTATTCAGTAAGTCAGGTTTGGAAAACTTTTGGCGCCATCACCTCAGGCGTGTCTACTGCTGCCAAGTCTGCAAGTCCTACCAAGACCTGGTAAATACACTGACTGCCAGCAAAGATAAAATGTAAAAAAAGTTCTTTGGCATTTTGAAAGAGAAATCGAAAGAAAGAGAAAGAAAATATAGCAGCCGTCTTTGCAAGGAGAATAATCAAAGGTTCAAATGAATACTTTTAGCTTGCAAGCAAATTACAGAGCCTTGCATTCACAGACATTTCAACTTTTAAAGAGAACACTAAGGCTTTTAAATGCAGGATTTGTAGTGGTACTTAAAAAAAAACAAACCTAGGAAACATGTCAGGTTAAGACTTGTGAAGAAGTTTATAGCAGGATTAGGTTGTAAAACAATAACGAGTTTAAAACACTCCCATAGAGGATTGATAAATACATCAACTAGACTGAGAGATGATGGCAAAGCAGCATTTCTAACACAACTAGACATGCCCATCAACCTAAACTGGCATCCTGGGGCCAGGAGAACTTTATTTGGCAGGTGGGATTTACTGCTCAGATGGGAGAGAGAGTTTTATTTGTGCTCCCTACAATTATGGTCTCCATAGAACAGTGTTGAGTAAAAAGGCACTGCTGAAAGAAAGCAAAAAGACATCCTGTTTGCATTTGCCACAAACCACGGCGAGGAATTAAACCTTTTGGCCGACATACAAAATAGTCTGTGCATAGAAAACTATAACACTTGATGTTAAGTTATACAGCACTCATATTGTAAAACCTCAGGTGGGCTTCATCAAACTGCTGAAGTGATATCCCCCCCACAGGGACAAATAAACTGGCCAGAGATGATTGAAAGGATGGATGGAGCAAAAGAAAGTACTCCTGGAAAAAAACCTGTGAAAAGCAAAATATGTCAGATTTAAGCAGAGACAGAGCCTGAAAATCTGTGTATCAAACACGCACATTTCCATCTTTTAATCTATCATTTACTCACACCTGCAGTTATATTGGATTATAGCGTGACAAGTTGAAAACATGTGTTGCTGTGTGTGTAGTAACACGGTGTTTGTGTTGGAACACATGAAAAGTAAAACAGCAAAGCACAAAAATAAATTCCTGTGACTCAAAAGCCATCTCTGCTATCCCAATAAATTAATCCTTTAGAAGTTTTAATATTTAGCTTCATTAGTTTGTCTAGAATTTAATTAAGAATTCACCATGAACCCCAGTTACTAAAATGCTCTTAAAGAGGCTCTTAGTTTGACATTTGACTGATTTCTCAGTTAAAATTGTGCTAAATCCAGTAAACACAGAATTGCTTAATATCATTGATTGGAATTTTGCTATCGGTAAACATGTTTGCTTTCATCTAAATAAACCTTTTCCTCTACCTTGACTTACAAAGAATAATTAGTGTAAATGTGTTGAGGAACATGAACTAACAATACCTTTTTTTCTGTGTGATGATGTAAGGAACAGGATGTGCCTCTGTCTGCTTTTTTATCTGAGAAAGCAGCTGTTTTATAGTTACAGAAAAACATGTTGTGTAATCACTGCAAAGCCAGATTTGCAAAGATGCATTTTCCACGACCTCTGGCCTTCTTGTTTGTTTTTGCCATGCAAAATTATCAGCAGCAAAGGTTGTCTGCCTTCATTAGTTGAGCAAATGTTGGTTAGTTAGGTCAGAGCTTGTATTTGAATATTTCCACTTGCTTTCCATTTAGATCCTTCAGTAAACGCCTGGTGAATTTAAATGCAAAGAAAGTACCTGGTAGACGTCAGAGCCATGAAGGTATTAGATGCACTAAATCATGCACCAAAATTTAGCACAGAGTTTCTGTCTTTTCACAGTCCTTGTTCTTTATTTTTTATTTTTTGCAATAGTCTAACTTTTTACACTATATAAGAAACCTGCAAAATAAGTGGTAGAATAGTTCCCCCTAGTGCTACAACATGGATTAGCAGTGTGAAAAAGACTGATGTAAAATAGAAAAATCTTTTTCAGCACTATTCAGACTGTTTAGGAACACACACCTTACTGGCAGTGAGTTAGGGAGAAAGAATTAATGTGTGAATCGAGCTCAAATCATGGTCAAACAGATAACTGTAAATACTTCAGTGAAAAACTTTTACACCCTGTTTGTTAAAAGGAGAGCTACTGCAGGTCCTTCAACCCTGCTGCCACCAGACTATAAAATGCAAGACTACAATGGCAATAACTTATAACTTGTGCAATGCATAATGTGCAATTACTATTTAATACCCAGTGCAATAACCCTGCCTTAAAAAAAAGCTGCACTGTATATACTGTATATACTCCCGATGCACCTTTTCTTCCTTTGACATTTTCTTCTTTTTGACTATCTAAGCCAATATACTGAGTAAATTTTTTCACTAATCATCAATCAATCAATCAATCAATCAATCAATTAATCAATCAAGCAAAGTATTGGATAAATTCACCACAAATTCCAATCAGAATATAAATGTTTATTAACAAAAATCATTCCGCTCCAATTAAAAAAACTTGTCTATACTAGTAAAACTCAACTAAACGAGGCTACTATGCATAAAGAAGAAGTAAAAGCATGGGTGAAAACCATAATCAGTGCGATGATGCAATGGGATCACAGTTTAGCAAGGATTTTATGTTTCAGAATCAAAGGTCACCGTACAAAATGTATTACTCTTTAAGGCAAACAGAAACTGAAATATTACAACAAATGTGTGTACAGACATTATTCTGAATTTTTTTTTCTTGGAAATTTGATATCACTACAACTTTTAGTGAAATTACATGACTTAAGGCAAATAGTATGTGTGTTGTTGTGAAGATTAAACTACAAATTGGAAAATATTGCTGTAGCATCTAAACAAAACACATAACCAACTTGTAGCAAAGGACATGTACAACTAGCACGAATCTGTAGATTCTGTCCAGATATTTTCACCACTACTTGATCTTGATTAATCTAGTTTTAGTTCAGTATTATGACAGTGATGATGATGAAATTGGCTGCAAAGAAAAAGTGGAGGACCATGGAGGAATCCTTTCATGAGAGTCTATAAAACAATAAGTAGAAAAGCTGAACATTTATTAAGCACACTGTTACATTTTTAAGAGAGTTCTTTTTTTTTTTTCTACCTATAATCAGAAGATAAAAAAAATTTATATGCCAGTGATGTGTCAGTTATATTCTTCTGGCATCAATATGAAAATACTGACCAGACTTAATTCACTGTAGTTGATAGGTGGACAAATCCCTCGCCAACGATTGGTTGGCAGAATCACAGAAATATATTTGTTAATGTTTTAAATGATATATTATTTTAAATCAACCAAATTTGTTGTTATTACATTTCAATTAAGACATACTGTGGCTATTGGTGCAGTCTTACCGTGACTAAGTGTAAATAATCTGTTCACTCCCTTTGATATGAAAATCGGATCAGTAATCATCTATTTAATTGTTTCTTTCCTAGACAGAGGCCCCTATGGAGCTTGTTTTCTGTTACTGTCATGATGGGTTCTAGAGTAAAGCCCAAAATGCAGAACACACACGGAAACTGGGTAAAAGTTCAACAGAGTTTATTATGGTTCACAAGCACACGATAAAGAATATGATCTGGAACAGGTTCAGGGCTGGTTCACTACAGTCTTGACTGGGACCGGAGACTGTTGGTTAGTAGAGTTTATAAGAAGCTAAGCATCTAGCTTCAGGCTTAGCATGGCAGACCTTGATCTGAGCTTCCAGCTCACTGCAGAGAACAACAGGGAAAATCCAAGTAGGATTCTTCAGGCTGAGCTTCCAGCTCATTGCAGAGAACAACAGGGAACATCCACATAGGATTCTTCAGGGTGAGCTTCCAGCTCATTGCAGAGAACAACAGGGAACATCCACATAGGATTCTTCAGGGTGAGCTTCCAGCTCATTGCAGAGAACAACAGGGAACATCCACATAGGATTCTTCAGGGTGATTCCACATAGGAACCTTCAGGTTGGCTCACCAGGGCAGATTAGCAGGTTAAGCTCTCCTAGAGCTTCAGACCAGACAGGGTTCCAGTGAGGCAGCTCTTCCTGAGCTTCAGACCAGAGACAGGTTTCCAGTGAGACACAGACAAAGGAGGGATTAGAATCTGATCTCACACTAGAGACAACCAAGATTCAATCTGTAACAGAGACTCTGGAAGCTAACCAACTAAGATCAACACTGCGGCGTTGAGGCAAGGTCTGAAGTCAGCTTATATAGGAGAGGTCTTCTGATGAGAGGATTAGCAACAGGTGTGCAGGGAGGTTCCAGCTCCAGAAGACCCACGGCGCACTCTGCTGGAGACAGAGGGTAGTCTACAGATCCCCACAGTAACTCCAACCCTAAGGAAAAACACAGAGCAGAAGAGGATCCTCGGCGCCCTCTGGAGGGCAAGCCTGAGGATCCTAACAGTTACCCTTTCTAACATAGAAAGTATTTATAGATCAGTGCTACTATGTTCGGTTTGTGTGTTTGCTTCTGTTTTCTTGAACCCTCAGCAGATGGCCGCTCACACTGAGCCTGGTTCTGCTTGAGGTTTCTTCCTGTTAAAAGGGAGTTTTCCTCTCCTCTGTCGCTGCATGCATGCTGGATGTGAGGGTGTCAGGACTGCTGTCTGTGTGTTTGTGTTTCTGTGTTTGTCTCCCTTCCTCCACCAGGAGGCGCCTGGTTCTGGTCCGCCTCCTCACACACCTGCTGATGGTTTCCTTGTTAACGGAGTGTTCTTAAGCTGCTGACTGCCACTACTTCGACGCCAGAGTGTTTTCCAGTTTTGGGTACTCTAGCCAAGCTGAGTTTTGCTGAGTCAAACTGAGTTCTAGTCAACTTGAGTTTTAACTTTGTTTTTTGTCTTTGCCTCTCGGCAGGAAGTCATCCGGCAAACTGGATTTTTCGGACCTTCTCTCCCTGGAAGGATTAACCGAGCCTCAAACTTCCACTTTCCCCAAGAGATCCTTTGAGCTTCACACTGAGAAAGGGATTTATCTACACTACACTATGACCCGTTCAAGTACCGCAGGAAATCTGAGTGGCAGTCAGTTTCTCCGTTCACCTATAACAACCGCATTCTGGGTAAACCCTGTTCCGCCCTCCACCGAATCAGACAAACACTGGAACTACAGCACACAGACTGGAGTCAAGGATTCAACAACTTCTCTGAAATCGTGAGTCAGCAACCAAATCCTCTTCTCCAAGTTCACGAGTCAAATTTCCCACTGACCCTGAACTAACCGCTTTGTCTTCCCCTCACTTTTCAGTTCCGGTTGAGCAATAAAACCTGTTAAACCTTTTCAGCAGCCTACCCTAAAGCCGTAGCTTTAGGGTAGGCTGCTATTAGCCGTAGCTTTAAGCTAGGCTGCTTTTAGATTAGTAGGCAGTAATCAAACATATATTTACCGCTAGCTTCTCTTCTTTAAATTCGTCTCTCCCGCACAGTTGTTCGACTGCAGAGTCGCCATCGCGTCCAAGAGGAGTTGAAGGCGAGTTGAACGGGGGACGTCGTCCAGCCATGGATCACGTACCAGCAAAATCCAAACAAAGGAACTGGAGATAAAGTTCTTCTGAGTATAGCTCCTCCAATCACATACGAGGTCATTGTTACCCCGAAATCCCACATACTCCGTCAGCGCTCCGCTCTGCTCCGCCCCGCTGCGCTCCAGACCGCCTGCACAAAGCAAAGCATCCATCCTCCGCTGTGGCTCCAGACCGCTCCGCTCTGAGTTTCTTGGAGATCGTAGAGAGCGTGCGCGAGATGAACCAGGGTTTCCGCGGATCATTAAAAATAATTACAATTCATTCTTTTTTTTTTTTTAATCAAGGCCTTAATTGGCACTAAAATTATTTAAATATGTTTATCGAAGTATTTATAATTCTTTAATAAAAATGCTTGTTATAAAAACAATTTCGTCAGATATATTATATCGCTATTAATTTGCGTGGAACTGATCATAAAGCCGTATGTTCGGAAAGGAAGTTCGAGGCGGAGAAAAAGCTAGAGGATATATATATACGTATATATGTGTGTGTGTGTTTACATACATACAGGAGTCATGGAACTGTGCTTACAGCTCCTTCATATTTCATGTATACTAATAACTTGTGTACATGGTACTTGTTGATGGCATTAAAATAATTTCGGAGCGGAGCAAAAATTAGCTCGGCTCCGTATTTTGTCGGTGACGGACGGAGAAGACGTACGTGGACGGAGACGTGGGAGGAGTAGCGGTGGATGTGGAACAGCTCTCATTGATTTCCATGAGAGACAAGCGCTCCGCACGACATACGTCAGCGGGGCGGAGCGGAGCGGAGCGCTGACGGAGTATGTGGAATCTGGGGGTTATACAGAAGGACTCGCGAGATTAGCTGCGTCTATCATGTTTTTTTGTTTTGTTTTTTTTTTTGCTTTATTGGCAATTCCGTGTAACAATACAGAGTAATTCAAACATCAAACAAAGATACACAGCAGTTGGTGACATTATAACTTTAAAAAAAATTAGACATATAATGTAAAAATGAATAAAAATAAAACAAGGGAAACAAACATATAAATAAATAAACAAATAAATAAAATAAACATAAAATAATAATAGCTAGGGGTTTACATTGAGTTTATGGTCATTTAACTTTTTGTAGCTTCCTGTCCTAAACAGTCTTTAAGGAAACATATTAGAAGATGCAATATTGTATATGTGAGAGAGGAGTTGCTGTAAAACTATGGTTTACCACAGATTTAAAACTAGTAATAGCATAAAGAAATATTGAAATCATCTCACTCATTTCTTGAAACTTTTCCACTTAAGTAATTGTGAATTGAGCATATTAACAGACAAATTTTATTTTTTATCTTAAATGCAATTTTTTTTTAAATAATTACTGCTCTAAATGTATTGCTCCGTCAGCTAAAGATCTGTTTTGGTCTCTATACTTTAATTAAATAAATCAATTCAAGCTAAAATGTAAGAGTCTATACTGAGCCTGATCTCTTTGTATCAGAGATTTTCTTACCTTTTAGAAAAATGTCACTTGGGGTAAAACTCCCCCTGCAACCCTGATTTGCATTTGTATAGCTCACAGCATTTTCATTTACATGTTAAAGCCTCCCCTAGAATTCCATGGGGGGGAGGCATGGGGGGAACACTGCATAAGAAAGTCCACGTCAATTTCTGACAATTTACGGGAGTTTTCGGCGAAGCCTGCAAATTACCGTAAACTGCCGTTAACCTGAACTTCCACGACAATCTACAGTGCCGCATATTGACGAAAATCCCACTTTTCATGCGGTGCCTGTTTGGTCTTCTGCATTTGGGTCTGAACCTTAGTAAAATCATGACACAGGGAATGCTGTAGAGTCAATGAAACAACCAAATGTCTACTGTCACTACATGTCCATCCAGTTGAAATGAATCCTGCAAGTCAATGACTCAAAGTCATCTGGCTTTCTTTATATAGAAAACTTCTAATCTTTTTCTATGCTTTTATTGAATGATTCTATAAAGTACCTTGAGAGAACATGTATTGTGAATCAGTGTTATACACTGTCAATAAAATGAATTTAGGTCGATATAACTGAACTGACCATCCTGGGGTCAGTAAACTGTGTCTACGTGCAGTTGCCATAGCTGTTAGGAAAATTGCTCTCTCATTAAGTCTGAAATTCCCCAGACTTTATTGCATTTTACTGTTTCAGATGAATAACTGAAATGCAGACCAAGCTTCACAGTTTATTGAGGTAAAGCAAACCCAACTTTTTAATTATTGAAGCTGCATTTAAAAACCTTTATGATTCAAATTAGCAGAGTTTAGTGATTGCTGGAAGTCATTTGCTTTTTGTTATGTTCCATTTTTCCAATGGCTCTAAAGGACTTTGCATTGTAAAATGAATCCTGAACTTCAACATTCTGCATGCTTTAATCTATAAACCAACACTGTATTTTTTTTGTGAGGGATTGCATTTGAGTCAATGAGCCGATGCAATCAACTTTTTTTCCTTAGATAGAAAACTTTGAATCACTTTGACTGGAGATGCCTTGAGATGACATGTGTTGTGAATTGATGCTATATAAATAAAATGAATTGAATTATTTGTTGAACAGGTTGATGTAGCGTATCGTGTACTGCTTAACTACTGGTGCTAAATGTAAAAGAAATAACACCTTGATGAAAGGGAAAGAATGTGCAATGTTAGTTTTAAAACCCTGTTTTGATGATCAGGAATCTTTCTAAACTGACTAAAGTGTCCTTCAATCAGCTATCGGACTGATTAAAGCTACATGAGTGAGGACAGATGAAGGGAAAAGTTCATCACTCTCTCGCAGCTTAAAGTAGGCTACTGTAGAAACAGAAAATGTATGACAGAAAATCTAAGCAGTTTTGAATCAATCCCCTTTAAAAACTTGGTAAACCTTAAAAATGGATTAATGCCAGTTTATCTACCTGCTTCCATTGCTCTACAGCAGATGCCATCTGCCCCGCAATGCACCCAGGCTTGCAGCACATGGAAGAAACAAAAACATTCAGTACCATGCAATCATCCTACAGCAAACAACCCAGCCACAGCCCTGGGTTTAGGCTGAGACTTAGACATCTTTTATTGTCATTTTGTATACAAACAGTGTATACAAAACGAAATTTTGTTCCTCCAGTGTCATACCTCACAGCACTGGGTACCCATAAGACTGTACCCTTCATACACATTGGTTCACACTGACGACTCATATCTGCTGTACCAAGCAAACAGAAAACTGTCTGAATGTGAGGAGATCCTGAACTTTAAAAAGACCAATGAGGCCATTAGACTTAGACAACTTTTATTGTCATTTTGTACACACAGAGTGTATGCAAAACGAAATTTTGTTTTGTGCAGCTGTCCTCACGTTTCCGTTTCTTAAAGTGCAGCAGTGATCAAATGTAAACAGTGTTGGAGAAAAAAGCATGGTGCAAAAATCCATTGATATGGAAGCTCAGAGCATTAATATATATGGTGAAAATATGCATTGTTTTGGTTTGGTGTTAACAGTGTGATAAAGAGTCTGTGACATGATTTAGAGTTTTCTCAACAGTTCAGCTGTTTGATGGCAGTGGGGAAGAAGCTGTTGAAGAATCTGCTGGCCCTGCATGGAATGCTGCAAAGCCTCTTCCCAGAGGGCAGCAGGGAGATGAGTCCATGGTGGGGGTTTTGAGGGATCATTGATGATGTTATGGACTCGGGACACGCAGCACTGTGCACCCTACTTTCTTAGCAGGAAGCCTCCTACAGTGTCATACCTCACAGCACTGGGTACCCTTAAGACTGTACCCTTCATACACCTTGGTTGCCACTGACGACTCATATCTGCTGTACCAAGCAAACAGAAAATGAGAGATCACTTGCTGGGACCACTTAAAAGACATGCAAGCTGATCCTGATTGGTCTTTTAAAAAGACCAATGAGGCCATCTTTTTAGACTTAGACAGCTTTTAAATCAATCAATCAAGTTGAGAAGGACCCATCACAACAAAGCTCAGGAAAAGAATAAGTCAAAATGTAAATTGATAGAAATTTATGGTTTTGAAATTTAAATGTAATGTCAGCATATCACCGCTAGGTGGCAATATATATTACTTTACAGCAAAATTCAGGAATCTTTGCACATCTGGGTTCGACTTGTTTCACATCAGTGACTGTTATATATCCAGAATTTCAAACCGTTCCATCAAATGAAATTAGATTAGTTGAAGCAGAAAAAAAACGATCAAAATAAATCTGTGAAAAAAAGCTTTGAGGTTTATAATTCTACTTAAACAATGTAAATTGCTCAAAATGTGGCACAGTTTAAAAATACGCACAGGATGTCTGGCAAAACCTCTCGTCCAATGGGATCAGTTTTGCGCCTTGGAGATTGTGTGGCCGGTGTAGAGGTGGTCTTTTTATGACACAGCAGATGAGGACTGCAGACCTGTGAGAGCCAGTGCCAGAGGGGCTGTGATTGGGACTATAGCGCCTCTTTATTTGACTCAAACTGGGCATAAAGCGCTCTGATGTCTCTGCGCTCATGTCGAGACTTTCCCTGAAGGTCCCACTGCCGTGAACAAATGAGCCATCAGAGAACTCTGTCAGAGAAAGCTTCTGGAACCGGTGAAGTTATGTGGCTTTTATTCTTTCTCTCAGTGGCGTTTTCAGCCGCGCAGGAATCAGGCACGCAGGTCAGGAATGATGACATCCCGGAGGGCGCATCCACCCTGGCTTTTGTTTTCGATGTTACCGGTTCCATGTACGACGACCTGGTCCAGGTCATCGAGGGAGCTTCAAAGATTTTGGAAACATCTCTGAGCCGACCGAAGAGACCGCTGTATAACTTCGCTCTGGTGCCCTTTCATGACCCAGGTAATGCAGATAACAGAGAACAGATGCCCACTTAAATCTGTCCTGCTTCTTTATGTTTCAGACTTTTCTTACTCTGCAAATCTAATCGTAGAGAAAAATGTCTATTAAACGATTTTCAGTAGTCAGGAAAAAAAAAAAATTATATATATATATATTTGTGTTTTTTTTCTTCAAATAGTTTATATGGAAACAAGGAAGTTTCAACAACAGATCTCTGTATCCTGATGGAAGTTTGTACGGAAGAGGATTAGGTCCACTGGAAAATAAAGTTTACTGATTTTAAAATTATATTTCAATTTAGTATGGTAAAAAAGCCAGAATTCTGACTTTAATCTCAGAATTCTGACTTTAATCTCAGAATTCTGACTTTTTTCTAAGAATTCTGAGATTAAAGTCAGAATTCTGAAATAAAAGTCAGAATTCTGAGATTAAAGTCAGAATTCTGAAATAAAAGTCAGAATTATGAGATCAAAGTCAGAATTCTGACTTTAATCTCAGAATTCTGAGAAAAAATTCAGAATTCTGACTTTTTTCCCCCCATGTTAAACTGAAATGAAATTTAAAAATCCGTTAACTTTTGTTTTTTTTTTCATTGGCCCTAATCCTCTTCCGTAAGTTTGGGATAAAACAGAAATAGTTCAAATTTGTACCATTTGACAGTTTCCTTTTTTTGTTGTTGCAGCTTTTCAAAAGTGCTTTACACTGAAAATCCCAAAGCATTGTTTCTTTTCTCTTGCCTTGACCATACAAAATTAAAAAAGTTTGTGTTTCATTTAAAAAAAAAAACAAAAAAAAATCTTTCACTTGTATTACTTGTTGTTGTTTAGAGACTAGTTATAAATATTCCAAAACAAACAATAAATGTCCTTGATTATTTAATATAGGCTCATCCAGTTCACATATCATATCTGTCATTCATATTAAAAATGCCACAACTCATAATAAAAAAATTAAACAACTGACCTAAAACCTCCCTGTTATTTTTCATGACTCATCAAACATGCAGATGACAATACCCAACAAAGTAAATAGAATTTTATAATACTCAAAATATTTTAGAATTTGGAGCTTGATAAAAAGAACAGATTATTTGTCCTTAATATTTGATATTTTTACTGGTGACTGAGGTGTTATTTGTAGTTCAAACAAAAAAGGCCAGAAATGTGGGAGATGAAGTATTTTTTTGTTGTTGCAGTCAGTCTTTTAAATTTGTGAATGTTCCTCACACCTCGTGTTTAGCAGGTAATCTGGTGGATCTAGTCTCAGTGTGCAGATGTTAGGGCTGACAGCCTCTTTCATTAGCATTCCATCAGGGGTGAGTGCGAGGCTCTTGGTTTTGTAACGCAGCTTGATGATTGTCATCACCTTTAGAGTGCTCTGTCATTCTGGACGGTAATGTCTAGACAATATATCATTGCGTCATTTAACGTCAACAAAGACCCCCAGGTCAGAACTGGCCGTCAGTTAGAAGAACATTCATTGCAACAAATTCTGTGGTTAAGTTTAATTTTATTGGAATGTTTTCAATTTTCTAAAGAAAATACCTGGAAAAGAAAGAAAATATCTGGAAAAAACTGCATAATAAATAATTGTGTATATTAATCTAAACAAGAAGGGTTGTTGAAGACCTCACTTTGGTTTAAAAACAGTCAGTTTGTACCTATTACAACTGGCCTGTAGATTTAATCGGTGACACCTTGGATTTTTGGTGTAACTCTGATGTATTTCTTTATGTATTTATGTATATAGGAGTTATTTGCATAGCTCATACCCTTTAAAACTTTTTTTTTTGTTATAATCAAAAACTCTTAATATTTTTATTAGGAATTTACACAGGAATATACACAACATATGTCCTAAGCATGAAGGGGAAGGAAAAGGATACAACTTTCCACATGTTTTGGTTTCATAAATCTAATTTATAAAATCTGTTTTGGATAGCAACGCAGCAACTAAAATCTAGTTCAATCAACTGCCAGCCTGTGTGTAAGCTAATACCAGTATGCAGATCTTCCATTAAGTCCTCAGAGGTCTGTAAGGAAACATTGAATAAGACCAGGGAACACGACAGGACTAAAGGTGATGAAGTTGATGAGACATTTATTAGTTGCACACTTTAAGAAGGAGAATGAGAAAAGGAGAAAAAATACATCTCATTAAATACAAACCTGATAGGGAACACAGGAGACATGTTGGAGAGGGTGCTATTGCCAAACGAGAACAAAATGTGATGCTTCGACTTGCATACTGAAACATATTTGGCTGCATACTTACATCATGCATCGTCTTGGACATAGCAGGCCCCAAAAGGTAACCAGGAAACATGATGGTGGCGGTACCATAATATGGAAAGCTTTCTTTAGCAGAGACGGGAAAGCTATTATGAATTAATGAGAAGATGAAGGGAGCTAAATACAAGAAACTGCTGGAAAAAAAAGATAATATTGCAGTTTGGAAAGACTTAAAACTGGATTTGAGGTTCACCTCCCAACAGGAGAAAAACTCTAAAGGGCTGGTTATACTCCAGCAGCAGTGTGTGGCTTTGAGCTTGTCGCAGGTATGATGCAGATGTTTATGATTTATGCCCAATTTTGAAGCGTGGTCCGCGCTATGTTATGCCACGCAAGAGCGATCTAGCTGTGGGTCTAGATAAGGCCGAGGAGCTGAGGAAGTGGAAAAAAAGGAGCAAGTTTGTGCGACAACTGAGGGGCGAAAAACAGCGGGGATCCAGGTGGAAAAAGGGTCCCAGCGTTCTCGCGCACCTCGCTCTTCTAGCTGGTCCATCTTCATGAGTCGTTTTCCATAATGGCGGTCATACAAACAAAACAAGCCGGTAAGGTACCAAACAGGAAATACGCATAGAGGAGAGCGGATGTAGATTCGACCAATCAGAGGCCTCCTGTCTGCAGTGACCCAAAATTTAGGAGAGGTGCCCCAGAGTGTCTGCGGACGGGGTACCTCTGACTATAAATCAGCCTTAAATCCAATAAAGCTTTAAAATTGATGTTTTGTCGAAGCTATCCGTGCATTCTGATTGAGCTACAGGTATTTCTGCAAAGAAGACCTGGTTAACCTTCTGTATGCATTGAGACAACCAAATGACTTGTGGCTATGAAAGTATTGACTCAGAGGGACTGAATACATACAGACACGTCATACTTTTTAAGAGCTAATATGTTAAAATACTTTAAATATATTGCGTAAAATACCTCAGAGTTTTAATACAATAACAAAATGAATGCAAAGCCTTATTAAGGCACTCTAAAGCAGAGCAGAATATACAGTTTTAACTGAATTTGATAATTTCTCCAGGGTGCGGGCTATTTAGTAAAATAAATATACTATTCACACCTAAAGTAAAAATTACCGTAATTGATCAAAGTAAAAGCTATAAATCAGTTTAATATCTACCAATGTATTGTAGCTTTCATCTTAAATAGCTTTATTACTGTTAGTGTAAGCAGTGTTGTGCCTGAACGCGTTCATTGAACGAAAGTTCATGAACTCGTTCATATTTTGGGCGAACGTGAACTGAACGTACTGCATTACTGCCTGATGAACGTTATTGTGAACTCGTTCATTCTGGTGTCTGTGAACGGCACGCTCTCTCAGTTCAACTCCGTTCAATAAGTTGCCAGATTTCTATAGAGTCCTCCAGGCGAAACCCCGGCTAAATCACACTGTAAACAGGCCTTAATATGTAGCGGGAAAAACACCCAATCTGGCAACACCAGCTACCAGTGTCGTAGCCTACAGCCACGTGCGTCATCAAAACAAAATGCAGCGTGGAAGCCACAGCAGCATGGAGGCGACCGTGGATGCGACAAAGCAGCAGTATGATCACTTAAAACAGTTTTATGACCAGGTGGTCGGTGAGGATGATGGCAACAATCTTACATTTCTCTGCAAACTTTGCCCGCCGGCTTTCAGTTAAAAAATCCGCACTTAAACCTGCCTGGTATAATTTTCCAGTATTCCTTTTTAGTATGTACTGAAATGGAATTTCAAATGGAAAAAAATATAAAAATTTAAAAAACATTTGCACCTTAAAGACTACTTTCCTGTTTTTCTTTTAATAATTCCTGATAAAAAAGACCATTCAAGCAGCACATTTTTCCTGATGTTTTTGAGAATATACTGTAGGGGTGAAAGCTGCAGCTGCTACTAGTGTGAAGTGAATGGACAGCAACAAAGCGTTAAAGCAACAATGGGGAAATGCTGTCCCCTCAATGCTAATGTAAACCCTGGTTGGATAAGGATTCAAAACTGGATATGAAGATGAAATCTGACGCACAGTTTCAGTGTTACAACTGATAAAATAATTGCTGTCTGTGGTTCTACAGTAGGCTATAGTGTAATGGAGCAATATATGAAGAAAAAAACTAGTTCATTTTTTGGAACTGTGAACTTAGTTCAAAATTTTGAATTCTGAACTATGAACTGAACTAGTTCATTTTAAAATGTGTGAACTGAACTTTGCACTAGTTCACGTAGAAAGAGAACTTTACCAACACTGAGTGTAAGTCCCCCTAGCTGCTTAAGGAGATTATTTAAAATACTAAGCAGTAGAAAATAAATTAATGCACAGATGATCTATGAGGAGAAGACACAAATTCCTCAACCAGATGGTTTTTCTCTGCTTGTTTTTAGCATATCATTTTTTCCCCGCCCAATCACATATCTTTAATAATTGATCTATGAGTGCTCTTCTTAAGATACTAGTCACAAATATGGAATTTATTAAACATTGTATGAATGTGGATTTCAGTATTAGTGCATTACGATATGACAGAGGAGCAGCAATGTCTTAGATATATCAACAGAAATGGGAAAAAAGAGGGAAATTATTTTAGTGCTGTGTGTGACTTTGCTAGGATTTTACAAACCTGAATTGTTTCTGTCTCTGGAAGCTATAAGATTATTTTCTCACAATAAGTTCCAGCAACATGAGCTTGAGCTTTTTAAACTTTACAGCTGTGTGTTTGTCCTTCACTAATAAGTGACGTTTGTTTGCTTCTGAAGATGGTTGAGGATGTCAGAGGGAACCCTCCCCAGGGAGTTTAGGAATGATTAGCTGAGCAGGGGTAGCTAAACATTTTTCCAAATGTTTTCTTGACCCCGGATCTCGGCCTTCCCCTCAGTCCCTTTCCAACGTTCCAGATCCTCAGAAAAACTCTGTTTTGTTTTCATTATTAATGCCACAGATCTCTTTTATATCCGTTTCCTCCAGCTCAGTGTGATAACACAGTCTCTGCTGTTTGAACTGGCTGCTTATAAAATCAGAACTTCTTTTATTTACGCTGCAGTCGGATGTGTTTTTTTTAGTTTCTATGAGCGTCTGTATGAAGCAAAAGTGTGAGGATGACGCCTGGATATTGGGGTCAGGCCTGTAAGGGAAGATAATCAGGAAGTTTCCCCTCAACCCTCCATCCTGCAGGAAGAAAAAGGAAAGAGTAGGAATGGGATTGCTTCAAAACATTGTTTACTAACACACAGGCCTGCAGCACTGCAGAAATATTAATACAACAGTAACCTAATAAACCTTTTTTTTCATTGATATATTAAATGATGATGCAATATTGTCAGTTATTAGGTCTAAAAAGCTGCTGTTAATGGAACCTGCATTGTGGATACAGTCATATTGAGTTAATATTATTGTAGTACCTCATTTAACTAAGCAAAGTGTCATGATTATATTAAGGTCTGACCCCAAGATGCAGAAGACCAAACAGAGAGACCAGGGAAAAGTTTAAACAGGTTTATTTTAGGAATAATGTGATGAAACCAGTTCTGCTCAGAGTAGAAAGATATGAATCCAGTGCTGCTCTGAGCACTGCTCAACAGGGACTGAAGGTGAGGGGAAGACACTGCAGTTAGTTCAGGCTCAGTGGGAAATTTAAATCTTAGGTTTAGAATTGGAGGAAAAGGTTGCAGACTCACTTCTCCAGGGAAAAAATTCCTTTATGGAATCCAAACTGAGAGGATTGTACCAGAGATTGTCTTGCTTGGTGATGGGTGGACTGGGTTACTCAGACTGCGGTTGTTCCTTGGTGAATGGAGAAGCTTACTGTCACTCAGATTTCCCGCAGTACTAGAACGGGCTGAAGTGCAGAAGAAACCTTTGCTTGGTGTGAAGCTCAAAGGACTTTGGAAAAGTTGATCCAATCTTCCTGTTTGGAGTGAACGGAGAAGCTGACTGCGACTCTGATTTCCTGCGGTACTTGAACGGGCCGCAGTGCAGATGAAACCTTTGCTTGGTGTGAAGCTCAAACGACCTCTTGGGGAAAGTGGGTCCAAACTTCCTGTTTGGAATCCCAGCTCAGTTAGAAGCTCAGTTGAACCTTCCAGAGAGAGAGGGACCGAACAAATTCAGTTTGCAGGATGACTTCCTGCCGAGAGGCAAAGACAAAAACAAAGTTAAGACTCAGGCTGACAAAAACTCAGTTTGACTCAGAAAAAACTCAGCTTGGCTAGAGAATCCGAAACTGACAAACAAAAACTCAGGTTAGACTCTGCTTAACTAAGCATGGCTAGAGTGCCCAGTATTGGCAAAACAAAGACTTAGGTTAGACTCTGCTAAACTAAGCATGGTTAGAGTACCCTGTATTGGCAAACACTCTGACGCCGAGGTAGTGGCAGTCAGCAGCTTAAGAACACTCCACAGGTAATGAGGCAATGAGCTGCAGGTGTGCAGGGAGACCCAATGAGGATTGAGCACCACCTGGTGGAGGAGGAAAGGAAACACAAAAACAGACCACACAAACTGGATTCCTGACACAAAGCACAGACTGTTTTCAAACATCTATTTGAGTTAATAACGAGGATTTCCTAACCCATTAGAACACATCTTGATACAGAATGTGGGCATTATGAAAAGTATGTTTACCATCTGCTTAAAATTTGTGACATTTAGGCGGTTTTAATCTGACAAATTACCGTTATTAGAGTCTGTATTTGAATTTAGTGTTAAAAAATAACTTTTAGGTACAATAACAGCTGCAAGTCCTTTAGAGTGTGTCGCACTCAGCTCTCCACATCTAAAAAAAGATCAATCAGATTAAAAAGTCTCTCAATATTAAAGTTAAGTCTGCCAAAGATTCTTATTTGGATTTAGGTTCAGACTTTCACTTGACCAATTAAAAAAAATTATGATGTTGTTACCTGAACTATTCTCTTGTAGCTGTTTCTGTGTCTCTAAGAATTAATTTTATTCCATTATTGTTGCAAGCAAAGAACACACGTTTTGTGTATTGGCATAAATATGGTGGCATCACTCCCTTTTACTTTCTGGATGGTGCATTCGGTCAGCCTCTGTATATTCAACACAGATAGGGAGGCCCCCCCTTACGTATATTTCTTCTCCTTCTGCTACTCGATCATAACAAGCTTCGCTGTTGGACTAAAAGAGTCAAAGCTGTCCTCTTCAGAAATTATCTTACCTGACTTATCTGTTGTTTCTATGGTTACTCTCTCTTTACATGTCCTGTAGTTTTGAATCAAAGTCTTAGTGGGCTGCAGGTGTTATATTTTACAATGATGGATTGAATAGTGCCTCACATGTTTTATAATCTAAACATATTTTAATATAACTTAACCTTAGACTTAAAGTTGTGCTTCAAAGTTTACATACGCTTCCATTCAAGACGAATTGTAATTGATAAAAGCTATAATAAATAAAGATGATAAAAATGGAAATGATGACATTGATTTTGAATATATAGATGTACTTCAATTCAATTAAATTCAGTTTATGTAGCGCCAATTCACAACATATGTCATCTCAAGTCACTTTACAATTCAACCAGATCATCCAGTCAAATTGATTCAAATTTATTTATCTAAGGAAAAACCAGTTGATTGTATCGACTCATTGACTCGAACACAATGCCTCAAACCAAGCATGCTTGTAGCGACAGTGGAGAAGAAAAACTCTCTTTAAACAGGTAGAAACCTCTGTTTTTTTAATTAATTATTCAAAATCAATATTTTACTTTACTAAATTATCATTTTGTATATTTCTATTTACTATCATCTTTTTCTGTTTTATGTTATTTGAATTACTAGTGTAAATTTATCATTTTCTTTCATGGGAGGACATTTCTAAGCAAATCTGTATCTGCAGCGTTCTTTGCTCTGCATAATACTGTGTTTACTGTTACTCTCCAACTTAACTGAGGCCCTTCCAAAGCAGGCAGATTTACACTGAGATTACATCCCACTCAGGTGTACAAATTACATCATCTCTGGTGGTAATTGTTTGTTATTTAGGGGTAAGAGGGCAAAGGGGAGGGATACCAGTGCTTTAAATATTTTCTGATTTACAAAACTTTGAGAGTTAGCTGAAAGGATTAGGATGAATACTCGAAATACCTTGATAGAAGGATTCGGTTGTTACATTTTTCTTCTTTAAACCTAGTGGAAGCAGGAAGGATGAAGATAGCTATTGTTAATACTTAACTTACCTTCGTTTATATGTAAGCTTTCTTGTTTTTCTTGACAGGATAGAAATCCCCCAAAAAATGTCTGCTTAGAAGTACAGATGAGCATGAGCTCATGTCAAGACATAAATGAAATCCACTGTCAAGTCAACAGCTTGGATTTATTGGATGGAGATTTGCTGTTTGCTTCAGCTTTGTGGCGTAGAAACCTGTTCGTCTCACTTGAAAGACTGCTTGTCTAAAGTTTTCCTGCCAGTTGTCATTAGTAAGAGGTTGAGGAGTGGCTGAGGAGTGATGAGAGGGGAAGGCAGAATAGGTTGTACCTTCTCTGTAAGATCAAAGGCTCTCATCTCAAAGCTTCCTTTGTTGGTTTCCAGCGTTTTTTCCTAAAAGTTCAATTTTTCTTTGTTTCTTTCTCTTCAGAGCTTTTCATTTTTTGTCTTAACCACTCCGCCTGTGTGAGATTACAAGGAGCCTGTATTTAGCTGGACAGAGTCAGTAATGATGCTATTAGACAGGAATGTTAAAAGAGAGAGGTGGAGATTTTGGAGTTGAGAAAAAGAGAAATGGATGTTGTCTTTTTGTTGTCTTTTTGATATACTCTGGAACTTTTTTGAATGTAATGTATCTTTTATAGTTAGCCAAGGTGAAATAAATGCAATCTTTATTACTTATTTAAAAAGATTGACACATTGGGTTACAGGTGTGTGTTGGTTTGAGCCTGAAACTTTAAAAACAAAACAATAATGGAAGAAAATCCATGTAGAATAAGTAACTGTTTTCCTGCTGATGATTGAGCCTAAAGTTTTGAGGTTCTATTAGTCCAGTGGACCTTCAGATTTTCTCTGAGGCCATAATCTGTTTTACTGTTTTTGTTTTTACAGTTTTTGATAGATGTTTAAGAAAGAAAAAATTATATAAAATATTACGATATTACAAGTAAACAAGAATATTTTTGTAGCACAATTCAGTACAAAAATGATTAAAAGTTGCGACAGACTGGCGACCTGTCCAGGGTGTACCCCACCGCTCGCCCCTAGACTGCCGGAGATAGGCACTGGCCCCACAGCGACCCTGTCAAGGACTAAGCAGGAGAGAATAGATGGATGGACAGGACAATAAAAGCAAGTAAAGATAAAAAACATCATTAAAACAAATAATATTTAATAGACCATTTGCTTATTCAAAGTCTGCCCAATCAATCTATAAAGCCAGGCATACACTGTATGATATCTTCAATCGTTGCACTCGGTTACAGCTCAAACTGTATGATGAAACTGCAGGGTTTAAAAGTTCACAGCTTACGATGTATGTTCTTAAACTGTGGGGCCCGACTGAAAAACGCACGTCGGACTTGCCGCCAAGAGAGGGTGCTTGTTGGACTGTACTGCTTAAACAGCAGGATTTGGTCACAAACACATAATGAGGGCCGACTGACTTTCAAACATGTTCGATTTTCTCCTGACCTTACGATTCCTGAACGGGAGGTGGTCATGAGAGGCTAATCGCCCCTTGTTATCCCCTTTATACAACATGGCGCAGGATGCACAATGAGGCTGAAACTGGGCTCAATCCAAAAAATTCTCACACAACTTAAGAATCGGCCTGAAAAGGGCAAAAACTCTAACAGTATATGCCCACCTTAAAGTAACAAATATTTATACGGGCTGACAATATTCCCTCAATTACAGAACAGAAATTAAAAGAACATTAAAAATCACTTAAGGCATGAGGTTATCCAAGCTGGGTGATTTTTAAAATCGGTCAAAACAACTAGCAGGGACAATAAAACCACAGCTAACAGAGGAGAAAACAGAGAGACAAAATTATTGTAATTTGATAGACGTTAGGAATTCCTGAAAAACTCAGAATTTTCTCCAAACACAACATAGCTGTAATTTCTAACCTGGCAACACACTCAGAAAAAAACTGGTTCATCCTAAAGATGGGACTGCCAAGCCTAAGCTGAGCAGTGTTGTTTATGCTATCCAGTGCAGTCAGGACTGTAAAGCCTCCTATATTGGAGAAACCAAACACCAACTACACAAACATGGCCCAGCATAGGAGAGCCAAGAACAAAGGACACATCTTTGAAGACCAAAGGGGATTGCCTTTGAGTCAATGAGTCAATGAATAAACTGTTTTTTCTTGACTGCATGATCTGGTTGAATTGTAAAGTGCCTTGAGATGACGTGTTGTAGGGCTGGGCGATATAGAAAAAAAGCTTATCGATAAAAAAAAAATGCATATCGATAATTATTGAAAAGATTTGAAACCATATTTTATGTGCAGCTCTGCCTGGACTTTTTATGATATTGCTAAATGATTTAATTTTAATAAAGAACACAAACACAGACTTCGAATTAAATCTTTATTTAACCAACCTTTTTAACCATAACAGAATTGTTTTAAAGAAAAATAACTTAAGAAAATAACGCATTCTTCTAAGCTTAGTTTCCTGCTTTAACTTGAGTTATTACTTTGAAGTTGCTGGCCCCTCAGCATTTTTCTCTCAATTGTTAGAACTACGTGGGAAACTGTCCAAAACTGAATATATATATATATTTTCCCGAAATTCCCGAATATTCCTCGGAGGCGATGCACAGACGCGCCGGGGCCTACACAGCTCATACTCCTGCAGGTGTGAGCGGCTGAGATGATAAAAAAAAGTTGGTTGTGTTATCAGACTTCGTTTTCACTGGTTCCCGACACATTTTACAGATGACTGTGGTTTGTTTTTTGTCCGACTTGCCATGACCGAAATACTGCCAGACTGCCGACCTACAAAAACCCTTCTTTGGAACAATTTCCTCCGCCTCTCCTGCTGCGACATCTTCATGTGCTCTGTGTTGTGGTTTGAGAGGGTGGCGCATGGTGACGGCGTGCCTGGTTCCACGATTGTGATTGGTTGGGAGGAAGTAGTGACTAGCATAAACCTACATGCTAGGCTACAATGAGAAGGAAGGAAAACTGCGTTTCTTTATCAAACTTTTATCGACTCTCTTTTTTTCTATTGCGCCACATGTCTATCGATCGATATATATCGTTATTGAATCATCGCCCAGCCCTAACGTGTTGTGAATTGCCACTATATAATTAAACTGAATTGAATTTAAAGATTTACATTTTGACAGAGAGGACAGATTATTTGAAAGAGGGGTCAAGGAAGCCTTTTTAAAAAGAGAAAAAAACATCACTGAACAGAGTAGCATGATTGCTTTTTTCAGCTTTCAAGCATTTACAATTCAGTTATGGAACCTAGGGCTGGGCGATAATTCAATAACGATATATATCGATCGATAGACGTGTGGCGCAATAGAAAAAAACAGTGTCGACAAAAGTTCGATAAAGAAACGTAGTTTTCCTTCCTTCTCATTGTAGCCTAGTATGTAGGTTTATGCTAGTCACTACCTTCTCCCAACCAATCGCAATCGCGGACCCAGGCACGCCGTCACAAAGCGCCGCCCTCTCAAACCACAACACAGAGCACATGAAGATGTCGCAGCAAGGAGAGGCGAAGGAAATTGTTCCAAATAAGGGTTTTTGTAGTTCACCAGTTAGGCAGTATTTCGGTCATGGCAAATCGGACAAAAAACAAGCCACAGTCCAGACATGTTCACAAGTCATTTTTTGCAAGTCCAAGTCAAGTCTCAAGTCTTGAGAAGGCCTGTCGCAATAATCAATTAATCGCACAAAAAATTCTAATCACTTGATTAATTAAAAAAAGTGCAATAATTTTCGTGCTTGCTTGTTTCTCCTTGTGTTTTCATCTCCGTCACTGAGACGGTATAGCTTAAAGGTCGCTATTATATCTACGGAATGATCATTATCTTGAACTGCTAAATGAAAAATACAATTAAAAAAAGCACACACACAAAATGTTTTTCCAGATAAATTTTGCATTTTTAGTTTTTTTTCTTTCAAAAAAAACTATTTTCCTACAGTATTTACCTGACATTTGTGCTGATGAAGGTTCTCAGTCATTTGTGGTTGACATTTGTGGTTACAACTTTTTCTAGTTTTAGCAGTAAATGTCTGCTCTTTTATTTTTAAATGAAAATGAGGACTGTGGGAAAAAAAAACAATCACAATCCTGCCTTTTATTAATACATAGCCCTAATGGAACCCATTCCAAAGAAATAAGTACATAAGTACTCTTATTATTATTTAAAAGACCAATCACATAGCCCATGTACAACTTAAGACCCAACAATCCGATTGGAAGCTTTTTGATCTGCATCAGATTAGGAAAGTGTGCAGGACAATGGAGCTCCATGCTGCTTAAATACCTCAGTGCTCCAACTAGAGTTGCTCTGGTGCAAGCTGTCAGAACTGACAGAATTGACTTCTGAATAGATGTCAAAATGTCTTCAAAAATGTAAGCAAAAGTCGGGTTGCCTTCCTATTTAAGCCTGTTTATGGTTGCTATGACCCAGATGACTGAGAATTTACGCAGGCATACTCCTTGCAAGTTGCTCTTCTCACATATGTAACTTCAGAAGTTTGGATCTGTCACTGAATGAGTCATGTGACCCAAAGCTTTTCTTTACAGTATTGCGAGTTTCCCTTAACACCAGAGCTAACTAAGCTAAAAGGTGTTGTTTAGCAACAAAGCAGATATGACCCTTACTTGATGAGACATAATTTTGTTTCCCTGATGTATTATTTAGTCTAAAGAGGTGAATGTGGCCCTCTCAATGTGTTGGTCCAAACTGATCTGCTGTCAGATTTCAAAACACCCAAGGGAGACTGTTACACTTGGCAGTGCAATGTCGACAGTTGGTATCGGGGAACTAAACCTAGAGTTAAAAGTTACCTGCAAATGTCAATTAGTGCAAAGTGGCTTATGGATGGCAAATTCAATGCTATGAAGTGGCCAGTGCAAATTTTATTCATGGAAAGATCCCAGCCTTTCATAAGAAATGTATCTGCCAAGCTAAAAAGCTATGTTAGACCAAATCAGCGTAAAAACCTGACTGTTACATCATGCCGTCAGGTGAATGGGCCAAAATTTCCAGAAAACAGTTATTAAATTGTCAATTGAAGGCAATATTTCAATATTTTTCTTGTACCTTATTAACTTCAGTGCTTACACAGTTTTTTTCACTGCGGGACTCATAAGGGACTCATTTGATTTACATAGGCCTATAGGCCTAATTCCAAAGGTAAGTATCCATAAGATTTGGTATTGCATGACCTCATTCTGGCTCTGGCTCCTAAGGCTGCTTTCTCACTGTAAGCTTCTCTGGCATATTCAAGTTAAAACATATGTTAGTTTTGAGCAGCTTGGCTACTAATCTGCATTCTGCTGAAAATAATGAGCAGAGGTAATAAATATCTATCCATCACATTCGCTCTCACACACATATATATTCCTGAGACACACGGTTATATAAGAAAAAGCAGGATATTAGGATTGTTGGGTTCAAAAATGTAGGTTTGTAAAAGAAGAACTAAAATACACAGTAAGAGATTTTCAAACAACGGCTCCTGCAGGAATGGAAGAGAGTGCACCGAACTCACTACTCTCTCTCCGACCCCCCTCCTTGCAGTCGTCTTTTATTAACAGAACATAACACATGGTTACAAACAGAATATTGTTCTGACAGAACAATTGATCAGTTCATAAGACAGGACACTCTCTTCTTGACTGAATCACAAGGCAGTGTGCAGCATCTCATTTCTACAATGTTTCATATGAACACACATACATTTTATAATCATCATTGAATAAACCTAACAAGGATATAACTTTTTAAGCCTAGAAGGTCTTAAGAAGAAATTTCTGGATAGGAAATAAAAAATAGAAAAACAGAAGAATAGCCTCACAATTATCAGGACTAAACATCCTTACGGTATCAATATAAGGGTGAGATATAAGAATGATTTTCCAGCCATTATCACAGCTATTACTATGTCTGATTAAATTTATTTTTAAATGAACATTAAAAAAACACAATGACAGTCCCTTTGAAAACCCATGAGACACCTCAGATTGTATTTATCAACATCTTCACTAGAACTGCAGCAATTTATGGGCGAATCAGTTGAAGCATTGATCGACAATCATTTTTGCACAGTTTAGCCAAACATACCAAAATTCTGCTTCATCATAGGAATCTGTTGAAATAGAAATGTTTCCTATGTTTGAGCATGATATTTATGCTGTATATCATGAACTGTGTTATGAGCAGTATGTGCAAAGCCAATGTATTAAGCGAGGATGTTATAAGAGTGACTAACAATAGTGGCAATTCAAAACACATGTCATCTCAAGGCACTTCAATCAGATTATACAATTGGATTGTTTAAAAGCTTAAGGAAAACCAGCTGATTGCATCGACTCATTGATTTTATAGGATTCGCTCTTCCTGTAAGGGCAGGTGGTGACAGGAGCTATTTGCTTCAATTGTGTCATTAACTCGTTAGCAATCCCTCCCACGAAGCATGCATGCAACACCAGCTGAGAGGAAAAACTCCCTTTTAACAGTAAGAAACCTCCAGCAGAACCAGGCTCAGTGTGAGCGGCCATCTGCTGAGGCAGACTGGGGGTTTACGGTTTTAAAACTGCTCTCTCACCCATCCCTACATGTCCTTTGCAGAGTGGGTGGCTTCCTCATCTGTAACTCATCTTCCAGAGGCCTAGGGGCTTAGTAGCTCTTTGTAGGATCTTATCTGTTCCTGGGTCTGTGCTCTTCTGGACTGATATTCTCAATGTTTTTGTCCTGGTATTTGTTGGAACCACTTCTCTAGTGTGTGGGTTATGTCTAGGATTGTTCTGATGGCCCAAGGCACTACAGTTGCCTTCACCTTTCAAGTTATTTCTAGTTCTTTCCTGAATAGGCTTGGGCATGGGGAATCAATAATTTTATTATATAAAGTGTGTGTGCCGTTTTTTTTTTTAATAAATTTTATTCTTTGTGTTTACATGCTCACAAAATCTCCATCCTTTTTCTTTGTACCAATGCCTGTTTTGTGGCCATAATGGTGCAGATATTTTTTTTTATGGGTCAGTTTGCACCTGACTTTCAGAAGCACTCATATTTTAAGATTTAGAGATTTTTTTTGCATGTGGTAAATGTTAACATTTGCACATATTCCACCCATGATTTTGCATGGCTTGGTCATTAGAAAATTGATTACAACACATATGTAAATACAAATCAGGTTTCTACAATGTCTGCTGAACTGCAAATGCAAAACACCTTTAGATTATATAAAGAACTGCACTACAAACACGTGTGCACCTGTTTTAAGACACGCAAACCTTTTGAAGATCCGACCCTTTGACTGCTGTTGACCTTGTACTGCTTCAGACATTCCGGGATCCGTGCCTGTGGCATTGAGTCATAGGCTTTCTTGTAATCAACCCAAACAGTGCATAGGTTTACTTGTCTGGTTTTGCAGTATCTGGCAACTGTTCCATCAGTCAGAACCATTTGGTGTTTGGCTACTCTAGTGTTTTTTCCTAAAGCAGCCAATCATCAGTATATGTATTTTATATATTATTATTATTATTTTTTTAATTATTTATTATTATTTTATTTATTTATTTATTTTTTATTATTTTTTTTCTTTTCAAACTTTTAACGCATGGCCTTACCCCTGTTCCACAGGCTGGACAAGGGGAGTATTAAAAATGAGAGGAAACAGCAAGCCTCATTGTTACTTTGAAGGAGCTACAGAGAACCAAGGCTTAGGGGGTAAAGTCTATTACCAGGATAACTGTTACTGTTGCTGGTTGGTCTGCAACATAAAATCCTTAGAAAATATAAAACAAAATATGATTTTAGTATTCCAAAATGCAAAACCCCTTATTGAAATGATTGCTTTCTATAAGACGCTGTTTATCATATCTCTAGTTTGATTTGTTTGGAATGTGAATAATTGCTGTAATAAGAATACTTTATGAGGTGATAATTTATGAGTTTGTAGTAACAGTCGTCTGTCTAATATTAGCCTAATAAAACACACATTATTGCAATCTTTATTAGGTTTAGCTGGTTTTATAAGAACTTTTTTGCTGAAACAGACCAGGAGACATAATATCCTTGTAAAAGGTTAAAGACGCTATACTAAGGCCGTCACAATAACCGCACAAATGAAATATCGCAATATCAAAAAGCTCACCGTGCTACAAAACCAGCCAGCGCCATCACCGCATCTTGGGACAACAGTTGAGAAGGATACAACGGCAGCTGCACTGGTATCAAAACCAAATGTTACTTCACCCCCCTGGGAGCATTTTGGTTTTCAACCAAATGAAAAGGGGGAGCCTGACAATTTAAATGAGGCAATTTGTAAAATCTGCGGCAAAACTGTTCAAGTAAAACGAGGAAACACAACGAATGTAAGGGCTCATCTAGCTAGCTGCCACCCAGCGGTTACGGCGCGGCTGCCGCTCTCTCCTGCCAAACAGAGTCGTGCAGCGGCTCATGTCGGTGCCAGCCACAAGGACATGTCTGAGCTTTATAACACCGTCATTTGTTTTATGTGTGAATTAAGAATTATAGTGCCTGTTACATTTAATTTTGTACAGGGGCACTTAAGTTAAAAAAACAAAACAAAATAACAAAATGAGCACTTTTTTATTTTACGAAAGATTCTGCAGTCAAATTTGCCTCTAAAAGTTCAGCCTTCTTCTGAATTTTGTTAAGTTCAGTCAGAATATTGAGGCATATATGTGCCATTACAACCCTTTGAATTGCCTTCAATTAGAGTTGTCACGATACTAAACTTTTCAACTCGATACCGATACTAAGGAAAATATTCGATACTCGATACCATTTTCGATACCACAAGGATAAAAACAAAGACTCCAAAATTCTACAGAAATATTTTCATTAATAAATAAAATACAATAAATAAATACAATAAAGGTTGTATGCTGTGCACAATATTAAGCAAGCTTGATAAATTAAAATTAAGTGTTCCTTCCTTGGCTATGCTTTGCACACATAGCAATGACACTAGCCAAACCAGTTAAGAAACAAAAATAATTCTCAGCAGCTGCACCTCTTACAAAAAAAGTCTGAAACTGAAAAGTGCACAGAATTATTCAACCACACAGTGTTCTGAAAATGCATTGTCCTCTATTCTGCACTTTAGATGAATGACTGCTTAGGTCCCACTGGTGGTGGCACTTAACGATACTTTTAAAAACGAGTATTGTATCCGGATACAACATTTCAGTATCGATACTTTTTTGAATATTGATACTTTTGACAACCCTACCTTCAATAAAGTGTTATTGGTAATTTAACAATATACAAACTCATTTGCGAAATAAATAGATAAGAATAAATAAAAAAAAGATGGTGTCTCATTTATAAGCAAATCAGAAAGAACTGATTTAAACAGTATTTCTAAGGAGTTTCAACCTATCTGGGTTTCTGGTTACATCTGCACCCTGCAGGAAACTGTTTAGGAAACCTGAATTACAAACTGCAGGACTAAAGGTCATGCCCCCAGTTTTTTCTGGTCTGTAAGTCTAAAAACATGTGTTAGAGGAAGTCATGTAGCTGACAAGTGTTTCCAAAGCACATACACAGCATTTATGAAAACACTGATTCATTTGCCTTTAAGCCAGGCGTACACTGTAGGATTTTTTGCCCTTTTCGGACCGGTTCTCCAGTCGTGCGAGAATTTTTAAGTTCGCCCCAGTTTCAGCCTCATCGTGCATCCTGCGTCATGTAATTTACAGAGGCGGCGAGGGGCGATTAGCCTCTCACAACCACCTCCCGATTAGGAATCGTAAGGTTGGGAGAAAATCAAAAATGTTTGAAATTCAGTCGACCTTCCTCCTGTTGAAGCAGAGCTACGAGTGTCTACGAGCTGATTTACCAGAACCTCGGGCACTGCGCATGTGCAAACAAGGTAGTTCTTCTTCTTCTTTCAGATTGACGAGTCCGGCCAGCGCCATCTCTCGGGGCCGAGTCCGACTAGTGGTTTTTTGACGTGCAGTGTGAGCAGGTAGATTAAAATCCAGCTGGCCCACCTTATATGGCCTTCTACAGAGGCCAGGTTATAATCCATTCATTTGTTTTGGTGCACCAAGATGCATTTAAACATTGGATGGTACCTCTAAAGATATAATGTGGTGGATTCATGTCAGAATTAAAGGGCCAATCCAGTCTGAACCTGCAGATACGATAGAGCATAGAACTGGAAAGAAAAGGCTCAGTATGCTGCATCAAGAGATTATTTAATGGGAGCTCAGAGCTCGGTTCCCCAAACGGGGGGTCGGGATCCACGGTGGATCAAAAGGCAACAACCGCAGGGTTCAGGAGATGGTTTTCACAATCCTTGTAATTTAATGCCTGAGGTATATGGAGGGCCAAGAAATATTTATTAAATACAAAAAGATGAATATCCCATGAAATAAATGTATGTAAAAAGAATCTAGCAGATGTAACATTTATCAGTTAATTAATTAAATTAGTTAACAACTCAAACAAAATATGTACCATTAAATAGTAAAATGCAAAGTTAAATGTTAAATGTTCCAATTAGAAAAAAAACGTGGTTAAAAAGAGGAAAATAAAATTATTACTTGTCATTCAAAACAAATGTATCTAAATATAAATATATAGATATAGCAATAATTATTGTATTTGTAATTATATGTATTTAAGGAGGTTTAGTTTAATCCTCCCTAAACTACACTAATATATCTGGCTAAATTAATTCAGAAGATGCCATTTTTGATTGCAATGTTCAAAATCCAGACTTGTGCATTGGATTAAAGAAGAAAATGTTGTTTGTCACGCCAGAAAACACATCTACGTGGCCTTTATGTACCTGCTTAAGTGTCAAACCCTGTCATGATTACTGAAGGAAATGAAAGCAGGGAAATGGCTGCAGTTTGTGATATATGTCAATCAAAGAGCCTTACAGAAAAGACTGCAAGAAAAGCAACACACCTAACACAATAGACTGACGGCAGGAACCTAATATGCTAGGAAAGGTTCTAGAATGACATTGGATGCAGGTGAGCAAATCAATGGGATTGAAAACAGCTGTGGAGGTGAGTAAACAGGCAGACAGAGGGAAGATAAACTAGACTCCAAGAAACTACAAATAGAGGGGAAAATGACAAACACCGAGCTAAGAGAAAGTAATCTCTAACCACAACAAACAGAACACAGCAAATAGACAAAGAAAATGACCAGAAAACCACAAAACCTTTAAACAATAATAAAGAACGTAGAAGTGATCAAAACACAAACACATATGGAAAGCAAAAACCCAAAAAACAAAGGATCATAACAGACCTTTTCTGTGGGTAATCCCTCGGTAAAAACTGTGGGCATACATTCAATATAAACCTTCAAATCCAACAGGCCCCAAATGGTTTGTTGCAGAAAGTCACCTGGAAATCATCCCAGGGTTAATGTTTGGAAAAATGTCACACATCGGTTATGTCTATAACAAACTCACAACAGCAACTCAGGTAAACAAACTGCATGTGAGAAAAAGTTGTATTTAAAAAAATTTTTGTAAGAAGGTGGAAAAAAGTTTGTGCAGATATTTTTTTTATTGCAGTAAAAGCTTAAAGTGTCTTTCTTTGCTTTTCTTCTATAAAAGAAAAAATACCCAATCTTGATATAATTGAGTGCTTATCCACTTGGATGATAACATATTTTGCGTATGCAATTGACTGTTATTATGCATAAAATTGCTCTGTAGCTTCAAGCAAAAGAGTTTGGCTGAAACTTGTGCTCCTAAACCACATCTGATGGTATCGGTTTGTTGATGAAAACGTATAATGCTGCTTACTGAAATAATGTAAATATATAAACGCTTTTCTTTGAAGAACTAATCAAAGCCTGCACCTTTTTTTAACCATTTCTTTTAACTGAGCTCTAAGTTGTTTATTCACTGCATTCTTCTTTTGTGGCTTCTGTTTAACTTGAGTTTTTACTTAACTAAAAAGATGAGATGTCTTATTAAACTCTTTCTTTGGTGCTCATATTTCTGAAAGTTACTCATTTACTTCATGTTAAGTGAGACGCAGCGTTTGATTCAAGCTAAAGATAATAAGATTAGCAAAAGTAACTAAAAGCAGGCCAGAAAAATGTGTTTACATAAACTGAAATAGAGCTTCGACCAAAAAGAAACACAAAATATGCAAATGGAAGCTGGTAGATTATAATCAATAGATGTATTCCAGCTGACCTGTTAGATATTAAACAGCACTTTGTCAAAATCATGTGAATGTAGTGAGGGATTTTAAGGCTTAAGAAAAATGTCACATATTTTTTACCTACCTACCTGATGTTACACAACTACTGCAGTGCATTTAAATACCCTTCTGGCCACTAAAAGGGCCTGATCTTCAGAGGGCTTGAGGGTCTTACCACACTGCATCAATTCATGGGTGCAGGATATGCAAATGTAGACATAAACCAAGTACAAAGCATTTTTCTGAATCTGAAGCTCAACTGTGAACAGTCTTTGCATCTTTTTGGTACTTCGGAAAGTGAGGTGCAAACAGACATATAAAAACATCTACTGTATGTTCATCTTTGCCACAAAGGAGGCATTGGTACAGAGCCAGATAATGAACAGACATTCTGTGTTATTGTAAGTATATTTAGAACATCAGGAATAACAGTACTAAAATAATATTAACAAAGAAATACACATCTCTCTGCAACAGAGATTCTTTTTCTTCCTTGATTCAACAAAGCGCAAAGCAAGGTTTGTTTTCTACATCTGCACCTCTGTTTAGAAATCCAAAAAAATGAGCAGGTGACCTGCTCACTTTAAGCCTCACATAAATTGTACAAATGTTTCAACCGCTGCACGTAGCTACAGCTAACATTGTACGAGGAACTCACGATGCATGTTCTCACACTGTGCAGCACGACGCTCTGATGCGATCTACCTACTCACACTGAACGTCTAAAAACAACGTCAGACTCAGCTCTGCAGTGGCGCTACTCAGACTCATATATCCAGAAGCCAGAAAGGAAGAGGAAGAGGAATAAGAAGCTCACTATAGCGAAGCGCACTGTCTTGGCAACTTGTGCAATTTTTTGAAAGCCCTGAAAAGAAAAGGCCATGCAGAGAACACAGCGAATGAGTAGAAAAATTATTCCTAATTATGATACATGGCAGCATCATGCAGTAGAGATGTGTTTCTTTAACCAGAAAACCTTTTAGAATGGAGATAATGATGAATGAAGGTTAATGAGGATGCATAATACTTGAGACTTTACCAACCATTTGGCCTAGTGATGTGCAAAGTTAGTTTTCATAGTGAGTAAATATTGCGTCAAAGCTTATGTTGTAATATAAAAAAATCTGAACTTAAGTCCTCATTATGGTTATCCATCCCCTGAAAGTGCTTGAGATCCCAGAGATGCTATCAGTTTTTGCAACTCAACAGATCTCACATGTGGGAAGTATTAGATGCTCATGTGTGGTTTCTAGTGAGTACCATCTTGCTCTACATGAAAGGCTACTTATAATGATCTGAATCCATTGCACCATTATTAGGCAGGCAAGGTTGGTGACCTTCTGTCCTCCAGCATCTGTAAAACGGGGGCGGAGCTAAATCCTGCAGAGTATAAAAATGCATGGTGGTCCATTTCTTTTTGATTAAAAGTTTCCATCACATGTCGTGCTTGTGCTAGTTTAAAATAAAGCATCTTGACAGCCCTGCTGCTTTGGGCTAACCGCAGTCATTAGATGATGGTTAGAAAAGTCATGCAGCTTAAGAAGTTTCAGGTTTGAAGCACAACGGCAAATTAGAAATGTTGGAAAACGATAAAATAGAGGAAAGGACAGTAAAAGAAATAGAGAATTATCTCAGAGAAGCAGAGCAAGGTGATAATATATATATATATATATATATATATATATATATATATATATATATATATATATATATATATATATATACGTGTGTGTGTGTGTGTGTGTGTGTGCTCATCAGAGAGCTAAATAGGTTTTACAGTACCTTTGGTTTAGCTTCACTATAGCACAGATCTGGTTGTTGTCATAAAAAATATTTATAGTTAGACCTGACACAATAAATGGTGATTATTATCCCACCGGACTAATAGGCGCTTCATTTCCACAGCATGATGTCATTTAAAATGGCACAAATTCATTTTGAATAAAGTTCTTTTGAATGGTTTCAATTGCCTTTCTGGAAAAATGGAAAAGGCTTTTAACATTGACATGATCTGTCTATAATCCACTATGATTACATTTGTTATAAACTCAGAACTCTTTAAAAAAGCCAGCTGAGGAAGTAAAGGGATATTAGAAAGTCTAAGTTGAGCAAAAAAAAAAAAAGCACTGCTAATAAAAAAATCAGGGAACAGGTAAACAACATAATAAAACTTTAATCAAACTTTTTTGAGATCAAATGTTCCACTTAGCAGAGGTAGATAATCCAGGTCCAGAAAGTAACAACCCTGCCTTGTTTTCCATCATCCTCTTCACTAAACCAGGTAATTAACCCCTCAGGTGATTAGTCTGTATTGTAGAGCTGGAAATGCAAATGGTTGGAACTGATTTTAATTTCTGGACCTGGATTATCCATCTCTGCCACTTTGATAGCAACACTGATTGGTGGAGGAGGCCCTGTGAAGGCAACAACCCAGCAGCAGGACTGCAACCTCCGCCTTCGTGCAAAGAACATGAGGAGCACTGCCTAACGCTGTTCACTTTTAGGTAGAATTGAACAAGTTAGCTGTGATGTTTTTCAGCTTCCTTGTATTTGGTTAGCATTCAGCCACATTAAAAGCAGTAGCCTGACTAAGACGGGAGAATTATTTCTGTTCAGTAATTCTTTTAAGAGTTTTTGTGCTTCAAAGGATTTATTTTAACAAAGAGAACAACTGATGCTGTCTTCCCTTTACACCAACATCTTCTACACCAAAGGCCTGACCTTTTGCATGTCTCAAAATGGGTGATACTGTGTTTTTACACATGGGTGGAGAATAAAGATGGTGTGGGGGGGTATTCATTTTCCAATACTTTACTTTAATTGATAATTTTATCTTTTACTTTTGATGGTAGCACTTAGAGATATTCAACCTATTTAAAATTCTATAAAAATATTATAGTTATTATTTTTCAAATAACTTTTATAATTTTTACCTCAGACTACATGGCTTAGAACCTCATCCGTCTTTTATGACCACTACTGAGTTATTACAGGCAATTGGCTAGTTTTAATCATAGCTGTCAAGTCTCCTATTTTGGCCAGAAATGTACCATATTTTTTAGGGATGCACGATATTGGGATTTTGGCCGATATCCGATATGCCGATATTTTAAAACTCATGTTGCCGATAACCAATATCGATACTGATGTTAAAGCTGGACAAAAATGCGTAGTCATTGAAAATAGCAGTTTTGTTATCCATTTCTGACACTTTGAAAAATAATATACTCAAATATATTTTCATACGCTGATATCAAATTGATTTTTAAAAACGCGGTATCGATCTATTTTACTTTTAAAATCTCGTGAAATTTCATCGTTCTGTTACAAACTCTCGTGATATTTTGCAAATTCTTGTGAGATTTTTTTAGTAAAATAGATCGATACCGCGTCAATATATCAACATATAAAAATATGGCAACATTTCGTGAATTTTCGGGGGATTTCGTAGCATAACGATGACATATAGCAATATTTCATTAGTAAAAGAGATTGATATGGTGTTTTTAAATGGCAATATATCAGCATATGAAGATATTGTGATATTTTAATGTATCAATATTTTTTCCCTCGTCTTTAGAAGTTTTTAAGTCTGTAAAAAATAAGTTTTTGAGGAAGAGGAAGAAGTAGTATTTTATTTTATTTTTTTTAGACTTTAGAAACTCAGAAGCTGATCAAATATTGGGTTACATATCGGTGGGGTGGCCGATGTCCGATATTCAGTTTTAAGGCCGATACAGGCCGATACCGATAGGGGGCCGATTATATCGTGCATCCCTAATATTTTTACCCCTTTTTCCAGCTGTCCTCCCTTATTAGCAGTTTCCTGTAAATATTCTGTATAGTCGTAATATAAAACCCTTCAAAAGTGCTTTAAACTGCACCACTGTGACAGTAAATACAACACATATATACTGGCTAAATCTGTATCTGCTAGGAGGAGAGATCCAACGGTTTGGCCTTGGAATTCCTTGCCGCTGATGTTGTGCCGGCTGCTGTTCAGTAAATGTTGGACTAATTGAAATCACTTCAAGCCTGCATGCAGGAGGAGGTGAAGCAAACTTGGCCATTGGAAAGTTGCCCGACTCATTAGGATGTTCTGTTAGTATTTAGGCGTGCATGCTTATTTGTAGACGAATGCTTACAGAGATTACAAATAAATAGTTCATAATGCCCTTGTGATAGATGAGGTCGCTTTTGACTGTTTATGTGTTCTTCTCTTGTTTCAACAACTAGCTCCACAGCCAGATTAAGAAAACAGGATGTAATGCAGGACTTGATTTTGTTTTAGTTGTGATCATCACTTTATGTTTTTGTTGTTGTTTTGTCAGTCATTCTTTCATGTTTAGTTCATTTGTTACCAATGTCAACCATTCTAACTTGCTGAAAACATTCATCGTCTTCTTACAGGAAGCTATAAAATACAAAGCTGCCAAAATTAACCTAAGTGCGTTTAATTTACTAAATTACAATCCTGCTTTTAATTCTAAAAATACGGGGGGTTCTTTTTTATTCATGTTGATACCTCTGGAATAAAGTAACACCCCTTTGATTTTTTTCAATTTGATCTTATTAAAATGGCTCTTAAATTTATTTTATTGAGATTAAAGTTAATAGGTCTGTTAAGTGCAAGGATAAGGGAAAGAATAGCATTTAGCAGAAATGTGGAAAATCTGTTTATTTAATTGAGAAGTCCACAAAAAGAAAAAGTAAGGATTAGAAAAAAATGTCTGCCTAAGTATCCCAACAAGGGGTAGGGTTAACAGAAACTATAGAGATAGAATGAAGCAAAATGATAAAATAGGGGTCCCTTTGTCCTCCAGCAGTCTAAGTCTATAGCAGCATAACTATAGAGATAGCTCAGGATAACCTGAGTTCCCTAAGTTCACATTCAGAAAGAAAGTTTGTCCAAAACTGTGAAAACTTAAAACCACTGAACTTGGGTTTAGATTTCCTCCAAAACTTTTGGTGTATTTTTTGCCCCTTGTTTGACAGAACTAATGTTAAAAGTATAATCAAGTAAACACAGAACAGTGTTTAAACATGCCAGCAAACAGCAGTCAAGGATTCTTTATGTAAAAACTTCAAACGAGTGTAAATTCAAACTTTGAATTGACTTAATTTTGAAATAAAGGAATTTAACAAAAAGAACTGTAAATATTTGTCTGAAAAAAGCATCCTCCAATTATCAGTTCTCTGATGTGCAGAAGGGTGCATCTCAAATTTTTTAAAGTAATGCCATAGAGACATAAACGAAAAGTCTTGAAGCTTTACCTGTTATTACAGGTTTTTTTTGTATTCAGTCTCAACTGTGGGATTCTAATTAAAACAACACCAAGCTTTCCTCATTTTTTATTTATAATTTTTTCTCCTTCTTTACAGTTATAAAATGATGTTGAATAGAAATACAGTGACATTTATGCAGGATATTATATTATAACTTTAAATAGTTATGGAATAGTTTAAATATAAGAGTTATGATATTGAATTCAGGTAATTTAACTTCTTCTTGTCATATGTCTGAGGTCTTCCTTATCATTGTGATGTTCGCTAATAGAGCTTCATATTTGTGAACAATTGTCGCTGTTTGGTGTGGTGTTATTTGGAAAGCTTATAAACGCTGTCTAAAACAAAAGAATGTAGACAAGCAGTAAAAATGTCAAGCCTCAATTGTCTTCGTATGTCAGAGTTGAAGGTTATTACCTCGGGAGAGTTTAAAGAGATTTATTTCAGCTCATGCTGTGTTGAGGTCATGGGTTTTTACCGGGTTTTCCACACTGGTGGTGCTGAAGAGAGAGGCTGTGGTTTGGGGCGTTAAAGCCAAAACAGTCTAAAGAATAATTAGAACAACCATGGGAACCTCTCCCTGAATGAATGAGCTCTCAACTTTTCCATCTCCAAAAAGGTTTGGCTCCAAATCCATGTTTTGTTCAGAGCAGCCAGGCTCATTTCTCTGCTAGCGTTTAAAAGCAGTTCTGATTGCCACAAAAGTTTTCTTACAGCACCTCAATACTTCCAAGCAACATCAATAATTGACATCTTTGGGTGCATGCATATTTCTTGTCTATTTCACAATCTGAGGAGCGCTTTTCAAGAATAAATGTTAGAACACAGCACTCCCTACAGACTCCTCGCTGTTTATGTTGCCTGTAAAGTTCTACTTTGAAAGCATGATTAGAAGGAAAACGTCAAAACATTATAGCCCAACATCAAATGCAGCATTCAACCAACAGCCAGATTTCCCATGCGACCTGCAGACAGATTTGGAGGCTGTTTAAAAACTGTATCCTTCCTCAACAGTCAGGGATCCTCGGTTATTGCCCTCTTTTCAACAAGGGAACCCTTGTTTTCCAGTGTTTCACTCCGCTTGCATGTGCAGAACTGCTCTGTGTGCGTCTGCTGGTTTTTTTTTGTTTGTTTTTTTTGCAGACCATCATCAGTCTCATTCTTCAGCACAGCTGCAGAGGCTGAAGTCCCCTAGCTTGCCTTGAGAGAGATCTTAGAAGCTCATTAACAAATAAAAGACCCAAGAAAACAGTAGTAGGTAGAAATAAGAGCAGATCATAACTTTTTGTTGAGGTAATAATACAGTTTTCTACAAACTAGAGGAAGATCACTATCAGGACTGCACAGGGATGTAGGTTTTGAAATTGTTGCCCTGTAGAAAAATAGTTTTGGGTTTGAATTTGTCTGTTTGGTGTTTGCATGTTTGCTGCTGCTTACATCAGATTTTTCCAGTGCTCCTTCAAGTAAGTTAATTAGCATCTCTAATGCTGTCGGTTTGGTTAGTGTTTGCATGGCTTAATATTCTGGCCCCTTAAAGACTGTATTTAAAAAAAAGTCTACAGCTTATTACTCAGAACATGCAGTGAACATAGAATGGATATTTTCTTTTTGGTTCTGAAATGTTTGTCTGAAATACAATTATTCATTGGTTAATTAATTAATTAATTAATTGGTTGATTTATTCAAGATTGATTACCAGTATTTAGATCTGCACAATGTAATAAAACACAAAAATCATCCCCATACTGTTCCATCAAACACATAACCTTTTTTGTGATGCTTCCTTGCAGAAATTGGACCGGTAACAATCACAACAGACCCAAAGAAGTTCCAGGATGAGCTCAGAGAGTTGTACGTTCAGGTGGGTTCATGCATCCCATCCATCAAGGAAACAGCAGCTGTAGTCTGGGTGCTCAGGTCACGTGGACATCATAAAAAGACTACAGGAGGTTATGATCCTCATACCAGACGTCTGTGTTAGAAGATCTATAAGCTGTTGCTCAGTTGTCTTCATTGGATGCCAAAAGAAATGTTGAAAGAAAATATAAGACTGACATATCAGTAATTATATACCAGATAAGAAGTTAACCTCAGATGCCATTGAAGAGGAACATTTAAGCTGTTCTAGCAGCAGGAATAATAAAAGCAACATTCAGCAGATATTAATTAGTACAAAAAAGATTTGTTTCACAAGTATTCTGAATAAAGTGGCTAAAGGATACCTTTTAGTTACGATAACACAGCTTGATAAAAGTAAAAAAGACACCTTTTGATGAAGTGGTTTGGCAACTAACTTGCATATCTAGCATATCCTGTGTTTAAACTTGCCTGCACATCTATAGAGTGTAGCATGGAAACAATCCATGTTCTTGCACAACCTTCTGGCAGTAATTCTTAGCCTCACCTGTTACCCAAACACTCCTGGTTAGAGATTAGCCTAAGAAAGTAAAAAGAGGTCTTTTTGTTCAAGATAAAAGGCAGAGCTGGATGAAAAAAACAACAGTGCAGGATTGCTACAAAGCTTAATGGTGGGTGCATGACTAGACTAACTTCCTCAGATGGAGGAAAACAAAGAGATAAAACTTTGAGATTTTTATCCGCTGATTAGGTATCCACTTTATAAAAGGTTTTATTAGTCTCTGATAAACAGAAAGTTGTGGACATAATTCAGATTCTTTTTAATAACTTTAATCCAAAGTAATGTGTGGAAGAGAGTTAAAAAAGGTTAATGGGTTTGGAAGAAATATGAAATAAAGTTGAAAATAGGAAAGAATTCAAGAGGAAGACTTTAATCCCTTTAGCCATCCATGAATCATCATAAAAAACTGGTTAGAAGAGATTCATAATTTGGTTAAACATGACTTTTTTTTTTACCTCTCTTTAAGCCAAATTGTAACATTAGCAGTGTAGATTACATGCAGGTAGACTCAGTGCTAACAATGCAACAGTAGCGTGGAATGTAGGAGTTTGCCCTTTAATAAAAGAGCGCTGTAGCGCCAGCTGAGGGGCCGTGGAGGCTTGGAGCGCCCCGCTGAGGGGCCGTGGAGGCTTGGAGCGCCCGCTTAGCTTTATTTCAGAGAGCCTTTTACTAGTCTGCTTAGGGAAATCAGGATGACTCTGAGCGGGCTCAGGGGTCTCAGGCGCTAGACTAAACGGCCTGCTAATGGGCTCAGGAGTCTCTGGCGCTAGGCTAAACGGCCCACTAATGGGCTCAGGAGTCTCTGGCGCTAGGCTAAACGGCCCGCTAATGGGCTCAGGAGTCTCTGGCGCTAGGCTAAACGGCCCGCTAATGGGCTCAGGTACTGGGGAAACCGCTAGGGAATCTGGCCCTCTACTGGGCACTGGAGCTAGGGAAACTGGCCCGTTAATGGGTTCTGAAGCTGATGGAGGTGGCAGGAAAAGGAAAAGATCTTCCCTCTCCCCATAAAAGAAGGTCCATAATTGAGACTCCTCAATATGGGGAGCTCTGACTGTAGGGGGTGTAATAATGAGTTTCTTTAAGGATGGGGCTAGCTGTTGGTCATGGAGGTGACGACTGAGATTTAGGGAGAAACTGACCTGGTTATGAGGGGAGCTAAGGCTGGCAGACGGCTGACCCATGGGAGTGGAGGCGTCAGGCTGACCCGCCGGAGAGGGAGTGGAGGCGTCAGGCTGACCCGCCGGAGAGGGAGTGGAGGCGTCAGGCTGACCCGCCGGAGAGGGAGTAGATTTCTTCCCCCGGCGGCGCTTACGCCTGGAGGAGGCAGACGGCATGGGGGGACCAACAGCTGGTGAAGGTGGTGGAACCGGACCGGAGGCGTTTGACAGCAAGGTAGGAAGGAGATGAAGAGATGGTTTGGGTGGTGGAGGTCTGCTGAAGAGCTGGGCGCTGGCTGCTTGGTGGTTCCACTCCAACTCTTCAAACAGTTCAGATAATACTGGGGGAGAAATGAGTGTGGAGTTTGAGAGGAGAATCTGTTTAAGTTGGCTAGTTGCACTCACCCTCTTCCAAGGCGGTGTAAGGTTGGATATTGAGTCCAGAGTATTGCCTAGATTGAGGAAAAAAATCCCTCAGGGTGTCCAGACTGGGCTCTGCTGGGTCCATTGTGGTTGGTTCCTATTGTCAGGGTTTGGTTGTGGTAGAGGACCCAAATGCAGAGGCAGAGAGGCTGAGGAGATTTCTTGGGAGTTTAATGGGGCAAAAAACAGTAACAAAGGCAGGAATGCAAAAATCCAACTAATAATCAAAGCAAACCAGAACTATGGAGACATCTGGGGGAAACCAAACACGAGGAGCCAGGGAGAGACGAGGAACGTGGACAACAGCATGGGAGGACGGCAAAAACAAGGAACCAACAAAGAGTGTTGTTGTTGTTGTT
This sequence comes from Cyprinodon diabolis, assembly GCA_030533445.1. Taxonomy (NCBI): domain Eukaryota; kingdom Metazoa; phylum Chordata; class Actinopteri; order Cyprinodontiformes; family Cyprinodontidae; genus Cyprinodon; species Cyprinodon diabolis. The sequence goes on along the minus strand of CM060070.1, from coordinate 5,301,805 downwards.
TCTTGTTTTAATGGCGGTTGACAAACAACTTATTGGTGTGCATTACCGCCACCTACTGGTAAGGAGTGTGGATGAGGACGCAACTTAAAAAAAAAACTAAATCCTTTCTATCAGTTTAGTTTTCTTAAGAAATCTTATTAAATACCGTAAATATTCAGAAGAGGAGCAATATCCCAACATATCTGATATTTTTAACTGTAACTTATTCTTTACAAGTCCATATTCTAATTTCTTTCTCTCCTCAGAGTACTTTGGACATAACAACAAAACATGTTCTACTGTCTCTTCTTCAAAACAAAATTCATAATTTCCTGATGGATGTCTTCCCATTATAAATAATGTACTGTTTAAGCCTGTATGACCAAAACGTAACCTGGATATGATATTTTCTTCTTTTCTACTTCTTCCTGTTCCCCTCATTACCCCAACTTTCCTTTGAATGATATAAAGCCATCTCAACAAAGAGTGAGATCAGAGGGAGAGCATATATAGCAGACAAAGGGAGAGCTAACGAGCAGACAAGGAACAGGTGTGAGAGGAGACAACGAGGGAGCCAAGGGGAAAGGAAAATACACACACAAGAGGGCAAAAGAGGACAACAGAAAAACATGAGAACTAATATACATCTAGAAATACAACAAAACTGGAATTAAACCAATAAATCTAGAAAACAAGGAGCAAAGTAAAGAACAGCAGATCCAAGACCATGACAAAAATTGTGTAATACTTAGGTCAGTCTATCACACTGGAAAAAATAAAAAATTTAGATAAGTCATTTTTTCTTAAAATAAGTGCATTTGTTCTTGGATTGAGGAGGTAAAAGAGACATTTTGCCAATGGAACAAGACAATTTACACTTAAAATAAGAAAACGCAACTGCATTGTCATATTTTAAGGGCATATTATCTACTTATCTTATTTTAAGAGTACAAAAACTCATTCCATTCGCAAACTATCTCATTTACATACTCAAATTAAGGGTAAATACACTTAATTTAATAAATTTTTACTTATTTCTAGGTAATTTTTCTAGTGCAAATAAATACCCAATATCAAATATACTGATATTTAGAGTTGTAGAGGAAATGATAAACAGTATCAAGGAGTGTGAACATTCTTTTAAGGCCTATAAATGTATATCCCTGACAAATCAAACTTTTTTTTATCTTATAGGGAGGTGGTGACTGTCCAGAGATGAGCATTGGAGCCATCAAGATAGCTTTGGAGATCTCTCTACCAGGATCATTTATTTATGTTTTCACCGATGCACGTTCTAAAGATTATAAACTGACCCAAGAAGTCCTGCAGCTTATTCAACAGAAACAGTCACAGGTTTGAGAATAACTTTATGAAATATATATTTCTTCAAGTGCAGAATCAAAGAAACTGCTTTGTCTTTTTTTTTAAATCTCTAATAATTTCTCTAGGTGGTTTTTGTGTTGACGGGTGACTGTGATGATAGGAATCATATTGGTTACAAAGTGTATGAGGAGATCGCCTCTACAAGCTCTGGCCAGGTTTTCCATCTGGACAAGAAACAGGTCAATGAGGTAAGAACATTATTGCTGTTATAAGGCTGTGTTACACATGGGTAAGATATTTGATTTTAAACCTGATTTAAATCATAAAACTTTTTTTTTCCCCTTAAGGTAAATGACAGAGGAAAGTTTTACAACCCATCTTCTAGCATAGAAATTCAGATGCAATGTACATGAAATGTTTTAGTGATTGATGCCTAGCTCTTCAACCTCTTCCAAATATAAACCACAGTCTTGGATTGTGAAAAGAGCCAGTGCATGAAATTGAAATGTCCTGCTGTTTTATTACTTTACACAAAGGATGTAAGGCCTTTAGATTTTCTGTATTTTTTTTCCATCTAAAACCTTTACGCTACAAAGTAAAAAAAACAAACAAATCTAGTCTTTTCTTGAAAATCCTTTTTATAAAAGTGCATTGATATATAATGTGGATGCTACACCGGTCTTTTGTGTCGAAGATTGAGGCAAATCTAAATTTACTGTTCAGTCTATGTTCCTACCCTCTCCTATTGTCATGAAATCTGAATCCTGACTAAAAGAAGAGGATCCCAGATAAAGAAATGAGCTTTCTCAGGAGGGTGGCTGGGCTCTCCCTTAGAGATGGGGTGAGGCTCAGAGTAGATCCATTTCTTCTCCTCATCAAGAGGTGTTAGCTGATATGGCTGGGGCAGATAACCCTTAAAGAGGGTCCCAAGGTGTTCTAAGCGTGTCCCAGTGGGAGGGGGCCTATGGGACGACCGAGGACATGATGGGTCTATGTCTCGCGGCTGGCCTGGGAGAACCTGCAGCTTTCCTAGCAGATCTGGAGGAGGTATCTGGAGAGAGGAAAAGCTGGGAGTCTCTGCTGAATCTGCGGCCCCTGCAGCCCGGTCCTTTGTTGTTAATCGGGTCTAAATAAATAAAACCAAATTCCATCACATATATGGGTTTTTTCCTAACATTTTGCCATTAGAGCCAAAATTATCCAGTTTGAGGTATTCATAATTTTTTTTTTTTTTTTAGAATCAAAGTTAAAAAATTAATAAAAAAGCTAATTTTGTAATATTAAAGCAGTCTTAGTATAAACGGGCTTCTATAAAGAGATGAAAATAATTATGCATAATTATGCATATTATGGCCTAAAATTGTTAGTTTTTTTTTTGTGTGTCTAAATACTGTTGCTTTTCTCTGTAAACCAACCCCCCCCCCCCCCCCCCCCCCCCCCCCAAAAAAAAAGTGATTCAAATTGAATCACTCTAAGCCCCCCAAATCTGCTTTTTTCTGTCGTAACTAGATGTTTATGATGCATTAATTATTTAATTAATTTTAATCTATAATTTCTTTTACTCAGTTTAATAGTATAAATGATCATAAACATATTCCTTTTCATTACTTGAATGACAGACAAGAATGAATCTAATTTAATTAAGTGGGCTTTATGTCCATCTTTCCCCTAGGTATGCATGGGTTTTCTCTGGGTACTCTGGCTTCCTCCCACAATCCAAAAAAACAACTCTTTGGTTAAATGGAGTCTCTAAATTGCCCTTTGGCCAAAAAAAAAGTGGGACCAGCTTCATGCAGGTTCTACACTGGCGTCTTCCATGCAGCAGCAGATTATTACAGAATTAGAAAAATGAACCAGATCCACCTCCTTGCCGCTTAGATTCGGTTATGGTTATGCGTTGGATAAGTATCCTTCTCTGAAAACTCAGAGAAGACCCATTTTCAGCTCAGTAACAGAGATTTTATTTTAAAATACCCTCCTAACTCAATTAAATTCAATTCAGTTTATTTCTATAGTGCCAATTCACAACACAAGTCATCTCAAGGCACTTTACGGTTCAATTAGATCATACAGTCAAATTGATTGAAAGTTTTCTATCTAAGGAAAACCAGTTGATTGCATTGACTCATTGACTCAAATACAATCCTTCACACTAAGCATGCTTGTAGCGAAAGTGGAGAGGAAAAACTCCCTTTTAACAGGAAGAAACCTCCAGGAGAACCAGGCACAACTCACAGAGGCACTAACATGGCTCCAGGGACGTTTGGACAAAAACAGCAGCCCCATAGCATATTTAAAGCTAAGACTCAGCCTCCTTTGACCAAAAAGTATTATTGTCTTATTGGTGTTTGTGATGAAAAACCAGAGAAGGCTCTTTCTAGGAAGGTCTTAAAACAACTGATAGGAATGAGGATACCACCTTGAGATTGTTTTAAAGGCTTGGAGACTTCATTATGTCACTTTTTGTTGAGTTACTTTAGCATGAGCTTTGTAGAGTTTTTCCTTGTCACCTCACTCATCATCTCATCTCATACAGAATAATAGGTAGAATGAACATGTTAGAATATCCTCTGGGTGTTGTTGTCCTTGTAGGGATGTGGAAGAAATACAATGCTTAAAGCATGCAGGTGATGCTAAAAAGATCATGGTAGATAATTTTACACGGTTAACCTAAAAGTTGCTAAAGGGTCATTGTGACATTGCTGGGATTTCTTTTAAATAAGTCACAATCTGAAAATATTCTTATTTAAACCCAAACTAGGTTTTCCAATCAGTTTAATTACTTTTACAACTTCTGTTTGAATATCTTTTTTTTAACAACTTGTTTAACACTTTCTCTCTGTGTCATAGGTTCTTAAATGGGTAGAGGATGCCGTGCAGTCCTCAAAGGTCAACCTGCTCTCCACTGATCATTTTGGCGAAGTCAGCAACACTTGGCAGATGCCCTTTGATCCCAGTCTAAAAGAAGTTACGGTGGCTCTCAGCGGCCCAGCGCCTAATATTGAAATAAAATCTCCACAGGGTAAGCTTATATGTCCAGCTAAATGCTGCAATCCTTTATAGCTTAGATCCGTAGTACTCTTTTTATTTCACCCTTAGCAAAGGAGAAAAATAAGTCAGAATTCCACTTAAAGGCAGTAAAAGGGAGCTGAGCTTGCAAAATATGCTCTGGTTGGCTAATGCCATGGGAAAAAATTAAACAGTAGCGTTTTGTGCCCATTGACTGCAAGAAATGATAGACCATTTACTGAAAGAATCACAAAATAGTTCAGACAAAAGGGAGAGATGTAGATTACTGTCTCAATGTTTCTTTAAAGCAGAGCAGAGTTTACCTTTGATGACAGCTTAAACTGGAAAAAGCAGGACTAACTTCCTGCATTTATCAGCCTTTCAAGGAAAAGGCCCATTCTCACTGCCAAACCTGCCTTTCCATGCAAGATCAAAGAGCTTAAAGGTATAGAGGACGATCTTTTATTTCCAGGTGGATCGTCTAAATAAGTAGTCCTGCTAACTGTCAATCATTCTGGTGAAATGTCTACATAAGTCCGTCGTATGTGCTCGTCTCGTTAGCTAGATTTATCTGTGCATGCGGACATTCAGGCATAGACTATCGATTCATGTTTGTATTATTATCCTCAAACCAGAGGCAGTTTTTTTCTGGCAGATTTTGCTCATTAGTTTGATAGAAAAGATAACATATTGTTATAATGAGTAATTTGTAACCTCTAAGGCATTGTTAGCGAGAACAACTGATATACTTAACAAAACAGTTTAAGTATGTTCCAGGAATTCCAACATCTGGGATACATATACTCCACATATGTTCTTTCACTTACAGTATCTTGACTAATACTTACAAGATTTCATACAATTTCCCTTAGAAGTTTTATAATTTTATATGTCTAACTTACAACTATGTTATATAAAGTAAAAAAAAAAGAAACTTTAATCCATAACAGCTGTCAAAAAGGGTAAATAATTGCAACTCTATTTATGTTTGACTTTTAGGAAAGCTTTTGGGCAAGAATGATGGCCTCACTGAGCTTTTGCACATTCCCAACTCAGCAAAAGTTGTCAATATCAAGGAGCCTCAGCCAGGAATGTGGTCTATCAAGGTAATCGCTTTTCCTTTCACCTGAGCATGCATTTAAAATCCTATTGTCCCATCAAGGTTACCTTTTCAACAATTAAATCAAATAAAAATTAATTAGGATTATGCTTACTCATTTGATATCAAGCCATTTGGGGATTTATAGACTAAAATAGGTATGTGAAAGTCTATTTTCTGCATGGAGCCAGTGGATGGTCTTTAGAACTGGGCTGGTGTTCTCCACTTTCTTAGTTTTAGTGAGGACACAGGCAGCAGCCTTCTGAATCCGCTGCAGCTGTCTGATCCAACGTTGCAGTGACTGATTCTAAAGATGAACGCAAGGTCCTATTGAGCCATTAGTCCTTTAATCCTGGAGATGTTCTTTAGATGATAAAAGTCAGTTTCTTACTGACTTTATTTGCTCATGAAGGTTCAGGACTGAGTTCATTATTACGCCCAGATATGGAACCAGAATGATGTTCCTACTCGTATTAGCTAAAGCTGTGTGCCAACTTTCAACTGTTGGTCTAAAAACTATGACTTCAGTTTTGTTTTGATTCAGCTGAGCAAAACATGGACACATTCATGCATCTTCTATGCATTTACACCACTTACATGAGATTATAGTCACCTTATGCCATTGTAATGTACAGGTGTTTCTCTGATGCATATTTATGGCAAATTATGTTGGTGGTAGCATGTAGATATTGACTATTATGGGCCCTAACGTAGAACCTTTGGGAACACCACTAGTGGAAGGCCCCGTCCTTCAGGTAGGATTTAAACCAGTCGTGTGCTATACAAGAAAAGCTGACCCAGTTTTTGAGGCGTTCTAATAAAATAGAAGCACAGATCCATAAATACATAAATACTCCCTGTTAGAGAAGGTTAAGGTAAACTTGTTCCATAGGTGGCTCTGTCTGGGAGAAAAACAGTTAAGCTGATGAGCTCTAAGTTGTATTAAAGGTTGACAGAGAGAAAATAAAGTTAGTTAAATGTATCATCTATAACATCTAATTGATGTTGTAGATGCCTCCCTTCAGGATTGGGTTAAAGCAAAACAAAGGGTCTGAACAGATATGGCTGCTATTAATAAGAAGACTGAACATACAGTTTAAAGTTTAACTAGCAAATAATGCAAAATTTGAGAATAGAAGTAGAAATATAAGGTATATATTCTAAAATACTCATATCTTCAGTGGGTAAGAAAATCCTTTGTCTGTCTTTTTCATCTGCACTGTTTTGTATGGTGTGATTTAGTCAAGTTAGGTAATCATTGTTAAATATATAGAGTTTAAGTGTCCTCTTTCATTTAGTGCAATTGTTTAGTAAATGACAGTTCAGAGTTGCGTCCCTCCCTCTGCAAGTGTAACCCCATCAAGATGCTTCACCTAAGGTGAGGAGTTTCCACGTCTCACAAACATGTACTTGAGAATAATTATTCCATCTTTATTTCTGCAAACTTCAGGGGACCTCCACCCAATGAAGACCTCATTATCCACTATAATTATAGTAATCCCGCTTACATGATTTGTGAGCATCAGTCTAAATTGGTTAGCCCAAAGCTGAAGCTGTTTTATAAGCTCAGGTGGTGAGATATTTGACAGTGGACAGGAACTGTGTCATGGTGGTGTCTTGTCTGCACTCGTTTGAATTGTGGTCTGCCACTGAACAGTTGTAAAGCTGAGTCTGTCATTAGACAGGAAATTTAATGCAACAACTAGTTTTTGTTCATGGAAGTGAGAGAAAAAAAGATTTTTGACTCCTGATATTATTGTTGTATAGTTAATCCAGTCAGCCAAATAATTTTTGTTCTGTTTTTACTGCAGACCTCAAGCAAAGGGAGACACTCAGTTCGGATTTCAGGTCTTAGCACCATTGATTTCCGTGTTGGGTTTTCCGGAAAATCCACCATGGATTTTAAAATGACATCCAGTAGGCCAGTTCAAGGTGAGCATAGACAGCCTTTCCAAAGATCTTTATTTGTCCTCATTTTATTCATTGAAATACTTTGGGCTTCACCTATGATCTCCACTTTCTAGGTATTCCTACTCACATCCTTCTGAACACCACTGGACTTTCCCCTCCTGCTCGGCCTGACAGACTAGAGCTTCTTACCATTACTGGAGAGGTTATCAAAACTCTGCCAATCAGGTATTACCCAGAACAACGGCCGTACAACCTCTGGAATATCACAGAGTTCATTCCACCCAATGAGGCTTTCTTCCTGAGGGTTACAGGATTTGATAGCCAGGGTTTTGTGTTCCAGAGAGTATCCAGTGTCTCCTTCTCCAGCATTGTACCTGGTTGGTGATGTACATTGTCACCCACATTAAAAAAACAATTCCCATGGCGAATTTGTTAAATGTCATTATCTTTGTCTTTATGTTGGCTTCCTTTTAGATGCACCCAAAGTGGTAATGCCAGCCATCACTAATGGTTATTACCTGCAGAGAGGATTTATCAGATGCCAGGTAGAGAGTTTGCTACCCTTTACTCTGCGCTTCAGCCGAGATGGAAAGCGACTTGGACTGGACCAACTCTTCAGGTGACATATATAGAGTCATATACAATAAATTACCATAAAGACTCCATTGGGAATTGTTTGTTAGATTTCAATGTTGAAAAAATAACTTTAAAAACTATTTTTTTTTTGTTTCATTCAATAAAAAAAAAAATACTCCTATTGATTTTAAGTTGAAGATCATAATAATTAATAGTTAAAGGCTTTAAAAAATCAGTTTATGTTAATGATGTATATAACATGTAAAACAGTAATAATATGACTAAATTTCATTCCATAGTTTTAACATCACAGATGATGTTAATCAATTCAAAGAAAATGTTTTAGGTAACTTTCACAAACTAAATCTGCTTAATTTAGTTAGTGAATTTGATGTCTGTACCAATCTTTGTGACTCTTCTATTTCCAGTGAATCAGATAGCGGGTCATGGGAAATAGAAAAGGTCACTTTGAAAGATGAGGGCCACTATGATTGCTTTGCAATTAGCAGAGCTGGAACAGGACGAGCTCGCACCTTCCTAGATGTTTCAGGTAAGCAAGGATTCCAAAAATCTATGTGTTTTAGCGTCTCATTTGTCTACCATCGTATCACCACATGTAGGTGTGAACTAAATAGTTATCCCCGCCAGAATTAATATCCACCCAGTAGGAGCTGATCAAGTTCACTCCGCTTCAACTCCACTACGCCGGAGAACTTAAAGCCCTGCAGTTCCAAACACCAGATGATTTTATTGCTTTTTTGAGAACATACTTCTCACTCCTGGAGTTATGATGTTGTTTGCTGTTTCGTGTGACTCTGTTCTTGCAAAACTGCAACCTGAGAGTAAAGGGGTTTGTATACTCCTGCAGCAGTATGTCACTGTGAGCTTGTCGCAGGTATGATGCAGATAACTAAACAGAAATAAGCAAATGCAACCAAACCTAACAAAACCCAACCATAGGCAAGGATACAAACCAAACCAAGCCAAACGGGGTTCTGAGGAGGTAAGAGAGAGAGGCTTCCTGTCTGCTGCTTGCATGACAGCTTTTAAAGCAGACAATCACCAATTAGGGCAAAACAGATCACCTGCAGAAGGCCTGCATCCAGAACCCTGCAAGGAAGAGTGGAGAAACCCACTGCAGCCGTAACAATATCAAATACTTGGATTGAAGCTTAACAGATTTTAGAAAAAATAAGTCCCAAGGGTGTTGTTTTATATTTGAATGCTAAGGCAACATATGAAAACCTAATAATTTATGAATTATCCAAAAAAACAATTTTACCATCATTAAAACCTCTTATGAAGGTGACTTGGAGGGTCTGACCCAGATCCTCTAGAATTTCATATATTTACTTGATTAATAATAATTAGCATAGTTAATTAACAGCTTGAAGTACGAAGTTAAAACATCCTGATATCGAGGAATGTTCTATAACCATGTTTCCATCCAATGTCATGCAAATTTTGAACAAAAGAAAATACAAATTCCCTGAATAAAACACATGTCAGAGAGAATGTTCTTATAATGAGTATTTTTATATTCAAATTAAATAATTAGAAAATTGCTTTATTTTTTAGAGCCTCCACCTGCCATCACTGTTGAAAGAAATGTTACTGTCTCACCTGGCAGTCAAGCCGTCCTGACCTGCCACGTGGTTAGCACCGTTGTCTTCAACCTCACTTGGCTGCGAGGCGGCTATGACGCCCGCCTGGACCTACGAGTGAACATACTTGCCAACCTTTCACTCCAGGTGTCTGATGTGACCCCAGATAATTCAGGCTGGTATGAGTGCATTGCTGCAAATGAAGGAGGAACGACTGCAGATCGGATATATCTCACAGTACAAGGTAATATTTGCTTGTTTGTTTCTGCAAAAGCTCATTAAATTTACAAAACACATTCTAATCTACACACCTTCCTATGTTTTGGGTTTCAAAATTGAAATCTTCAACTGCTCTCTACATTTGGGTAAATTCTGTTTTTTTAGTTATTTTTCTGAAGGCTGTAGTCATAATTAGATCAGCATCATTTATGTATGTTTCTGTCATGTAATGATGTCCATAAGGCTTCTGTGTGAACACAGCAGTGTTCCTTTTCTACCTAAAGTTCTTACTGAATCCCACTTCTCTGGGCTTATTGCTTTATTAGATAACACTTTCCAATGTATAGATAAGAAATGATTGTTCAGACAAGAGAAATTACACAGATATACATTCTGTAGGCCTACTGGGCTCAGGTCATCAGTGTTTTTTAAATTTTCTTTATTACAATTTGTTCTAAGGAATTTTGAGGACGATTGCCTTAAATTGGAGTTGCAGATAGAGATCCAAAACTCTTGCCAGGATACCGAGCATAAAATGTTTTTGCAATGCTCAGATCCAGAGAAAACAGGTTTAGCCAATCGCAATCTATTTCCTAGCAGTATTATAAATCAGCATCATTTATTTTATCAAATAAAGATGCAACTAAAATTGAACCACTAGTAAATAAGTAAATAAGATTTTCCTCCACAGCTGCATTTTACACATCTCTTCTATTTTTTAAACCTTAATAAATACAGTAACCACATACTAAACTGAAAATAAAATCTGAAAATATATTAACACTGCATATTACATTTTACACAAGACAACTCTCTCAGTTAAATTTGTCATTAGCATTGTGGATGAACACCATTAGAGCTGTGTGCTTTAACCCTTTAAATCCCGATCCAAGAATAAAACAAAACAGAAAATAACTTTTTTTTTGGTTTGAAGTCCTTATTTGGCCTTTTAATAAAATATGTAAAAAGAAAAAACAGAAATACATTTTTGATATTAATAATTTATTACTATGCGATAAGTCAAGATTATTTTTTGTGTAGTCTTCTACTGGCTGTTATCAGGTATATCTGATTGTGTACAATAGGATTTTGAGCAAAGTTTGTACCATTAAATTATGCAAAAAGTGTCAGACGCAAAACATTTCAGAAACCGTATGTATCAAATATGATACATTTGGCATTACAGGGTTAATAATATTCCTGCCATCATTCCTCTGCAAGCAACACTGTAGAAACAATGAGAATATAATAGACAAAACACATGCTGAGAAAAGAAAAGTTTCCCATCACAAATCAGTGAGCAGGTCTATAGAGAGAGTTTGAGATTCTTTGGATTCCGTATTGTTTTATGTTTTAGTAAAAGAAATACAAAAAAGACATGCTGTGAAATAATATCAGAGGTCATATCCGCCACATTCCTTTTGCTACACCAGTCATAAAAGTGTAGGCTCTGCTCTATCATGTAAATATCCAACTAAGTTCACATTGTAAAGCAAGAACTCTTCTTTCTGTGTGGAAATGTGTTTAAAGCCACCTTCCCCTGATATTCCAAAAGGCTTAAATTACCTCCAGTATGTCATTGCCTAAGCTTTACCTGAAAAATTCACAAAATTCTATTTCTCGCCCGTTGTGAGAGAGCGGCTTAAATGGTCCAGACTCATTTATGGAATAATTACAAGAATTGCTGTTTTTTTAGATGTACCCAGAGTGTCTTTGGAGCCAAGAAACCAGACCTTTATGATGGGAGATGAAGTGAGGATCAAGTGTTCAGCCAGTGGCTATCCTCCACCTCGTCTAGTCTGGACCCACAACGACATGTTTATTACTGCATCCAACAGGTATATTCTGTTTTTGTTTTTTTTATCCCTATATTATAATTAAGGCATTGCTTTTATATAATTAGTGTTGTTTAAACTGTTAAGTAGATCTTTAGGTGTTTTGCATGTTCACTCCTAAATATTCAGTAGACTCAGGTTTAAGCTTCTGTACTCTAATCTTAAAATACATTATAATGATATGTGTCTTTCTCCCATTGTATTTTTTCTATATTGTCGCCTATATACAGCGTCCTTACTCATGCACTTCCCTCTGCAGGTGTCAGAATTCAGAATGAGTAATTGTTTGACACCCATCCATGAATACAGCTTCTGCTGCTTATCCGTCTGGGTAACAGGGTGCTGGTGCTTATCTCCAGCAGTTTATCTCCAGCCAGACTGACTTACACGGGGCGTAAGTCAGTCTGGTAAGGCTCAATGCTCTTCTTCGGAAAACAGACAGAAACTATCATCACAAATCACCCAAAATGCAAAAGTGCTTTTTCAGAAAACATAACAATCAAGATTGCATCTGCAGTGGATGTTTTATTGATGCCTAGAGATTTTCTTTTTAAAAACTGATCACATCCGTAGATATCTGATTGGTTCTTAATTGTCTCTGCTGACTTTGTTAGTCCAGCCTTTGAAATTGGGATCTTGTGGCTCTTTTTTAGATTAATATGAGGTTTACACGGTGTAAATTAGTCTAGCTGGCCAGCCTGCTGGTCGCCAGTCCATCACAGGGCTCCATTTATCCAGTGCTTGCTAAATGCCATCTTAAAAGTGATAATTTTTAAAAAGAATAACTAAAATAAGGTTGTTTTTTCCACTCATGTTTGCTCATATTGCTTTAACTATACCAATCTCTGTACTATGTACTTAAAAAAATGAAACCCTGCATTAAGACATCTGCAATTTTTGTCTTTAGGGCAAAACAATTTAAATAAATTTTCACAATGCTAATTTAGATTTTTTGTTAAGAACAAACAAAAAAATGTTCAGCCATACTTTTTAATTAGCAGAAATGAACTCCTAAAATAAATAAAAAATGGTTGGGCATGACATCATGAACTGCGTGCAGTTGTAGCATCTGTTAAAGTAGAGAACAATTGTAACTTTTTAAGTTTTGTGAATAAAACTTAATAGATCAGTCTAGGTAACAACACTTAACAGTCGTCAAAGGGAAAAGTAAAAAAAAAAAAGTATTTAAAAGTCAAGGGTTATGATTAGTCCTGCAATTGTTCTCAGTCATATTTAAATGATAAAACATTTTTCATTTTGTATCTGATTATTAGATACAGGATGACTCCTGATGGAACCCTGGTAATAAGAAACACAAAGGAGAAGGATGGAGGAGTGTATGGCTGCTTGGCCAGTAATAGTGCTGGTACTGACACAATGACCTCCATCCTCACCTATTTTGGTGAGTGTTCAAATCATTCAGCTAAATACTTTTATGGTTCTGATTTTTTGTGCCTGATTATTTTAAATTTCCTTGTTTCCTAGAATTTCCTGTGGTAAGAGCAACATTTAGAGAAGTTCTCAGTAACATTGGAGAAACCACAGTGTTGTCCTGTTCAGCATCTGGAATCCCTAAGCCTGAGATCTGGTGGTATAAAGGTAACAGTTAAAACGCTTAAGGAATGTATTTTGATGTTTGATGGTGACCAAAAATATTTAATTTTTAGAAGTAACTTCAATTATAGTCAGAAAAACATATTCCTACTAATTACTCTTATATATCTATATTTCAAACTCCATTTTTGAAAGCTGAACCAGTGTGTTTGTATTTGCTCTAGGTAATGTGCAGCTACATTCCTCCTCTCTATTTGAGGTGGATAAGTTAGGAGGAACACTGACCATAAAGCAAACGCAGTTAGGGGATGCGGGAGACTACTCTTGTGTGGCTGTCAGTGCGGCTGGCTCATCCTCACTGAAGATAAATCTTGATGTTGGAGGTAAGTCATTTCTAAACAAAATTTCTTTTTGTTTCACAATGACAAATAAAAAAGTCTAAGTATTGGTGAATATTAGAAAGTCATCTGGTTTGATATCCCATCCTTATTCGGTGCATTTAGAAAGAGCTTCTTTAGATATTTTTATTTCCATTTTCTGCACCAAAAGCTGTTATTTGTTTGTTTAACCCATTTAAGTGTTCACTTTAACATTTGATAGCAAGATTGCATGACTTATGGAGAAGGAATGCACATTTTCTCTTGGTGTACAGAGTCCACTAAATGTTTTTGTAAATGTGCACATTTAACTAGAAAGGCAGATTCTGGTGGTGTAAATAGATATTCTAGTGTCTGAGTGAATAACTCTGCAAAATATAGTTGTTTTTGGAGCAGCAGTTTTTTTAAAGGTGACATTCTCACATGCTTTATACCAGCCGATCCCAGAATAAAATCCAGGATCCCACATGGTGATTCACATTTATTTTTGTCTGGAAATTAAATTAAGCTTAAAGGTATAGTAGAGGATGTTTCTTTCTGGGCGGATCATCGAAATAATTGGTCCTCCTAATTGTCATTTGAGTGATATGTTTACATAAGGGGCATCCTACGTGCTTGTCCCCCTTTTCACTTACTGGTAATGAGTCTGAGATAATGAAAAAATTGCAAATCTTATTTTGAAAGTAAGCTTTAATGTGCGATGCAAACAGCAATTTTAAAGTTGCGCACACTCTCCCACACATTTAATATGTTCCCTCTCGGGAGCGGGTACAGGTTTGTGCATGTGTATTTTTTGTGTGCAGAGGAAGTGGAGAGAGCGGGTCTTTTCAAAAATTAGCGAATATCCTCCACTATACCTTTAACATTTTTCAAATGAAAAATACTATAATACAAAGGAAGTCAGAATCTGATTACAAAAGAATAAAGAGCAAATAATTTTTTTAGACAAAAGAGAAATTGAATAACAACATAAGTCTGAAAATTATTAGAGACAATGTCAAACAAATATAATAAAAATAAAACATAAGTATGAACATAAACAGAACCAGCAGAAAACCCAAAACAGAAGACAAATAATTCCAACAATGACAGTAGCCTACTATTAGTGAGATCCTTATGAATATAATTTTAACCTTGCGATTTAAAACAGTGTTTCTTGAGAAAATCTTTTGACTGGATTGATCGTTTCTTTCCATAATCTTGTGACTGTGAATTTATTGGTATGCTATGTGTTAATATTATAATTTTGGGTGGAATAGGTTTGTGCTTTTCCTGCCCGATGGTCATCTTCCACGGCTGAGATCAGCTGCTGGCTATTAAACACTTTCAAATAAATAAACTGTTTACATGCAAATGTTTTTTTCCTCATCATGATCATTGCTTATTTTAATCCTGACCATCCCAGCTACGCCAAAGTTCACTCTTGAGCCATCAAACATGGTAGTGGACATTGGCTCCAACGTGACTTTGCCCTGTGAAGCACATGGGTATCCTGAGCCCCAGCTGACATGGAGGAGAGAGGATGGTTCCTCTTTGTTCAACCGGCTGGAAGCACATAGCACTGTGTCACAAAAAAATGGGGACCTACACATAAATAGTGAGTCTTTTAAAACAGTTATGAATATGTAGAACTAAAACAGATTTTTCAGTTTGTTGTTTCATTTTTTTCCCGCCAGATCTATGGATCGAAGATGAGGCGGAGTATATCTGTGAGGCCAAAAATCGCTTTGGTAGGATCCAGACCAAGGCTAACATCACTGTGACTGGACTTGGTAAGATGTCTGGATCATCATGCTGTCATTGTAGGTGTGTCTTAACAGAAGAGTGTCTTTTAACTCTAAGATGCCATGTATTATATGCAGTGTTTGGCCTCAGAAAGGTGGTGAATACGTGATGACTAGCAGCACTTAAAGTTTGATGAATTTAAATACTTTTCTCTTTCTGGTTGGTTATTTTGTTTTTGTCATAAACTTTTCACATCCTTCTAAATGCTCTGGATGGCTTATTTTTGTTTTTTTTAGGATTTTCATTTCTATTCTTAGCAGATTTTAACATGCCTTTGCCTCTTTAAAGCCTCTGTGTAAGAGTTACTCCCATCTAATGACTGAGACCCATACTACCCACATGTATTTACCTGCTACTGTCATAAACGGGACAGATGGACCTAGTATTCAAGGCGAATCAGACAGTGGGGAGTTTAAAAATGTTCAATGAACCAGGTCAGAGAAACAGTCAGGAACCAGACAGTTCAGAGATCCAGGAGTCCATAGCCTGACCAGGGGTTCCGATTCAAGCAGGAACAGACAGATCCAGGGTTTCAGGAAGCCTCAGAGCGTTCAGGCAGGTTCAGAGTTCCAAAGACTCCAGCAGCGAGCTCAGACAGACAAGCTCAGATGGCGACAAGCAGGCTCAGTGTTTGAGGGACAGAGACAAGACATGGTACCGGAATTACTGCAGAACTTTAAACTGGTCTCCACCTTAGAGCCAGGCTTATGGGCATTAAAACTGACCTCCCCCACGTTCCAAGCCAAAAAGTCTGACAATGTCAACATCTTGCACAAGTTAAATTGTTCTTTTTGCACTCCCAAAACAAAAAGGACTCCATCTTCTATTTTGACAACTTTATTTGCCCCACGCTGTACTTTTTTTCTTTAGTTTTCTCTGGCACAGCCGTGCATGGACACACAGATTAACCATCACGCTCTAGTACTTCCTCTTCTTTTTTCGCTACTCCTGCCACTAACATTGACGTTAGCACTCAGATCAGATGTGCCTAAATAAGGGTACCTTAACATGATGTTCTAAAAAATTTAACTGATTAAACTAATAACGATTGTATTAAACAAATGGTAAATATTTAAATGAAATATGTTCAGGGTGCAAAATCCTGTCATTGTTGTTTCATGCAAATGATTACATCACAAGAGAAATGGGTGTTACTTTGGTGTATTCTTTTTGACTAGGAAAGACACCAATCGCCATCACCCTTTGATAAATCAGCTAAAATAAAAATAAACACATGGAAAATCTCTCGGAACATATGGCTTAAAGAAGTGTACAGTCGCCTGCTGGTTTGACTTCTGTGAAGAATAACAGCAGCTGATACCTTTTGCAGTGGAGTTCACCCAATGTAGGCTAACAGACAAATTTACCGTGGGGACAGGCTAGTTGCTGGAACACACTGCCCTTTTTCTAACATAACGTCGAAATAAACCTCACTGTTGAATTGAATTAACTCATTTGTCTAGCAGAAAACCTGTAACCTCAAAGTAAGTTTTGAAGCCCTACTACCATATGAATAGTCTTTACCTTGTAAGCAGTGCTGATCAGGAGGGGAGTTTACCATTATGCAATACTGTAACACTGTAAAACTCTTTTTACATGTATAGTTAATACAACTATTCCTTGTTTGTACACATTCATTATTTTTTTGATAAAAATCCTTTTTGTTAAAATTCCAACAGAACGCTTATAATATTAAGTGTGCAAAAAATATTTCATTCCTTTTGAGACAGCATGAAAAGTCAGCTGAGTACAAAACCTAGATAGGTTTTTGCGTAGGGCCCCAAATTTCCTAAATCGCCCCTGGTGCTGATGGTGACTCTTGTTTTCTTTCTGTTATTACTGCTTTTTTCGGATACTTCTCCTTCCTCTTGCTGAATGAGGAGTATGGACAGTCTTCTCTTTTATTAATATAAATCTGCAGTTGTCTTTGCATGTATAATCCCCTTTCACTGACAAATCCTATTCATATACAGGTAAAAATCATAAGAATAACAAGTTTGTCTCCTTTCAGCAACTGTAATCAAAGATGACGAGGCAACGAAAATTAATAACAATAATTTAACTTAATTGATCTCACATTGGAGAAATTAGATTAGATTAGATTAGATTAGATGAGCTTTATTGATCTCACAGCGGAGAAATTCACTGGTCACATATTGGCATAGTAATTAAAGAAGGTGCAAACAAGGAGGAAAAAGGTGCATTAAGAATATATATTAAAAATATACAGTATCTCTGCATTTAACCCATCCCCTTGGGGAGCAGTGGGCTGCCAACGTGGGTCACCCGGGGAGCCATGTGGGGTTAAGGGTCTTGTTGAGTGGGGCTTGAACTCAACCGCTCAGGATTCCAAGTTCTATGCCCTAACCACTAGGCCATCACTGCCCTGCAACATGGTGTCCTCTGTTGCGTGCACCGTGAGCTATATATTTATAAGCAACTCATTCTGAGCCACAGGAAAGCTTTCATTTGTGATGTCATTAAACATTGTTTTGTATTTATTTATTTTTTAAGGTTTTTGCTCAGTTCTTGTTTAAAAGGTTTTTCAAAATCTTTTTACAACAAATGAATCCTTTGCCTAATGGCATCATTACATTGCAGCTTTTAACAGTAGCCAGACCGTGTTTGTCTATTTAAGTATGTTTATATATATGTATGTATGTTAGATCTCAAACATGTCGATCCAAAAATGTATGCCTGCCCTGAAACTATTAAATTGATTTTCTTCTGAAAAAATTAGCCATAAGTTGTTATATATTCTCTCTTTGTTGGGGTACCTGCATTGTATCTTTCAGAGTCTGTTTATGTGTTTTGACCCTTTTCCCCAGGCAAGTGAGATTTAACGTGTTTCCATGCATGTTTAGGGACACATGCGCCTTGTTAACCACTATTAGTTCCTCTGCAGTGGAAATACATTGAGTCCTTAAATGTGGGCCAAAGGTTAGAAAGTGCAATCACACCCAGATGACATAAACAAGCCCTGCTAAATCCCCTTTTTCCCTGCTGGTTAAACTAACTCATGGGATATGAACATCAATTTAGCAGAGCAAGCACATATGTTTTATTTGCATGCATTGTCTCCAATAAATGCATATCCCACTCCTGTGAAATTTTTTTATGGCACAGTGTTGAAGCTAGTCAAAATATGCATTATAGGATTGGGGTGTATACCAAGTGCCAAAAATGTTATATTTTAAAAAATCAGACTTAAGTCAATGACGTGTTAAATTATACAGGGATAAAATTTAGCCAGAGACCAATTATGCCATTTCTATCTTCCCCTTGATATAGGACCAAAACACTTTTTATATTTCAGTTCAATCCATCTTCTAATACAGATATATTCAAATTCCAATCCAATTCAAACAAAATACAATAGAAATCTATTATATTTTAAATTAAATGTGGGTTAGCAATAAGACAACTATTGAAACCAGAGGATTGTGGCTTAAAATGGATACAGATCCAGCATTTTATTCAGATGTTTTTAGACATTCTGTGTTTTTAACTAAAGCAGGTCTTAGTTTAACTTTTCATGTAAAAAACAAAATGGAAACATGGTTTTAAATGTTATGCTTTTCATTTAACGGTTAAATGCTTTCTATCTAAGTTAGGAAAAGGTGCTGTCTGGATTAATGCAGATTTTTTTTTTAGAAGAGAATAACAATAGATGGGTTATCTCTGCTGTCATACACGTGAAACCGAGCAAATCTTTCTCTGTCTGTGTTCTTGAAAGATGTTAAAGTCTTTTGAAAAACATAGGTAGAATACTGCATCCACATTATTAGGGCCAATACAATTGAGTTTACATATATGACGCCAATCCACAACACACGTCATCTTAAGCTAACCTGACTCTGCCAGATGGATTTGCTCCGCATATCCATCTGGAAACCTTCCGTTGAAGTAATTTTGGGAAGGGGCGAAAATACTGGTTAGCTGATTGGCCTATGTTGGTGATAGACGGGCCAAATAAACCAATCAGATCAACGAAGCATATGACGTAACAGAGCGACGACGAAGCCAATTGATAGATCAAACTCTTGCCGAAACCAGTCGGGAGAAGAGCAAAAACATCTTTTCCTCTGACAAGAGCCCCCAGAGCAGTGTTTTGCTCTTCTTTCAGTGAAGAAATACTCTGTAATTCCGATAAAACTTGCTCGATAGCCACGCTAACGCTAGTTTCATCGGCTGAAGCCGCCATGTTCTTTAGACTGAACTGTCGCGCTTCTCGTTGCGTCACACCTCAACCCGCCTCAAAGCCAGCGCTGATTGGACGTTCGTTTGGTGAACGGCTCCAAATTTTTTCCAACGGAGAGTCTCCACACTGATTAGCGAGTGAAATCTTGAAAGCTCGCGAGATCAGGATGGTCCCATGAGGCTAATCTTAAGGCACTTTACAGTCCAACCAGATCATCTAGTCAAATTGATTAAAAGCTTTCTATCTAAGGAAAACCAGTTGATTGCACCGACTCGTTGACTTGAAGGCAATCCCTCACACTGAGCATGCTTGTAGCGACAGTGGAGAGGAAAAACTCCCTTTTAACAGGAAGAAACCTTCAGCAGAACCAGGCTCAGTGTGAGCGGCTATCTGCAGTAAAATAGCTCTCTGGGAAATCTGTGGCCCATCCTTGTGTTGGTGAGGGAAATACCTGTGCTTTATTTTAACCTGACAGTAGAATATAGCAGTTTTTTTCTTCAAATATTTTTGCTTTTACACTTTGTATTCGATTTTCCACATTGAATAGAACTGCGATTAGATTTTGATTAAAGAAATTCTTCTAATTTTTTAATGTCTTTTTTTTCTTTTTCTTTTAAGTTAAACCTGTTATTGCAATGAGTCCACCTGTCATCAGTGTGATTGATGACCAACAGTTAACCCTTCCCTGTGTGCTGCTGGCTGGAAATCCGCTGCCAGAGAGGCAATGGCTCCATAACTATGGCCTGGTGGGGACAAAAACAGCAATTTTACAGTTTCTCTGTCTTGCATTAAAACTACTTATGGATTTTTTTAAATGTTCTCCTCCTGCATTCTTCTAGGTGACCCCAGACCAGTATGTCACGGTGAGGAAGGATGGTAGTCTGCATATTGAAAGAGTTCAGATGGAGGATGGAGGTGATTACACCTGCTTGGCTGAGAACGTTATTGGGGCCGCCAACCATACAACCACCGTTTACGTTTACGGTAGAGTCACCAACACAAACACACAAATAACGCAATAAACATTAGAAACAAAGATTATTAGGGATGTTTCTTAAACTGTCTGCTTCCTTGTTAATCTTGAGAATCAGGACCTATTGTCCTGCATGTGTCAAGATGTGTTTCTGCTCCAGCAGGCCTGAATTAGAATATTACTTTCCCACCATTAAGGACCGAAGAGGTCTGTTAATCCTCCATTTATTTAAGTCAGGTGTGTGGAGGTGGAAAGGAGCTACAACACACAAGACAGACTGACATAAGGGCTTTGATTGAAGAAAGATAACATAGGCAATTAATACTAACAAGGGTCTTATTTTTTATTTTGATTATTTAGTCAAAATAATGCCTTTTTTTCCTGTCATTTTGTCTGAGGAAATCGTTTTTATTTTATTTTGTTTTCTACGTGCCAACACAAAAACACGTTAACAGCAAAAGATTGCAATGGCCTTGTTTGACCATTGGGGGGCTAATGTGTTCAGGTTTATATGTGGGATTTAGGCCAGAAAGTTTAACTTGGATCTCATATGACCTGGAGATTCATACAGCTATATGCGTGTAGCTATTAGGTATATGAAAAGATGGCAGTGTAGAGAAGTTTTTAATATTTAGGTTCAAAAAACTTTTTTCAGATTTATAAAACCATGAGACACGTGTCACCGCACAATATACCTTCATACATCCCAATTTGTATGGAATTCAGTGCAGTTGATGGTGATTTTTTTGTCTTTCCCCCCACAAACCATAAATATGTATGCAAACCAATATAAATTCACCAGATTCTGGAGGACTATGGGGGGAATTTTGTTTCATTTTTGCTGCATTTTTGCAAATGAAAAGACAAAAAAATGCAATCCATAAATGAAATTAAAGTTAAGTTGTAATGCAAAAAGATTTTGTGAATAACTTTTTTTTTCTCAGATTCTTTATTTTTTATTTGTTTTATTATTTGCATTCTTTTCATGTAGCATTTTAGAGACCACATTCTCTTCACTCCAATCCTAATAAAAATGCTTCCTCTTGACATTCACATTAAACAATACAATGTTTTTGCTATCTTGTGAAGAGAAGTGAAGAGAATTTAATCTGCAAAAGGCTATTTAGAAAGAAACCAATTAATAAAACTCATATTTAGAAAATCTGAAATCTGAAAAATAAACCTGAAAAAAGTGTAAAAATGGCAAATCAACTTAAAATAAAATAAAATAAGTAAAATTTGTAAAATGAAGCTCTAGCGGAAGTTCAATTGAAGAAACTCTGACTTACCTCCATCAATCAGAAGCTGATCCGTCTCCGAGCGAGCCAATCAGCTTCGAACTACTCCACCACGAACCCCAATCAGCGTCCTGCTTCCACTTTATAAACTCCTTTCAAATCTTACCCCAGCCGCTATCCTGCAATCGCAATGTCGGATTTCGATTCAGACGACAATTCACCCACCTCCATCCCCTTCTCTGCCATCGCAGCTGAATCGTCCTTCATGACACGACTTCACCTCAACCTCATCAGAGAGTATTAATCCCAGTTGTCACCATCCCTCGTCTCATCGCATTGGTCCGGCAGAAGACCACCATGTTGAGCCCGGTTCTGCCAGAGCTTTCTTCCCAAAGGGGAGCTTTTCCTCTCCACTGTCGCTTCATGCTTGCTCATCATGGACAGTTCACGGTACCTGCATCACCGAGCAGGACCTCTATATCCCGAGTCTGAGTGAAGCCCCGGCGTCAGCTCCCTCAGTCTTCTAGTCCCACAATTCTGCCCTGCAGATCACCTTGTCAACCAGCTCGGATCAAACCACCACCAGTTTCAGGCCGTGGGGAACATCCCTATTCAACTTCATCTACTCATGCATGTTAAAGTATAATTCAGCATGAATGTTCCTGCCGAGGTCTGAGCGCCAAAGACTATACTTTCTTATCAATAAATTCTTCTAATTATCTTTTCTCTCTGTGTGAGTTTTTCAGATTGAAATAAATTTGAATTAAAAAAAATATATATATTTTTTTAAAGCCAGAGAAAACAGCATGGTTAGTCTCAAAATAAATTTTTTATTTAAAACTTTTTTTCTCGTAAGTTTTATCACTCGTTTGGTTTTTTTGTTTTCAAATTTCAATTTACAAAATATGTTTGTTTTTTTCCTTTTACAAAATCAGTCTTTTTTTATCTTCACTGTTTGTATCAAGTCCAATTGGTGCTGTCTATTTACTGCATTTAGCTAAGTAATTGCTTAATGCTGATGATTTTAACATATACTAAAAAATTTAAGTGATGTGAACATACCTTCCCCCATTTTGTTTTAGGAACACTCATCACAAACATCCGTATGATGTACAGTTAATGATTTGGATGATTGTGGATCTCACACCAAAAAGAAAACCTGCAAGGCAGCCATCATGTACTGCACCTGCTTGAAGTTTACCAATCTTAATCCTTATTTTTATAGTATAAAGGAATCCTGAGTAAAACACTGCCACTACATTTTGTGCATCAAAAAAAGGAGCACATGGCCTGAAAATACTTTCCATTCATAAAAGCAACTTTAACATTTTACAGATTGTGCGCTTTTAGCAGTATGAATGCAGTCGTATTCTGATTACATTTGAAGATTAACTCCTTGCTCCATATAACTATATAATGTGTATCTGTTACAGACACTTTTTCAAAAACATGCTGGTCTTGAATATTTTATTTATCTATTCTATTATCCACAGTTATCCCTACAATTCAACATGGACCTCAGGTATTTAGCACTATCGAAGGAACACCTACAACTTTGCCATGTCATGCCAGCGGAGAACCAAGTCCAGACATTACTTGGACCAAGGTATGTCTCTGTTATTAAAAAAGGAAATAATTGTTATAGATTTTCAAGTAAAAGTAAATGTGAAAGAGAACAGTTAAATAAAACATTCTTGAAGTTTGATTCTCTGTATTTGAGGCAAAAACATGATTACTTTAGTTAATCTGTTATAAGTTATATGAGCATTGCTGGTAAACCTTTAGTGTAATTGATTAATTTCAGGTGAAAGACACCATACTGTTGACCCCAGCGGTGGGTAGAGTATCCAAAACTTTTTGCTTCAGTTCAAGTAGAAAGTATTCTTCCAAGAAATATCTCAAGTAAGCATATAAAAGCTTAGTAAATAGCTACTTAAGTATTGAGTAATTGTTGACTCACATCGTCTCATGTAATCTTGAAAACAGAATACACAATAAAAAAAACAAAACAATAAATAGCAGGATTACAAAATAACAAATTTGGGGAGGAAAAAATATTGTATCTCAAAATTTCTATTCAGTTTCAAACCAATCTTTATAGAAGGTAAATAAACGATTAATATGGAAGAAAAACAGTCTCATTGGAATCTGCCTTTTTTTAACAATATATTTTAAACACTGAATTCTTTTTAGACATTGAATTCCTTACACTCAACTTTTTGCAGATGAATTTTTTGCAGCTGAATTTTTGCAGGTGAATTTTTTGCAGCTGAATTTTTTTGCAGCTTAATTTTGGCAGCAGAATTTTTTTGTAGCTGATTTTTTTTCTGGTGAATTTTTCCCAGATAAAATTTGAGTGTAAGTAATTCAATGTCTAAAATAATTCAGTGTCTAAAATTCGGTGTTTAAAAAAAAAGGCAGATTCCAATGAGACTGTTTTTCTTCCACAGATAAAGAACATCCACCTAAAATATCTACTGTTCACTGCCTTTTCACCTGATCTCAAATAGCTGAAGTTACTCAATTTTTTTTGTAGAGTAACCAGAAATATACTCAAGTACGTGTAGAGCTAGAGATACTCCAATGAGAATACTACTTTAGTAAAAGTACAGAACAAGTACAACTAATCCTAAAAGTCTTTTTGTCACAAAAAGTGACTAAAGTAAATCTATTTACCACCCATCTCTGGGTGAAACTCACATCTTAAGAGTATGTCTTTCTGCACTGATAGGCACATTGTTTGCTGTGAGGATTCCAGCCATAGCCCATAACTTTAGTTTATGGGCTATGGCTTTAGTTTATGGGCTATGACTAACTACTTTAGTTTAAAAAGAATTGCTGTTAAAGGGAAGGTGGCATCAGATACATGTATGAATAAAACAAACCTCTATAAATTAAGAGTTGTGCTACAGATTGTTCGGGTGTGCTCTCTCTTCTCTCTCTGATTTCTTTGCTGCTGCGCTCTGAAAGATCAGTGAAGGCAGTTAAGTCATCTGTGAGCCAGACGGATCGCGCGCATAAAGCAATCCTGATGGACACACAAGCTTTACTTTTATTAACTTTCAGGTTTATTATCTGTCCGAGCAAAACTGTTTCAATAACATCATTTTATATCTAATAGCTGCAGAGAAATTGATAACAAATTGTCATTCTCTTTGTAACCGATGTTATGACAAGATGATTTATCGACCAAACATTCTCTCTATTGTGTGATTTATTCCTTTAGGGTGGGGAGCTGCTAAACTTGGGTGGTCCAGCCTTCTCTTTAGATTTAGATGGCGCCCTCCGTATCACTTCACCTTCTGGAAATGAGACTGGAGAGTTTGTCTGCACAGCTACGAACGCAGCAGGATACGCATCCAGGAAGGTGCAGCTCACAGTCTATGGTAACCATCGGATTTTTTAAAGACACATAAAATAACTTCATGTACTGTGATCTACAGGGGTATGTACACCAAATATAATATAGATTTAAGTAACTCATTTAAGTTAAATGTCCTTTTAACTCCCCTTACATATCTTGATTTATGAGTACAGTATGAGGACAGTCTTCTCCTTCTTTCCCATCGCCTGGCTTGCCATAGGTTTGCCTCCTGTGTCTAAAAGTAGCTAGCAGCAGTGATGGGAGTAACGGGGTTACTAACGCTGTTACCTTTTATTAGTAACGAGTAATCTAACTAATTACTTTGACTGTAACTATAACGCAGTTACCATTGCAGACACCCCGTTACTGCACCTTACTCAGGTCACACAATGAACCTTTTTTTCATGATAGGACTCGTGCGCGCCTTGTCGTGACAGAGGGGAGGGTGAGATTGGCCGATGTATAGTGAGATGTGGGTGGGTGTTTCCGCTGGCGGGTGTTAAGTACAGCACACACAGAGAGATGGAGAGTGAGGAGGACTCCAGCAGCAAAACAGCGTTTTCCAGATGGAAATACCGGTGTTACGTCGAGCTGTGGGGTTTATAGGCCCATCAGATAGCGTTCCCCCCATGTTAGACAGGGGTAAAGCGATTTGATGGGCCTATAAATCTTTGTCGTCCGCTCTATTCAGCTGGCTTTTTAAACACACGGTGAGAAGGTGGGGGCCGGGTGGTGAGGGTTACGGGGACGAGAAAAGCAAAAGTAACGCAATAGTTATTTTTACGATTACCTAGTTACTTTTATTGTAGAGTAACTCAGTTAGTAACTTTGTTACTTTTTGGGAGAAGTAGCTAGTAACTATAACTAATTACTTTTTCAAAGAAAGGTGCCCAACACTGGCCAGCAGGGCTTTACCATACAAACAGGAGGAGCGACGCAAGTGAAATTAGACACTGTTGTTGGACAACATGGGGTAATTTATAAATGTTTTAAATCAGGTTTGGTCCGGATTAGACAGCAGGTGGATCTGGATCCAGACCGCGGTCCCGCTAATCTGTGACCTCTGGCATAGAGCGTTGGAATCCTGAGGTTCTGAATAAAAGCCCCACTCCCACAGACTGCCACTCGGGGTCCCTTATGAGCTAAAGACTCTTAGCCCCACACTGCTCCCTGGGCGCTGCACAATGGCAGCCCACTGCTCCCCAAGGGGATGGGTTAAACGCAGAGAGTTAATTTTGTTGCTCTGTACCATCCTGGAAAGAAACATCAGCTGTGCTGCTTCCATCAACACCCTTGTTTATAGATGCTGGAGATCGGCCTGTTTTCCAGTGTGGTCCTGTTTCTCTGACCGTGACTGAGTGGATGTGCTCTCTTTGTCCTCTGGCATGGGAGCTGGCTCGGAGCTCGTCTGCCTGGCTGTGTGTTTCCTGGACGGGGCCGCCTTTTACAGCTGCTTTTAGTATCTCTGCTTCTGTCTCCTTGAACCCCAGTCGGCCTCGGCAGATGGCCGCTCACACTTCTGAATTTGGCGCTATATAAATAAACTGAATTGAATTGAAATTGAATTGTACTTGTGACAGTGTAATGGCAGTAAAAAAGCTGGAGCAATGTAATTGTTATTCTTAATTTAAATGTAAATAACCTAGTTCCATTGGCAAAGTGTCTCACTATCTCATTTCAAACAAAAATGCACTAATTTTTAGGAAAATAGGTTTCAGCTTTTTGTACTTTACTCATAAAGGGTCAAATGAAAAGGCGATGGTAAAGATATTTTTCCATAAAACATATTTTTCCGCAAAACATTATAAAATGTTTATAATGTTCTGGTTTAAGACCATAAGGTTTTGAAAATCACTCGACAATTTCAAAATCTTGTCTTGTAAACCATCCTTTAGTCCGATCAGCCATCTTATTCTGATTACAAACAGTAAAATCCGGCTATGCGTTTAAAAGACAGGACATATGTTTTGAATTGGACTCATATAAATAAACTGAATTGAATTGAGTTTTGTTTTTAAGCAGAAGATATTTAAAATATTTGAATCACTTGCAAGTTTGTCCTTGGTCTCTTTCCTAGTGCGACCAAGATCCCGGGGTGGTGTTGCTGGAGGTTTACGAGACCCTGTGAGGATGTCAGTGATCAAGGGGGAGGATATCACTTTACCATGTGACGTTCACAGTGTTCCACCACCCTCTATCAGATGGGCAAAAGAAAAACAGCTAATTTCCCCATTTTCCCCAAGGTAACATTCCACAAATATTTAACACACACGGGGAACTGAAGTCCTTTGTTTTTGTTTTATTTAACTCGTTGGAAACAACAGAAACCACATGAATAAGTAATTTGTCGGTTTGTTAATGCTTACACTCAAACATAAGTTAAAGCTCTTCCAAGGGAAGCCTGAATCCTTTCACACACAAAGGTCATGCTTATTTTAGAGTGACAGCACCAAACCTGATTCTGTAAGTATTAAGACAGCATGTCTGTGTAGAGAAATAATCCAGAGGCGAAAAAGTCTGCAGTCCAGACCCGTCACACTGAAAATCTATGCAGCTTTGTTAAACAAAAATAGGACAAAGAAAGACTTGATGTTTGAAAACCCCCATGTAAGACAAAAAACAGCAAAAACATCTGCAACTACTGTTCTCCCGGCTCTCAATGTTGTTTTAAAAAGCAGATGATGCAAACAACGTTTCTGCATCATTAAATATTTCCATAATTACATGGAAGGAAATTAAAGGTAATAAATTATTTTTGCTTGTCCTTTATTCATTCTGTATAAATAAGTAGTTTTAATTAAATCCATTTTATTTAAATTTAAGTGCTTTGTCTCTGTCTGTCTGACTTGACTTAAGGGTAAAGTTTGAGTCTAAGTTGGCAAAGCAATCCTACATTTAATCTGTGATCTGCCAAAATAGCTGAAATTACAGTAAAATGTATATTTATTATGGGTGTATCTGTTTGGTACGGAAGCCGAGAGTGGTCGAAGTCAACTTTTTTTTTCTTTGCCTTTTTGAGATAATATTACGGTTAAACAATTAATTGTTTAACGAGAGAACAGTTTTTAATTTCTCGTAATAACAACATGATTAACCTGTATGAGTAATGAATTAGGCTGGCCAATAATAATGGGAAATAATCATTTTTTTTGTTTCCTATTTCTTTTCACTCATTGTCAGGTCGTGGTGGATGATTGGATTGCATTGAATACAGTAAAAACAAATTTGAATGATTTTTAATAAAAATCTTCAATCTGGACACATTTTGGGGGTTAATAACATCGTGTTACAGGCGTAACACGGCGCTGCTCAGAAAACAAGGGCGCCGGAGGCATAGGTCTAATTGCTTATGAAACAGAAGTGGAAGCAAATCATTAAACACAGGATTATTTACAGAATGACACATAGGCTGCCATGACTGATAAATCCTCTTCCACTGTTTGTCATGATTTTATCCAAAGATCTGGCCCATATGCAGAAAACCAAACAGAGAGATCAGGGGAAGGTTTAACAGGTTTATTGAGAACTGGTAGAGATGGTTCCAGTACTGCTCTGAACACTGGCGAACCGGGACTTAAAAGTAAAGGGGAATTTCCTGTGGTTAGTTCAGGCTCAGTGGGAAATTTGAGCTTCGATTTGCAAAAGGGAACAAAGGCAACAGGACTCACCTTTCCAGAAAAGGTGTCTTTTTCTGAATCCAGTCGGTGCGGGTCGTTCCAGTAATATACTTGCTCCTTGGAGGGCGGACAGGGTTTACCCAGGTTGAGGTGTTTCCTTGAGGAACGGAGGAGCTGACTGCCACTTAGATTTCCTGCGGTACTTGAACGGTTTCTTGTGGATATGAAGCCCTTGCTCAGAGAGAAGCCCAAACAATCCATGGGGAAAAGTAGATCCACACGACCAGTTTGAATCCCCAGCTCAGTTTGACGCTCAGAGAATCCTTCCAGGGGGAGAAGGTCCAAAACATCCAGTTTTCAGGATGACTTCCTGCCAAGAGGCAAAGACAAAAACAACAAGGTTAGCACTCAGGTTGACGAAAACTCAGTTTGACTCAGCAAAACGCAGCTTGGCTAGAGTACCCAAAACTGGCAAACACTCTGGCATCAAGGTAGTGGCAGTCAGCAGCATAAGAGTCCTCCAGTAATGGGGCAACCATCCGCAGGTGTGTGAGAAGGCCAACGAGAACCAGGCGCCACCTGGTGGTGGAGGGAAAACAAACAAAAAACACAACCCACACAAACTGTTGTTGTATTGAAGGATGTAATCGGTTTTAACACACACCACTCATCTTATTATAATGTGAAAACAGCTTTTGTTATATTTAGATAACGAGAAAAATTAACTTCTTTTCTTCAGTAAAACCACCCTGAAAAAGTATCTGAGGGACATGACCGCTCTCAGCTTCCGTAGTTTTGAGTCCAAATAGCCTAAATCATTGTGTGGAAACAATTGGTGCTCTACTGAGTTTGCTTTTCACATTATTTGGGAGTTTGCAGTCCTAGTTGTTAGAGCATAATTCAGTTTTTCAATTTTATGTACTGGTGTTGTTTCCTTTTCCCAGGCATCTGCAGCTTCCATCTGGATCGATGAAGATCCTGGAGACCAGAGCTTCAGACAGTGGACTCTATGTTTGTGTTGCTTCAAACCTCGCTGGTAACGTGACGTTGTCCATAGAGCTGAGTGTTTTAGGTATGTTATTCTTCATACTTTAACTGTTTTCAAAGATACATGATAGTTTAAGCCTTTATAAAAATGTGTTTGATGCTAGAACAGGAAAAATGTAATTTAAAGTTAGACACTTAGTACAAATATTGTGCCTTTTTTTCTTACAGTGCAATGTTAATAGAAAGTTTCGACAGAACTTGAGGCAGAAGTAGTGAGACATTAAAGTCACAAGGTGACCACAAAGAAAGAGGGGGATGATGTACCCACATTAACCCTAAACAAACAACTGCAGAGTGTGACGGGGATTCCAGCAATATGGCATGAAGTAGTAGGACAAGCGTAGACCAATCAAAAAACTCATGATGCCAATATTGGCTAAGACCCACAAGGTCAGCTAGTGTTTCCCAGCAAGCCAGTCAGTCTAAACAATGAAATACTTACCCCAACTTACCACAGCTACTATGCCTCCACCTGTGATCCATCTCAACTTACCTGTAAAATGAGTGAATACAAACCATCATGAAGACACAGCCAATGTGGTCGCCCCTGCAAAAGCTATAAGTGTGAATTCAGAGACACCAGGGCAGCCAATGTGCTTGCCCAGAGTCCCAAACCATAAATCAGTGCTCTGCCATTATCTCGACAGTTTTGTTGGGATTCGATCTTTTTCTGGTTGGTAACCCTGACCTTGTATTCAAAGGACCCAACTTACAAGCAGTCCTTCTCGCTCTCAGCTGTAAGATGTTCTATTAAAATTGATGGCTTGAAATTGTCAGCTGTTTTGTTTGACATCAGGTGGTGACCCGGGCACACTGAACTCGCTGAACGCATTTAGAGCACCACATATCTGCTCTGGAAATTCTGGAATTATTAATGTTTTATCTAAGGAAGAAAAGAAGGAATGAATCAAGGAAGGAAGGAAAAATCCTCGACAAAAAATGCTGAGCTGAAATGAAAAGATAAAAAATCTCTCATTGCCTCCGTTGGTTCCTAAAATGAGCATACTCAAAAAAATAAAAATGTAGAAGGCTTGTACTAGTGGTGGGAATAGGTGATTTTTTTTCCAAATGCCCTTACAATTTATTTCCTTAAAAAATTATACTTCTTGTAAGATCATAAATAAAGTATTAACTAAAGAATTTTTACAAGTCAGATATAAGCAAGAGTTAATTTGGTTTGATACCAGGCTGTCCCAAACCATCCATGCCCCACAAGCCATTTTGCAAACCACCCATCCATGTCTTATGCATTTTCTTTTTAATGGAAGGGGCCTAAAACTTATCTTATTACATTCATCCTCTTCAAATGTGAAAAAATGTGTTACATAACTCAATTGCTAAATTTGTCTTTCTTTGTCTCTGTTTTCTCTCCTGCAGTTCCTCCTAAAATCCACCCAGGTCCAAAGGCGATAAAGGTGCAGGTTGGCCATAAAGTAGAGCTGGGTTGTATGGTGTCAGGGGTCCCAGAGCCTACTCTCAGCTGGACCAAAAATAACAGAAGTTATCCTGTGTCACGTGATGGAAGTCTGACACTTTTGGATATCAAGCGTGAGGATGATGGAATCTACACATGCACAGCCACTAACACTGCCGGCCAGGACCAGGC
The DNA here is from genome assembly GCA_030533445.1 of Cyprinodon diabolis. NCBI lineage: Eukaryota > Metazoa > Chordata > Actinopteri > Cyprinodontiformes > Cyprinodontidae > Cyprinodon > Cyprinodon diabolis. Next base: position 5,270,488 of record CM060070.1, on the reverse strand, counting down.
TCAAGTTAAGGTTCAAGTTCAAGGTTGGTTTATTTACTTTAGATTACAGTCCCTGGTCACTCTACTTGGTACAACCTGCTAGGCTGGACCCCATTTTGTGTTCAAAAGATGTTTATTATGTTTCCCAGAGATCCTGGTCTATACTGACTTCATAGTTATAGTTTCTGTAGATTTGTTGGCTGCACATCTGGACAGAATGTGCTCTATATGACTAAGATTGGATTGCTGTGAAAACCAGTGTAGTTCATTGTGTTAATTAAAACGTTTATAATGTTCTGGTTTGAGACGTTCAGCAGTGCCCTTCTAAAGGTATCTAAGAATCTTGTTCAAAACTGTATGAATTTCAGCAACCATCGTCAACATGTCTAGATGCCAAAATGCATTGTTGCTGCCACTTTGTTTTCATTAACTGTGTAGAAATTCAAAAGCAGTTGACTATAATCTGCCATCAATAGGAAATATGAGGAAACAGAAAGAGAATTAAGCTTTACTGTATTTTTATTACTGTTTAAAATTGTTTATGCCTTTGTAAAATGCTTATTTGATTCCTTTCAGTGCCTCCTGTTGTCGAGGTGCCAGAACCCCCTTTCAACAGCCCTCTGCAGGAAAGGGTCTTGAACCAACGCATTGCCTTCCCCTGCCCTGCCAAAGGTGCTCTACCATCCCCTCTTATGTTTTTCTGTGTTGCTTAAAAATGCCTGATAACTTCAAAGTTCATTCTTGGTCTCAGAGAACCTGAAAAAGAAGAATGAAGCACTCCATATTAACTTGCAGCTTGTTTGCTTTTATAAAGATTAAATGATAATTGAACTGTCTTCTATTATGTCTCAGGTCTACCTAAGCCAGTCATTCGTTGGTTGCGTAATGGTCAAGAACTGACCGGCAATGAGCCTGGAGTGTCTATCCTGGATGATGGTACTCTGCTGATACTTGCTGCTGTTTCGCCTCTGGATGACGGAGAGTATGTCTGCACTGCAGCTAATGATGCAGGGTCCACTGAGAAAAAGTACCAGCTCAAAGTTAACGGTGATTGAACTGTTCCCTGAATTAGAGACATAAGAGTTCAGACTACAGCGAAACAACTTGTACAGTGATGTAGTCCTGTGAATGTTTATAGTGCACGTATCATTTTATATCATTCCACTACAGTACCACCGGATTTCCGTGATGGGGACAGACCAAGCAACGCATCAGTGATCCTAAACGAGCCATTCGACTTGGAGTGTGATGTCACGGGAAGTCCAAAACCTGTCATCACCTGGTATAAAGACGGCACTCCTGTAAGTGCATGCACTCCTAATAGTTTTCTTTTCTCAATATATGTTTTTTCTTGTTGCTTTTGTGAAAATGTCCGGTTTAAAGGCCGGGCTGTTGGCTCACTAAGGTTTTGCTACTACTCTAAGACCTTCACAGAACAACTAGACTTATCATTATTATTGTAATTTCATACTGACAGGAGTTTCTAAGGAACTCATGAGCATTTCCTCTAATATACCAGTGAATTTCAAACCCTACAACACATTCAGACAAAAACTAGTTCATCCTAAAGACAGAGCACCCAAACCAAAGCTGAGTGGCTTGTTTATGTGGTCCAGTGCAGCGAGGACTGTCCAGACTCTTATATTGGAGAAACGCAACAACTACACGATCACATAGCACAACACAGGAGAGCCAGCAGCTCTGGGCAGGATTCAGCTTTATACTTGCAACTCAAGATCAAAGGACACATCTGTGGTGACCAAAATGTTCGGATTTTGGAAAGAGAGGAGTGATGTGTTGAAAGAGGGGTGAAGGAAGCTATCTTTGTGAATAGTGAATGTCATGATGTTACAAAGTTCTGACCCAATAATGCAGATAACTGAACAGAGAGACCAGGGAAAAGGTTTAACGGGTTTTATTGAAGAAGTAAAACAGGGGAAGAAGTGTTGCTCTGAACACAGCTCAAGCGGAACTGTAAAGTGAGGGGAAGACACAGCGGTTAGTTCAGGCTCAGTGGGGAATTTGACTCGTGAAACTTGGAGAAGAGGTTTTGGTTGCTGACTCACGTTTCCAGAGAAGTTGTTGAATCCTTGACTCCTGTCAGTGTGCCGTTGTTCCAGTGTTTGTCTGATTCGGTGGAGGGCGGAACAGGTTTTACCCAGAATGCGGTTGATAGTTGGTGAACGGAGAAACTGACTGCAACTCAGATTTCCTGCAGTACTTGAACGGGTAGCAGTAGAGAATAATCCCTTTCTCAGTGAGAAGCTCAAACGATCTCTTGGGGAAAGTGGATCCAAACCTCCTGTTTGAACCCCAGCTTAGTTTGAAGCTCAGTTGATCCTTCCAGGGAGAGAAGGTCCGAAAAATCCAGTTTGCAGGATGACTTCCTGCTAAGAGGCAAAAACAAAACAAAGTTAAACTCAGGTTGACAAAAAACTCAGCTTGACTCAGCAAACTCAGCTTGGCTAGAGTACCCTAAACTGGCAAACACTCTGGCGTCGAAGTAGTGTCAGTCAGCAGCTTAAGAACACCTTTAACGAGGAAACCATCAGGAGGTGTGTGAGGAGGCGGACCATAACCATGCGCCTCCTGGTGGATGAAGGGAGACAAACACAGAAAACACAGACACAAAAACAGGACTCCTGACAGTGAAAAGCCATAACTGATCCAGGAGGGAGGATTGCGGTTTTAGCTTCTACAATTCAAGCCTTAAACTCATTATGAAGATATTATATAAACACTATCATAATTCAAATGGACAAACAAAAAAGCCATACAAAACCAAAGACTTAAAAAACCCAGGAGACCGAAGGGTGGGTCATGGATTTGCATCTGACTTGAAATGTGCTGCAAGCAACATCAGTACTCCAAAAACACATTTCTCTGGTGAGCTGACAGAATTGACAGATTATTGGATATGTGCTAACAGTTATATAACTGATGATAGGGTACAAAAAAAAATTGTTTTCTAATTGGTTCATCAACACTCATATAAACTTATGCTCTAATTAGACCATGCAAGGTGCATTTGACTGTTGTATTCAGAATATTAAAATAAACAGCAATCAAAATAAACAGTTGCAATATTGCCTGCTTTTAGATGTTTTAGTTATTTTCTTTTGCTGTCAGGCAGGGAAACAATCTAAGCCGGCCGAGCTGTAATTTTCTTTGGAATCTAAGCCAAATCAATCTGCTTTCTAAGTTATTTTTGGCTTTAACTAAACCTTTTTTGACTTCTGCAAAACTTTTCCTCTCTCGGTCTTTCCTGCCTTTTAGATCTACTTGCTATTACCAGAATGTGTTCCAGTAAATGTCAGACAGCATTTTCTGAACCTTCTGTTATTGTGTTGGATTTGATTTAATGTATTTATGTTAATTAACAGGTTGTTACCAGTAACAGCATCCAGATTCTTGACATGGGAAAAACCCTGAAACTGCTGAGGGCAGAAACAGCTGACGCAGGCAGCTACAGCTGTGAGGCCATTAACATCGCAGGCAGCAGAGAAAAAATCTTTGTTTTGGACGTACTTGGTAAGTAAAGTCAGCGAGGAGTCCTCACAGCCAGCATAGTGCATGTTTTTAAATCAAGCTGACTGTTTTAATTTACGCTCACTAGATTAAAAAAAGAATGCTTCAAAAATTAGGTCCTTAAGTAGAATTTCTGCATCTGTCATAGCTTGAAATGAATTTACACTGCCATTTTATTAAAACAACTCTAAACATCTAAAGATCTGTCTAACAATCAATTACAAACACAAGATAATTGATGACCTTATTCTTTCTCTCAGTCCCACCAACAATTGTAGGATCTGGTTTTCCTCAGGATGTTTCTGCGATTGTCAAACAAGAAGTCCTTCTCGAATGCAAGGTGCAGGGTTCACCATTTCCCACAATTCAGTGGTACAAAGGCAGAAGGTGAGTGCCTTCTGACTTTTAGGAGTATACTTTCCCATAATGGTGGTCAGGACCTCCTAGGGGGTTGCAGGATACCGAGTAAAGGGAAACAAGATGATTTTCACTACTATTGTGCTGTCATCCCTGAGGTGTATAGAGGGCCAAGATATATTATGAAATAAATGAATGCAAATATGTCATGAAATTAGTAAATATATGCAATGAAATAATAGAATGGAAACTTTAATTATGAAACTTCCAACTAATACTCAAAAATACATTTAGAATAATGAAATAAATATATATGAAAAAATGAATAATGTCATTCTAATAATTGTATGTATCACTAATCTGTGTCACTGTTATAATTGCAGTCCCAGGTGAAAACTTTTGGGAACCCCCGGTTTTGAACAATGTTCCTTAGAAACTTGATTAAAGCTGCTTGCTTTTTGCAGCAAATCATGAAAATCAGGAGATAACTGCAAAGATTAAAAGAAGAGAAGGGGAGGAAAAGAGGGAGAAATGTGACACCAATTGGTTTTGTTCTGTTTTTTCCCCCCTAAATGTACAATTTGTTATCTCATCTAATGGATTAGAGATTATTTGTTATTTTATACTGAAATAGTTTAAGAAAAGGGGGAAAAAAGTTCATTTTTGGATTTCTTTAAATTTCAAAATTATTACATACCTGAATCACACACATAGATACAGACTGATACTGAGTTCTGTACTGATTATTTCACTATGAATGTATTAATGTCTGTAATCCTTGATTAGAAAAGCTTTTTATGTTCTATGATTGTTCCATCGATGAATTTGCATTTAAAATGTTTCAATAGAATTTCAAACTTAATGTGATGATGAATGTATGTAAACCTTGAAACCTAAACTGGAAGCATAACCATAAACTTTCCATCTATCTGGGTTTTATTTCTCTTTAGGTTGGTGTTTCTTGGTGATACAAATCTGGAAGTGATCAATAGAGATCAGGTGTTGAGGATAAAAGCTGCTCGTCTTGGAGACCAAGGTCACTACCAGTGCAGCGTCATGAACGCAGCTGGAAAACAGTCCAAAGACTTCAACCTTAGCGTCTATGGTAATTATTTCCCTTTCTATTTGCTTAAGAATGATACAGTCAAATATTAGTCCCATAATGGTTGAAGCAGCAACCTGGCCAAACATATACAGTAAACACCCAGACAAGTGTGTGTTAAATCAATTTACAGACGTAAATGCCAGTCTGGCCAACTCATCTAAGCTAATTTAGATTTAAAAGTCCAATCGCTAAAAGGTTATAAGATGTTCAGTAGCGGTCTCATCATAGGAAAATGACACTTACTGGAACTAAACATACAGAAAACCAAACCATCATATAATAGAGATGCCAAGAAGACCTACTACAATATAGGATCAATGGAAAAGTCTTAGAAACCTTTCAGACACCAAATTTATGCAACAGCACTGAAAAAAGTTAAATCTTTTTCCTCTTATTAGTATTAGTTTCTGTGTTCAAAACAGATTTCAATTTTTCATCATAGGCTGTTACTAAGTACTTGTAATTCTCCGCAATTAACACTTTTTGACCATCTATGTCCCTAACCTGACCTGATGGATTTGCTCCGCATATCCGTCTGGAAACCTTCCGTTGAAGTAATTTAGGGAAGGGGCGAAAATTATTGTTAGCTGATTGGCCTATGTTGGTGATAGACGGGCCAAATAAACCAATCAGATCAACGAAGCATATGACGTAGGCTACTAACAGAGCGACGACGAAAACACAACCACAAGCCAGGATACTGTTGCCGAAACCAGTCGGGAGAAGAGCAAAAACAGAAAAGCCTCCAGAGCAGTGTTTTGCTCTTCTTTCAGTGAAGAAATACTCTGTAATTCCGATAAAACTTGCTCGATAGCCACGCTGACGCTAGTTTCATCGGCTGAAGCCGCCATGTTCTTTAGACTGAACTGTCGCGCTTCTCGTTGCGTCACACCTCAACCCGCCTCAAAGCCAACGCTGATTGGACGTTCGTTTGGTGAACGGCTCCAAATTTTCTTTAACGGAGAGTCTCCAGACTGATCTGCGAGTGAAACTTGAAAGCTTGCGAGATCAGGATGGTCTCAAGAGGCTAGTATGTCCCTGGACCTATGCTTATTTCTACTCTATCTGAACTCTACAATAAGCTGTTTTTTTGTTTGTTTCTGAGGCCTTAAGGTCTAAGAAATTGTAATAATAAGAACGTTTATTCCTGTTACCGTAGTACCTCCTGCCATCATTGGAGGGAACACAACCTTGGATGTGACAGCACTGCTGGACACAACGGTAACACTGGAGTGTGAGGTACGTGGTGTGCCGCCCCCCACCATCACTTGGTACCGCAGAGGAGAGGCCATCATGTCCGGCCGACATGCTCAGTATGTAGAGAGAGGCCTCCGCCTGAAGATCCCACGAGTGCAGGCGTCTGACGCTGGACAGTACACCTGCAAGGTTAACAACCTGGCTGGGAGCGCGGAGAAGAGCTTTAATCTGGACGTCTACAGTAAGATTTGTTTCGGAATATTTGCTATTTATATAAATATCGTTTTAAGGAACCTTCTCCTTTCATTCGAACATTAACATTAACAATATTTACCGGCGTGCTCAGGTGGGTCACATATTGGAGACTCATGGTGTTGAATTCATGCTTGGAGAGAAGTAGTTTCTGTGTGAAGTTTGTAAGAAAAATAGTTTTAAAACTTTGCTAACAAGAAGTGGCCACTTATGGTTTTCTGTTTAATTACTTATTTTTATAGGAGTCAGAGTCAGTGGGCCCAAATTGATCAGAGCCAACATAAATAGAGATGAGATCTTGAAGTTGTGCTTCACCTTAATTATTTTTGCTTAATTTTTTCTTTGGTTGATAAATGAGATGTTTTAGTGGGTGTCTGCAAAGTTTTAATGCCTTGTTATCTTATTTTTTATTCATTTCCTTCAGGGCCTCCCACCATTTCAGGTGTAGAGGATGAGCCCATTGAGAGGAAAGTGGTCCTCGGTAAGCATCTGATCCTGGAGTGTCAGGCGGCAGGTCATCCTCCACCCTCCCTCACCTGGCTGAAAGATGGAGTCCCTGTGCGTCATGGAGAAAGTCTCAGTCTTTCAGAGCAGGGAAGGAAATTAGAAATCATCTCAGCCAGCATGTCAGATGCAGGTCGTTACATCTGTGTGGCTACAAGCATTGCTGGAGAGAAGGAGGTCAAATATGATGTCAAAGTTTTAGGTAAAAAAACACAAAAAATATTTTATTATTGGCATAAACAAACACTTTTTAAAATTATAATCTTTATAATATTAAATAATTCCTTACTTGGTAATCATCCCTATTGACCAGCAGGGGCCAGTGTTGGCCACGGTACTGAAAACATACAGTGCAAACATTTGAATATAATTAGCCCATTTCTATTTAAATTTTGAGCATTTTTTTCTTGATTTGAGGAGGTAAGATAATTTGCTTATTGAATAGGATAATATATGTTTGTCTGTAATGTCTGTAACCGACAAAGATTCACATAGCTGCTGTATTTAACTACCCACATGTTACCGATTAATTTTGCTCAAATCCTGCATGACTTTTATAGCAAATGTAAAAACTGTTTTCCAGAGGTGGAAAAAGTACTAAAATATCATACTCAAATAAAAGTACCAATACTTGGATTAAATATTACTCAAGTAAAATTACCCATCAGAAAAATTACTCAAGTAAAAGTAATTAGCTAAAAGTAGCTAATTTAAAATGTATTTTAAGTAAAAGTTACTCAGTTACATAAAAAAAAAAAAATATGTTGCCAACCTCGCCAAGATAGTGCTGCGGGAAATACTGACTTAAATGAAATACTTCGTTTTTTTTTAGCAATTTATTTTCCCAAGCCACTCAGAGCCGCAGTATAAGGATGAAAGATCCGCATGCGGCTCCGGAGCCGCGGGTTGCCGACCCCTGTTCTAGACAAAATTAGCAATGCCACGAAACAGGTTGTTTTGCTTATTGGCTATTAGTCATGAAAACTTTGTTTGAAGTACCAATGCACTAAATACTTCTCAAAACATGCTTCCGCAGATTAGATGTGGAGTTATTGAATGCTGCCAGTTCAGTCACCTTTGGCAGACACATCTGGCAATGCATGATGATGCTGTCGGCCCTCTTGAATTTAAATGAAAAGCAGTCTTTCAAATGTGGCCGAGGATTTTTGTTGTTTTGGGCAGCAGAATTAGATGTTTCAGCTAGCATTTCTAGTGAAACGTTCTCTGAACCGTCGTCGCTCTCCTGATCCACCTTCATCTCGTTCCCAATCTCCTGCGGAAAGACTTGGTGCCTGGTAGCCTAGATCTACATGCTGATCACGTCACTCACTGTAGCGCTTCCGGGCCCGATTTTTTGTCTTCCTTTCGGTTTTCCAAAGTTTTTTTTTTACTCAGTAACGGATGGGATTTGTAATGTAACGAAATACAATACTTCACTCAAAACGTAATCAAGTAAAATTTAAATTACCGCTTTTAAAAACTACTTGAAAAATACAAAATACACAAAAAACCTACTCAATACAGTAACTTGAGTAAATGTATTTCGTTACTTTCCACCTCTGCTGTTTTCTAACTTGTAAAGCTGCATTTGTGACTTACAGCAGTAGGTTTGTGACGTAGTATATATTGATTTGAAGTTGTGTTAAAAAAAAATAGTAAAGAATGAGGGGAGATTTCAATATAGGTTTGAATTTGATTTACACCATTTATTTTAGATTAACTGGAGCAAATCTGAGAATGCAAGAGATTAACTGTGTGTGACTCACAGAACACTATTTCAGAGAATTTAAAGGGGTAACTTGTTTATAAATGTGAATGTTAAAAAAATATAAACTCCCAAAAATGTTGCTTTTCGACTTAAAATTCAATACAATCCAGCTTTATTTATAAAGCACTTTAAAATTTCTCAAAGGAACAAAGTGCTGTACAGTGAAACAACATAATACCATTACACACGCTCATAAAAAACCCATACAAGCATAAAAGACTAAATTAAAATCAGAACTATAAAACCTATAATAAAATAAAAATAAAAGTAATTTAAAATAATGTATCACAGACTAAAATCAACATCTCACACAGTTTAGAAAGCCAAGGCAAAGAGATGAGTGATTTAAAATAAAACAAAGAAGTAGACAATTCACAAATACTTGTGATACAAACATAACTTAATATGTTTGTCTAGCTTAATTCAATTTAGGTTTTTTACACCTTGTTAACAATTTTAAGTCATTCTGTGAATTTTCAGCCTTGAAGCAACTGGAACTGCCTGAATTAGAACAACTGCTGTGTGATAAACCTCAAACAATTGCAGCCATGTTCTGTTGACTTTCCTCTCGGCAGATTCTGTTAACAGAAAAAACAAGCATGCGTTGTCAGCAGGATTCGAACCTGCGCGGGGAGATCCCAATGGATTTCTAGTCCATCGCCTTAACCACTCGGCCATGACAACTCTTGCGTAGGAGAACTGATGCTGTTTTTTTTTTTGCAAAGCGAGACACTCACTTTTTCACTGTAATGTTCTCTATCTGGCAAACAGTTGAGCAGCAATCACAAGAGAAGAAACATACGTATATGCATCTGCAACATTTTACTATTGCTTATCTTTTGCTATAGATAAACAATAAACAGAGATTTCTTATGTCTATTCTAGTTCCTCCTTTCATTGATGGAGCTGATGTAGTGACAGAGAGCACAGTAATGATTAACGCTCCTTTGGAGCTGGAGTGTCAGGCCACCGGGTCACCTCCACCCGCCATCATGTAAGGCATCAGTCCAACATGCACATAAATGGTCATGTGTATCATACCGACAAAAAGATCCAACTGTTTATTCTCAGGTGGTACAAAGATGGAAAACGACTCCGATCTGGAGAAGGGTTGAGGATTGCAGCCAACGGGAGACGACTGATTATTTCCCGCGCTCAGGTCTCTGACTCAGCTCATTTTCTGTGTCTGGCCACAAACAAGGCTGGAGTCCATGAGAGGAGCTTCAATGTGACTGTCCAAGGTACAAAATAAAAAAACTATAACTTAAAAAAAACCAACAACCTAGATTTCTGTTGTTATGCAAATGTTCATATGATTATTTATATTTTGAAATCACAATACAAGCTGCAGGAAAGCTTTGTCTTTGGGTAAATATGGCTCATTTTTATTAATTTTATTAAATTTCTTTAATCAATTTTCCCTCCATATGGAGTTCTGTGGTGAAAAATGGTGTATTCAAAAATAATTAATTGAAAACTAATTCATAAATTTCTGCAGTTCCTCCATCTATCCGTTTGAACGGGCCTGTCGATCGCTCAGTGACTCTTCACAAACCAATCAGTTTGGACTGCATCTCCAGTGGCATCCCTCCCCCTAGTATTACCTGGCTTAAAGATGGCCAACCTGTGGTCACAGCAGAGGAGCACATCAAGGTAGCTTTCAATGTCTTGAAGAAAATCTACAGTCACACTGAACTTCAGTCACAGTTCAGTCAAATCTACAGTTAAGTTTGGAATTATTTAAACCATTGGAATATTTAGGTGTGGGGTGATGAAAACATAATCCATATCAGTTGATATTTTCTGATGTGGTCAAACCAGGGTTTAAAATGAAATCATACAGAGAATCAAAGAGATGACAAGATCAGTTTCTAACCTTTATTATTTATTTATTTTTTATTAAATCAAAAGATAAACTGTCAACACAATTTTTGCTTATAGACTAATAAAAGCCAAGTTAGTTTTTTGCTCTATGATAATTTCTCCCTCCAAATAAATTTTCAAGTTTAACTAGTGTGACAACTATTCTGGAAGCAAAGAGTCTCCCATCACTTTTATTCAGATGGCTGCAAAATGTTTATGCAATAAAATTTTTTTTGCAACATAATGGTTTCCTGACAGCCATTGTGGCTGGCTCAAAACATTTTAAATCTAAACCGGAGGTATTCAACAGGGGGTCCGTGACCCCTAGGGGGTACACAGAGGTACTGCATGGGGGTCGCGAAATTTTGGTTGATTAGACTTTTTTTATATTCTCCCCTGCAATTTTTTCCACTAATTGAAATGTCTTTAAATAAACATTAAAATTAATTCAACACACTGTAGTAAACAGATAAATGGAGGCAGAAGATGTCTTTCAGTCATCAATGCACACATTCAGCGACACACAGGAGCTCTTTCAAGCTGGGCACCGTTTCATTCACAACACCTGTCCCATGAACCAGGAATCAGAATCAGAAATACTTTAATAATTCCAGGGAAGAATTACTTTTGTTACATTACTCCATCTGTAATACAGTGACCATAGGACCAGTTTGATAGAACACAATTTCATAGAATATATATATAATTAGTGGGTTCCCGCTCCATCAGTTTGGGGGTCCTTGGCCTGGAAAACATTGAAGCACCCTGATCTAAACGAAAGCAAAACCGAAACCTCTGGTGTTTTGACCTCTGGACCCACTAACCCTCTGGTGCATAGTGGTCACTGTAGTGGACAGCTACTACAAAGTAAATATCTCTTTAATTCTATGGCTTCTATAGTGAAACTACATATTAGTGTCTAGAATGCTCTCTGCTGCCCCATTCCATTGAGGTAATTTTTGTGGTCAGTCATTGTAACTGCAAGTAAATTTAATCTGAATCCAAGATGGCCAACAATCAGCAACACCTGTCGACCAGTGCTGCCATATTCTCTCAATCCACTTATTGTAAAAGAGCCCAACAGGTTAAAAAAATATAATGATTTACAGTAACATCTAAGGAAGGATATTATCAATTTAAAATATATATTTTTTTGTTTAATATGCAGCAAATTACGATTAACCATGTGTCCAATGAAGTGGACGTCATGCATCAGGCATTAAATTTTTTCAACATAAGTCATATATTGCTTTACTATGTATTGTAATGGTTTTGCTAATAATTCAGTGTTTTAACGTTATACATATAAGCTATTCATTTAAAATTTACATTTTATTGTATTTTGTGTGTACTCTCTGCAGATTAGCTGTAGTTTGTGTGACTGTTTTGAATTGAAAATGCTTCCTGGATGGGAAGCGAAATGTCTTCAAACTTGGAAAATATAGTCCAGTGGATTGTTTTTTTAACTTTTGTGTTACCTTTTTTGAAATGACTATACCAATGATTTATATTTTAGACTTCAAACACAGTGAAGAATAAGGCAGCCAACAGGAAAGTGAGGGTGATGAGGGCCAGGATACAGAGGAAGGTCAGCATGATCAGGACGCTGAGGACGATGGGCACAGGGCACCTGACCGTACTGAAGCCCATAAATATATCTGGAAAATCCAAAACAATGACTTTGATGGAGACTTGCCTTCTTTTCTAGGAGAGTGTAAATTCATTGAATGTGGAGGGAAGAGATCCTATGGATTGTTTCAGACATCTGTTTCCAGCTCATCTGATTGATGACATAGTGCAAAACAACAACTTGTATGCTCTCAAGAAAGGGAAAGGAAATCTGACAGGAGATGAAATGCAAACATTTTTAGGGATCGACTTGATCATGGGGTACATTCGGGGTATTGAAGGGCAGGAATATACTTGTCAAGTGAAGATGGACTATGAATTGAAATAATTGGTAATGCCATGTCTGTGAACAGATATGAGCAAATCCTAAGGTACCTCCACTTTGTAAATAACTTTGCTTACCGCCCAGCAAACACATATAGGCTCCCCATTGTAAGACCCTTCCTAAGTACACTTCAGGAGACATTCAAGGCAGCAGCAGATCCTGAGGAATTTCAGTCACTTCAGTAAGCTATGAGTGTCATTGGTTTCCTTATTCGGTTCTTAACATTGTGCCTTTATAATGTAAAAAATGAAACAAAACATGTTAAAATATTTTTCAAAGCATAAAATGAATCAATGGTCTGCATTTTTTACAACAGAATACTAGATCATAATTTTTTTAAATAAATTCATAATATTTTATATTGAGTTCTCATGTGCGCATAGTCCACTCCAGTGGACATATCTGTAACTTCATGAAACAACAATATTTTGGGGGAAAAAAAGTTAAACATTTTTTTTCATGTCCTAAGAATAAGAAAAAACCTTGAGAAAAAAATCTTTATCAAGGCTTTCATAATTCATGCATCAGAGGGCTAAATAACCTGGGCCAACTTAAAGAATATGTTCATTCTTCTATCTTTATTGATTTGGATTTTAATCTCCACAAACAAATTAATGCTGTTGTAGAACAGCTCATCTTCTCATCAAAAGTAAAACCGTTTTTATCTTTCTAGACAGGCATAAATCAAAATGTGCTTCATTGCCTGCAGTTATTTCAGAACTTGGCCTTAAAAATCATTTATCATTAATGTACAAATGAATTATTACAGAAACAAAAGGCTTTCTGACGGCTGCTATTTCTGAATAAGGCTAACCAATGCGGAAAAAGGATCAAACACGGTTTGCCCTTACTGTAGATAAGGGGTTGTGATCTTGCTCCACCTGTGTCTAACTGTGGTTTTAACTACCACAGCTGCAGTCAGCAGGCAGGGCTCTACAAATCACAGAAGCAAGACTAGAAGATTCTGGGAGATACACCTGCCTGGCCACAAACGCAGCCGGAGAAGCTCAACAGCATATTCGACTGAGTGTCCATGGTAATTTACAGAAACACTTAACTCTGTTGAACATCTTCTTTTTATCATTTTTGCTTCCTAACAATAGGGATAACATCATTATTTGTCTTCAGAGCCTCCCAGCATCCCCCTCTCTGAAGACATCATCAACCAGACTGTTCTGTCAGGCTTTCCCACTGAGCTGGAGTGCAAGGCCTCAGGAAGTCCATTACCTGGTAAGACTGACTGTTGGTGTCCTCCACCATCTTGTAGTGATCCATCCCAGCCTGAAGCTTATCAGCAGGTTATTGATTTTTTGCCTCGGGTGTAACTTAGATTTTTGATGCTGCACAGTCTACTTCATTGATCCCTAGTTTGTTGATTCAGATTAAGTTGATTGATTTAGTTATTTTAAACTTTTAAGTTACTCCTCTGGCTGTTTATAGTGACAAAATGTGTTTATTTTGTGACTTTAGATCAACAGTTGTTGGCTTTACATAGATGGCTTAGAAATAAACCTGTATTAATAATTTCATTTAGATAATAATTGCATCCCTCTAGTAAATATCATTTAACTTATCAATGTTATTAATGAGTTAATAGAACAAAAATTCTGATAAAGGATCAAGAGCTTTCTTGTTTTATTTGTTGGACTGTGTGCCATCCAATGTGGCTCCAGGTTTCCTTGTTAAAAAAGAAATCCTGTCCTGGGACATTTTTCTCAATTGAAGAAAACATTTGACTTAAAAGTTGGAATCTTCTGGATTTCCCATTTTAAGGTATTACTTTTACTATACAGATTAATGCTAAGCTGCACATCTCAAATGATGTTGCATAGTTTCTCATACAGGTTCTGACATAACATTATACTGACTTAACCCTGTAATGCCAAATGTATCGTATTTGATACATACGGTTTCTGAAATGTTTTGCGTCTGACACCTTTTGCATAATTTAATGGTAAAAACTTTGCTCAAAATCCTATTGTACACAATCAGATATACCTGATAACAGAGGGCAGAAGACTACACAAAAAAATAATCTTGACTTATCGCATAGTAATAAATTATTAATATCAAAAATGTTTTTTCTTTTTACATATTTTGTTAAAAGGCCAAATAAGGACTTCAAACAAAAAAAAAAAGTAATTTTCTGTTTTGTTTTATTCTTGGATCGGGCTTTAAAGGGTTAATAGCTTAACAGCTTGCACCATCTGTGGTTAAGCTCTCAGTTGCTTTAAATCAATATTAAAAACTGATTTGTTCAAAGTTTCTGGTCTTACTTTCATTCCTTTCTTTAATGATTATTTAAACTGTTTATTTATTTTGTCCTTTTATGTTCTATACAAAGCATTTACCTTTGTTCCAAAACACAGTCTGAATTCATACATTATTGCTTTAAGCACAACAGTCGCTCTAATAAGTGCATCATCCTAATGAGTATTTTATAAAGCAGTGCTCCGCAAAGCTGTATAAAATACACTGAAAAAAAAAATAAAGCAACCGTTTTTTGGCATTTACTTAATCATATATAGTTACTTTAACATAATTATTTCATGTTAGCAGGGTAGGACATAAAAAAACTGTGTTAAAGTAACTAAATATGATTAAGTAAATGCCAAAAGTGGTTGCATAATTGTTTTCAGTGTACTCCCTGTAGCTGCATTGTGTTTAGATGCGTAACATACAATAATATGACCAAATGAGTAGCAAAACATCAACCTTTCAACTGTTCTAATTATAGTTTTATGAAATTTTATTTTTACAAAAATGTATCTCTGATGCTTCATGATTGCTCCTTCATTTATTTGAACCCATCAGCTGTAACGTGGTATAAAGATGGCCGCCCTCTCACTGATGCTGCTGGTGTCTCAATCCGGAAGCGTGGCCAAGTGCTGGAGATCCAACAAGCCCAGCTGTCCGATGTGGGGATGTACAGATGTGTGGCTGTTAACCTTGCTGGAGCTGCAGAGAAATTGTACAATCTGCAAGTGTTCGGTCGGTGCTTCTTTGGCATTTTTATCCTCTCTCCTTATACATGGTCATATCCGACCAGAATTACATTTTTCTTTTAATCACAGTCCCTCCAGAAATCTCCAGTAGAGGTGGTACAGTCACAGCTGTGGTGAATGAAGCTGTGAAGCTGGAGTGCGAGGCGTCCGGGGTTCCTGTGCCCAGTCTGACCTGGTTAAAAGACGGGAGCCCCGTGGCAAGTCTTTCACATGGCATACAGGTACCAATTAAAATTTTAGCTCTTACTTTCATTCATTGAGTGAAGCAACATTGTTTTTCCAGTTTTTAATGTTCAATTCAAACAATGTTTGGGTGAAAAACAATGATGTTACCAGAGACATCCTTCCTATCAGTTTGTAAATTCCAGGGCCTGGCTTTGTTTCTGCTGTCTTCTCAGCTGGCGTCTGCTGGCAGAGTGCTTTCTCTGAGCAGTGCACAGGTCAGTGACACTGGTAGATACACCTGTGTGGCTGTGAATGCTGGAGGAGAACAACAAAGGGAGTATGATCTGAGGGTGTATGGTAAGAAAATGAATTCACTCAGTGCATCAACATACAGTGGGGAGAACAAGTATTTGATACACTGTTGATTTTTCAGGTTTTTCCACTTGCAAAGCTTGTAGAAGACTGTAATTTTTATCATAGGTACTCTTCAACTGTGAGTGATGGCATCTAAAACAAAAATCCAGAAAAATACAATGTATGATTTTTAAATAATTTATTTCCATTTTATTGTGTGAAATAAGTATTTGATCATCTATAAACCAGTAAGAATTTTGGCTCTCACAGACATGTTAGTTCTTTAAGAAGCCCTCCTGTTCTCCACTCATTACCTGTATTAACTGCACCTGTTTGAACTCGTTACCTGTATAAAAGACACCTGTCCACACACTCAATCAATCACACTCCAGCATCTCCAAGACCAGAGAGCTGTGTAAGGACATCAGGGATAAAATTGTAGACCTGCACAAGGCTGGGATGGGCTACAGGACAATAGGCAAGCAGCTTGGTGAGAAGGCAACAACAGTTGGTGCAATTATTAGAAAATGGAAGAAAAACAAAATAACGGAAAATCTCCCTCGGTCTGGGGCGCCATGCAAGATCTCACCTCGTGGAGCATCATTGATCTTGAGGAAAGTGAGGAATGAGCCCAGAACTACACGGCAGGACCTGGTCAATGACCTGAATAGAGCTGGGACCACATTCTCAAAGAAAACAATCAGTAACACTCAAGGATTAAAATCCTGCAGTGCACGCAAGGTGCCCTTCCTCAAGCCAACGCATGTCGAAGCCCGTCCAATGTTTGCAAATGACCATCTGAATGATCCAGAGGAGGAATGGGAGAAGGTCATGTGGTCTGATGAGACAAAAATAGAACTTTTTGGTTTAAACTCCACTTGTCATGTTTGGAGGAAGAAGAATGATGAGTACAACCCCAAGAACACCATCCCAACCGTGAAGCATGGCGGTGGAAACATCATTCTTTGGGGATGCTTTTCTGCAAAGGGGACAGGACGACTGCACCATATTGTGGGAAGGATGGATGGGGCCATGTATCGTGAGATTTTGGCAAACAACTTCCTTCCCTCAGTAAGAGGACTTAAGATGGGTCGTGGCTGGGTCTTCCAGCATGATAACGACCCAAAACACACAGCCAGGGCAACTAAAGAGTGGCTCCGTAGGAAGCATCTTAAGGTCCTGGAGTGGCCCAGCCAGTCTCCAGAGCTGAATCCAATAGAAAATCTTTGGAGGGAGCTTAAAGTCCGTGTGGCCCAGCCCCGAAACCTGAAGGCTCTGGAGGAGATCTGTATGGAGGAGTGGGCCAAAATCCCTGCTGCAGTGTGTGCAAACCTGGTCAAGAACTACAGGAAACGTCTGATCTCTGGAATTGCAAACAAAGGTTTCTGTACCAAATATTAAGTTTCATTGTTCTGGTGTATCAAATACTTATTTCACACAATAAAATGGAAATTAACTATTTAAGAATCATACATTGTATTTTTCTGGATTTTTGTTTTAGATTCCATCACTCACAGTTGAAGAGTACCTATGATAAGAATTACAGTCTTCTACAAGCTTTGCAAGTGGGAAAACCTGAAAAATCAACAGTGTATCAAATACTTGTTCTCCCCACTGTATCTATAGATTATAAAAGCAGTCTGGGCATTATATAGCTCTTTAATTTAATCAGAATCTGTTTCTAGTAAATTAATAAATGCTCAAATATATCTTGTGATTAATTAAAAAAACTATTTAAATGTTATTTTTGGTAAAATTAGATAAAAAAAAATATTTATAATCTTATATAAAAACACACAAAACTAATAAAAAATTAATACAAAAATGAATAAAAATATTGAATGTTATGAAAATTAAACTTTGTGGCATAAAAAAAAACTGTAGTTGTAGTGGTTGGGTAATTGTACTGGCCTATAGGCTTCAGTAGTATGATCATTAAAGCAGTTGCTGGTGTTTTACTGGCAGAATGCTGGTGCCAAGGTCGTTCCAAGGAAAAAATAAAATTAGCAATTTATTAGAGAAGTGTATGTAAATGGCTGTGCCTACTGATATCCTTCCACTTAACTCTCCATTATGCAATGATAAATGTAGAAAAAAGTATCTTTCAGCACTAAGCTTTTTTTGTGACTAAAATCCTACTTATGGGGATCATTGCTAACTTAGTAAAAGTAAAAATACGCTAACAGAAAACTTATTATGAATGAGTGAAAGTCACTGATAAAAGCAATCAAGTAAAAGAAAGAAAATTGTTTCACATTAATTGGGAAATTCAATTTTATTCAGTTTTTTTATATAGCACCAATTCACAACATGTAATCTCGAGGCACTTTTCAGCCAAATCATCCAATCAAATTGATTTAGTTTTCTATCTGAGGAAAACCAGTTGATTGCATCGACTCATTTACTGGAAGACAATCCCTCACACTTAGCATGCTTGTAGCTACAGTGGAGAGGAAAAACTCCCTTTTAACAGGAAGACAACAAGAAACCTCCAGCAGAACCAAACTCGATGTGAGTTTGCCATCTGCTGAGGCCGACTGGGGTTCAAGGAGACAGAAGCAGAGATGGAAAAGGCACCTGTCAACCAGCTCCACAGGCAGCCCGATCCAGGAAACACACAGCCAGGCAGACAAGCTCTGAACCAGCTCCCATGTCAGAGAATGAAAGCGAGCACATGTACTGTAGTTAGTCATAGTCAGAGAAACAGGACAACACTGAAAAACAGGCCAAGCTCCAAGCTTGGCCAAGCTTTATTGATTGATTGACTTTATTAATCTCACAGTGAAGAATTGTACTTGTTACTTTAGCTCAATAGTCAAAGGGAAGAAGAAGGTGCCAAAAGTAGGAAAAGGTGCATGGGGGTCAGCGGGGGTGAATGACCTGTGGTAGCGCTACTTTTAACAAACAGGGTGTAAAGTATTTCATTAAAGGAGCTGCTTAGCTCCTCTACGAGTGAGAGGTGTTGGCCATGATAGATGTAAGCTTGGACAGCACCCTCCTCTGTCATATTAGTAAGGCTTTGTGCTCAGAGATGGAGGCAGACTTGTTGTGTAAATTGGTTCCATGTTTTGAGCACTTTTCCTGTGTCCTAAGGAGAAAACCCGGTTTAGTTGTCTCTCTCTCAGTGATTTGGTTTTCATGCCAGAAAGAGAGGCTCTGCAAAGGATATTTGTTTTCAAAGTGTTTACCAGTCATGTCATGATCTGGCCTGTTTGCTCTCCCTTAATTAGTCATTCCTTTCACCTGTCGTTTTCCCTCCCTGCCTCAATTATAATTTATTCCTCTCACCTGTTTCCTCTGGTTTATATTCAGTTCAGCCTGAGCATTCAGTGCCAGATCATTACTTGTCTTTCTGTTAGTCTGTCCGTTCAGTTTTTGCCTTGGTTCATGTTCTGGATCCTGGCAGCCAGTGGAAAGAGGGTTTTTGTGTTTGTCTCGTCTGCTGATGGTCCACTGATCCTCCCCTAGAATCCTCTGGGTTTTTGGCTCTATATGTGGGGAGGTTCAGTTTTTATCTCAGTAAGCCTGGCTCCAGGGAGGAGACCAGTTTAAAGTCCGGCATCAAGTGCTGGTTCCTCGTCTTACCTGTGTTTCTCCCTTAGAGTGTCGGAGATTGGGCGGTGCCCCGCCCCCCTCCTGCAGTGTCCGTGAGCCTCAACTCCACTTCAGTTTTTCTTTTATTTTAATAAACGTTCTGAACTTTCCTACTGGCTGTCTCTCCTTGGATACTGGGTCCTTCTGTCCGCCCAACATGACAAGTCAGGGCCAGACTCGCTAAAAAAGTGATATTTAATTTAAACCTGCAGGAAAAAGGTTTAAATAAAAATTATGTCATATTAGACGCCTTCATAAGAGGATCTTGTTTGATGCCCCTCATCTGGCATTTATCGTTTTTCAGAAGTTGGATTTTATGTTGACGACTTTCATTTTTATATCTTTAGGCATTGACATGGAGAGAGTTTTACATTGTCTGGATGATTTTGTGGTTTTTTGCACAGTTGAGCCATGTCAAAGGAGCAAAGGCTTTCTCACTTTTTTTTTGCCAAAGTTTAGTTCTATGAACAGGTCTTGAATTTATTCCACAGTGTTTTTACAAGAGGCAACAATCAGGGAGGAGAAACTGTCCCAGATGTTACTGAATTTTTCACAGCTGGCCCTGGCTGATACAGTAGCACTGTTACCTTGCAGCAAGAAGGTCTAGGGTTTTTTTTTAATTAACATATTTATTTACATATGACTGTTTTTTGTAGTGTTGCGCTGATGCCATTTTTTGGCCCCAATACTGTGCAGTATTGGCCGATACCGATACCATCTTTTTGAAATTGATGTGTAAGTGTAGAACTACATCCTACTTGGATGTAAAATAATTCTCATCATGGCTTTGTCAAGCTGCTGCCTAACTTTGTGAAGCAGGAAAAAGACTAAAACAAATTGAATCCAGTAGAACTTTTTATTGTCTATCTGGAATGGGTGACAATAGTTGAATAAACTTTTGGCTCTCAAAATGGCATCGGTGCCCTATTAGTTGGTACCGATACCACCATTTTAGTGTTGGGTCGGGGCCCCGCTTGATACTTGATACACTAGTTTTTTGTGTTTGGTTTTTTATCCCAAATGTCTCTGTTATGAACTTGTGACCCTTGCACTGTGTACCCTGCCTTTTGCCCTCTGACAAAACTCCACAAGGACAACTAATCAAAGAGTCTCAGATTATCAAAATAGCAACAACTCCATACCTTAGGAAGCCATACATTTTTATATTGATAATGTTTCTCATACTATTGTGAATATCATGAGAAAAAATGAAAATATCCTGTTATAATAAGAGCTTTTATTTTTTTTTTTATCAAGGAAGCATTTTCTCTGGAATGGAAAGAGTTTATTCAGTGACATTTATTCATGTTTCTCTCAGTTCCCCCAAACATCAAAGGGGAGGAGGTGAATTCAACCGTGATGCTCGGTGGTCCAGTAGAGCTGCACTGCCACAGCAACGCAGTTCCTCCCCCAACCCTGTCCTGGAGAAAAGATGGCCGTCCTATTTTAAACAAACCTGGTCTGATCGTCTCTGCAGACGGAAGTTTTTTAAAGGTACTTAATGTTTTTGTTTGAGTGGATTTCAATAGCCTTGATCCCCTTTGAACATTTTATCATCGTAACATCATATACTTAAAAGGTGGAAAGTAAATGAACAGTGTTTTTTTTTTACTGACATTAAACTTTTAAAAGTAGGGTGTGTTTTTCTGTTCAGCCAGCTTTACTCTGATATCCCCCAAGCTGTGGTGTCTGATCACATGAAGATGGACTTACACTGCAAAAACGATCCTGAAAAAAGTCAAAATTTCTTAAATTAAGTGTATTTACCCTTGATTTGATTAGGTAAATAAGATGATTTGCCAATGGAATGGGGATTTGTAACTCTTAAAGTGGAGTCTAGGCGGATGTTCAACTGAAGAAGCTGATTGTTCTCCTCCATCCACCTGCGACACAGTCAATCAGCTTTGAACCACACCTCCACGAAAGCCAATCGGCATCCAAAATTCATCTTAAAAGGCCTCCGATCTGCAACTCGTCTGCTACCTAGTGCGCAGGCGGCAGATGCGCTGTGTATTCATTCAGATGACCCCCTTTCAACCCACCTCCAGCCCCTCCTTCACCATCGTTGCTAAAATTTAATCAGTTTCATTCCTCCCGGATTCTTACTGCATTCCGCTTCTCATTTCAACCGGTCCAACAGAAGACCGCCATGTTGAGCCTGGTTCTGCCAGACGTTTCTTCCCAACGGGGAGTTTTTCCTCTCCACTGTCGCTTCATGCTTGCTCATCATGGACAGGTTCTCTCAACCTGTGTTATCCAACTGGACTTCCATCTTCCAGGTCCCTGAGTGAAGCTCTAGTATCAGCTCATGCAATCCACTGGATCTCTCCATAAACCTCAGCAGACTGTCTCACTAACCAGCAGTCTACAGACTGACCAACTTCCTCTATCTCCACTCCACCACCAGTTTCAGGCTTGGGGGGGAAACAGCCCTGTACTTTGCTCCTGTTCATTCATATCTATGAAAATTAAGTGCTATGTTTCCTGCCGAGGTCTGAGCGCCAAAGGCAAGTAATTGTATCAATAGATTTCTTCTAATTTTCTTTTCTCTTCGTGTGAGTTTTTCCAGATTGAAATATGGTAATTATATAATATACACTTGAAATAAGACAATTTAATAGTTATTTTTCTTATTTTAAATGTAAATTGTCTTGTTCCAATGGCAAAGTGTCTCAGTTACCTCCTCAATAAAAAAACACCTTTATTATAAGAAAAAATGGTTTATCTAGATTTGGATTTTTTCCAGTGTAGTACACTGTACTAATGCAGCGCACTGAAGGAAAAAAAAAACTGTGTCAGGTTGTGAAAGACTTCACACTGGAATGACCATATCACTTAAAAAAATAAACAAGCTTCAGTAATTTTCCGTCCTGATACTTTTGCACACCTGCTTGTATTAATTGTGTCACTTCATCAGTAGATCACTAAGTGATTCAGAAGCCTCTTAATCACCAATTAATTTAGGTTTAGGTTTATTATATATATATATATATATATATATATAATATATATATATATAATATATATAATATAAAATTTGCAAAGAATTGAGAAAGTTAAAATAAAAAAAAAATTATTTTAAAAAGATACATTTTAGATAATTTATTTTTTTATTAGTTTTTTTAAGGAATTGTTTTTTGTTTGTTTTTTTTTCATTAAAAAAATTTGTTGTTTGGTTGCAAAAATAATGGAACAAGATTAATTCTGCATAAAACAACCCCAACTTTAGCTGCAATTGTGGAAAAATGTGGTGATCACACTATAGTGTCTTAACGGCCAAGTGTAGAAATCAGGGTCACTCGTTTTTGGGGATTGTTTAGTTGGAAACTTGAAATGTTATTTTCTTTCCACTTCTCAAATTCACACTTGTTTATGTCGATCAATCACATACCATCGGGAAGTGAAATCCTAAATGAACTTCAGGGATCTTGCATTAGAAATGATGTTCCAAATTGTCTGATATGTTTGTAAAACATTTTTTAGATTGATGGCGCCCAGCTGCAGGATTCAGGAAGGTACACATGTGAAGCTACTAATGTTGCTGGAAAAACTGAGAAGAACTATAACTTGATTGTTTGGGGTAAGTCTAACTTTGTGATCGTTTATACTTTTCCTGCTATTAGAACAAATGCTAAAAATGTCGAAACTGTATAAACAGTTGATTTCATGTTTTAGAAGCAGAGATTTCTTGTATTTAAACTCATAATTCTCTTATAATAAAGTTTTTAATATTAATGGTGATATATATTTGATTTTTAATTAAAGCGATATTTATAGCATTAATACCTAGTCGGTCAGTTCCTTTGTTATCAGGTGTTTAAAGCAATTTGAGTGCCTCCTTAAGTTGTCTTGTTGTTGCAGTTGCTCCCAGTATCCGTGGCTCTGAGGAGGTAACGCCTATGACTGTAATTGAAGGAAGTTTTCTCACTCTTTTGTGTGAGTCCAGTGGCATTCCACCTCCCAGCCTAAGGTGGATGAAAGATGGTGGGTCTTATTATGCAAGCATGAGACAGCAACTCACATGAAGAGAGTGTGGCATTTGATAGCATGTTTTAATGCTCTAACTAGCCTATACTTTCTGCATATTTTAGGTTTTACCCTAAACCCAGACCAGCGGCTCAGGGTTTTGTCTGGAGGGCGTCAGCTGCAGATCTCAAGGGCTGAGAGAGTAGATGTTGGTTCTTACAGCTGCACAGCTTCCAGTGCTGCTGGCAGCATCTCAAAGGAATACAGCCTGCAGGTTTATGGTACATATTCAGAGACATCAAACCCTGCTCTGACCTGTTCTTAAGGTCTCTCACATTTTCACTCTTTCTCCTTTCTCTTATCCATTGAAAAATGCCTCTTTTGTAAGTTGTGGTATAACTTATATATCATCCATCCATCCATCCATCCATTTTTCGTCATGCTTATCCCTGCTGGAGTCACACGGGGTGCTGGTGCCTATCTCTGGAAAAAATCAAAGTCTAAATAAGTAATTTTTTCTTAAAATAAGTGTATTTGTTCTTTGATTAAGGAGGTAAAAGACACATTTTTCCAATGGAACAAGAGAATTTACATTTAAAATAAGAAAACACAATTGCATTGTCTTATTTTAAGTGCATTTTATCTAATTGTCTTATTCTAAGAGTAAAAATACTCTTTACATTGGCAAACTATCTCATTTACCTACTCAAATTAAGGGTAAATACATTTAATTTAAGACATTTTTACTTATTTGTAGATCGTTTTTCTAGTGTAGCTTTTAATGGGCGAGGGGTACACCCTGGACAGGCCGCAATAGACTGGCGACTATAATCTAAAAGTTAATTCAGTTCAAAATGTCACGCTTTGGTGTTTAAAGGATTGATTCCACACAAAGATATGTATGTATGTATGTAGATTTTTATTTATTCTTTCTTCATGACCACTGAATTGAGATAATAAAACCCAAAATTCAGAACTGCAACTGCATGTACTATAAGACTTCAACAATTGATCAAAAGCTCCTTTTTCATGAATTACTGCATAAATGTGCCGTGGCCGTCCTGCTTTGGTTTCTATTTGGGAATAAATTACTGAACTCTGATTTAAAGCAAATTGATGTCAGTTAGCCACTTTGTTAACAGTCTTTTCTTTCTGCAGTTCGTCCTTCCATCAGACGCAGTGAAGACCACATTAATGATGTCACAGTGACAAAAGGAGGCGATGTGACGTTACATTGTGCTGCAGAGGGCATCCCACCACCCACGGTGACTTGGCTGAAGGATGGACGGCCCATAGAGGACCAGCATGGTGCAAAGGTCCTAAATGAGGGCAGGTTGTTGCAGATTAATGATACTAAGGTGTCAGACACTGGACGTTACACCTGCATTGCTGTTAATGTAGCAGGACAGGCGGACAGCAAGCATGACATCACTGTGCATGGTATGATTTGGTTTTGGGGTGTTTTTTAATTTGCAGTTTTTACTTTGATCTAGTCATTTTCTCACTGATCGTTTTATCCTGTTATTTTCAGTCCCACCTGCTATAACTGGTCAGGGGCCGTTCCCAGAAAATGTGAGCGTTGTCATAAAAAACCCAGCCTCTCTAAACTGTGAGGCTTCTGGTATTCCGTTACCCTCCATCTCCTGGCTGAAGGAGGGTCGGCCAGTCAAGGCAACTAATTTGGTGCGCATAGTCTCAGGTTAGTTTTGGTTGAACTGTCTGTAAATTCCTCTTATTTGGATTTAATCTAGCAGCAGATGTACAATAGTATGCGTTTGTTTAAATATCTTATGCTGAACTCTTTGCCTGGTTTCTATAGTTTATTGTTTCAGAGTGCTTTGCAACAGCTATTTTCAGCCATTGTAGCAATGAGTTTTGCGTTTCACCATTTGTTAAAGCAATACGTTACATTTGGATTTAATTAAGACCATTGACCCTCCCTTGTGTCAGAGAGCAGCAGCCACCACTGTAAACGGTGCAATGCTGTTGCAATGCAATGTCCTGATCATTCAGACCGAATTTCTGTTTACAATCACATTTAATAAGCAGGATGTATGAAAACATCAAAAAGATTAGATTTTAGAGAAAAAAAATGCCACCTGTTAGGTTTATTCAATGATGATTATAAAATTGATGTGTGTTCATATGAAACATTGTAGAAATGAGATGCTTCACTCTGTCTCATGATTCAGTCAGGAGACCACACTGCCTTGTGGTTCAGTCAAGAGGGGAGCGTCCTGTCTTATGAACTGATCAATTGTTCTGTCAGAACAATACTCTGTTTGTAACCATGTGTTATGTTCTGTTAATAAAACGTTCTGCAGAGGAGGTCTGGGGGGGGACTGCAACTGTCTCTCTTCCTGCAGGAGCTGTAAGAAAATCCCTTACTGTGTATTTCAGTTCTTCTTTTACAAACCTACATTTTTGAACCCAACACCACCCACTTAAAACCTTTTCCGAATAAGCTTATTAGCCTGAAGAGGCTTCGTTAATGTTACTAGCCACAACTGGGAAAAAAAAAAAGTATTGTTTCCAAAAGTTGGATCTCCTGACTCCAGTAGCCAGTCACACACTGCAAAAATAATGTAAAAATTAGTAAAAATGTCTTAAATTAAGTGTATTTACCCTTAATTAGAGCTGGTAAATAAGATGATTTGCCAATGGAATGAGTATTTTTACTCTTAAAATAAGATAAGTAGATATTATGAACCTGAAATAAGACAACACAATTGTTTTTCTTATTTTAAATGTAAACTGATTTGTTCCATCGGCAAAGTGTCTCACTTACCTGCTTAATTTAAGAAAAAAAATGCACTAATTTTAAGAAAAAATGACTTATTTAGATTAGAATTTTTTACAGTGCAGGCAGTTTATTTTCTTTGGTTGTTTTCCCCTCAAAAAGAAAAAAATAACATTTTCAAACACCAGTAGGAGAGAATCTACTTGTGCATAAAAAGAGAGCCAATAGCGTAAAGATGCGAATGAACTAATGCTTCTGATAGTTTGGTGCCTCATGGTATTGAAACTCCATGCATAGAAAGTTCAAATTGCATTTACATGTGTTAGCTTTAAATAAGAGAATTCTAATTTCAAACACATGATTACATTATTTGCACATGATGTGTTCAACTTTTAGGGGGACGTAGTCTACGTCTGCTGCACACAGCAGTGGAGGATGCTGGGAGGTATACTTGCGTTGCCTCTAACAGCGCTGCAGAAGAGCGGAAGAACTTCGACCTTGATGTTTTAGGTAAAGAGAGGACATTTCTTGAGGATTTTCAGATAAAAGTCACATTACAAACATCACAGTTTTCAAATATGACATGAATAAGTTTCATTTCAACGAAAAATATGAACCAGTTGAATGTTTTGTTGGCAGTTCCACCAAGTATTTCAAACACCGGAGCAGTTATGGATGCTAAAGTAAAGGAGACACAAAACATCACTCTCACCTGTGAAGCATCAGGTAAATTACCAACAGGTTGTCATTAGTGTAAGATACATAAAAAAGACGTAACTTTTCAGCTCTGTAATTACTCAAATGCATTGCCAGGTAACCCTCCACCAGAGATTAAATGGCTGAAGGATGGACAACCGTTGGTCCCTGACCGACGACAGCAGATCCTGTCATATGGACGTTTCCTCCAAATCTTTGAGGCCCAGGTTGCAGACACTGGAAGATACAGTTGTGTTGCATCAAACAGTGCAGGGGAACAGAGACGGCATTTCAACCTCAATGTTCTGGGTATGTTAGCGCTGTAGCTAAGAAGTAAATGATTTGGATAGGAATAAAGCACCCTGTGATGAAATATATGCAGACAAATGCAGACGGTTGGCACCCCTCCAACCACCTGTAAAAAAAAAAATAGAAATTTTTTTATGTTATACACTTTTTCTGGACTATTATTACTAATGCAGGACTTTCTGATTTCCTTGGGAAAAGAGATGTTGCAATAACTTCTGAGCCCTAGGCACTGTTCCAGTCAGTGGACCTCTATCTATGCCAAAAAAAGGGTGATTCAAAAATGACTTAGACAACCTTTATTGTCATTTTGTATACAAAACGAAATTTCGTTTTGCTGCAAAAATTTCGTAAAGCTGCAGAACATTTCAAAAAGCTAAATTAAAATAAAATCATTAGGACTAAAATTATTATTAACAGTCTCAGCTTATATTGTAAAAAAGTTGCGTTTATATTAGTTATTTGTCTTGTTAGGAAAGCTTCTGTGAGTTACATTGCTTCTTCAACAATTAATTCTGAAGAAGTGACATTTTTGCCACAAAAAAAATCAATATTTGGATTTTTTTTCCTAAATGGTTTATTGTGAAAATGGTTTTATGATTTTTTTACATTTTATTTTTACCTTTGACACCAACAAATGAATCAGGCACATTTTGGTTGTGGTTTAGAGCAGCGGTCCCCAACCACCGGGCCGCGGACCGGTACCGGTCCGTCGGTCATTTAGTACCAGGCCGCGCAGAAAAAAGTATATATATATATATATATATATATATATATATATATAGAATTTATCGACAATCAGAGTCTGAGTGATGTTTTATTTTGAAAAATATAAAAAATTGCGGTATTCTCTCCCAATTACATCAGTCGGTGCATCTGTGCCTTTTGTCACAGGTTAATTCAGTTCAAGACTCAACCTATCTATAACATTCTTTCTTTGTGAAGCGGGATTTTCTGCGTTTACAGCGACCAAAACAAAGCTACGGAGCAGACTGGACATCAGGAGCACACTTCGTCTGTCATTGTCTCCGATTACGCCTAGATGGGACCGGCTTGTTGTTTTATTTTTATGCTGTTTGTATTTGATTTTATGCCAGTCGTATCATTTTACTTGATCGTATTTAACCCCCTGGCCGGTCCGTGAAAATATTGTCTGACATATAGCGGTGCGTGCTGCAAAAGAGGTTGGAGATCGCTGGTTTAGAGGACACAAATGCAGAGGCAGAGAGGCTGAGGTGATTTCTTGTAGTTTTAATGCAAACACTAGTAACAGAGGCAAAATCCAGACCAGACTAGAACCATGGAGACATCAGGGGAAAACACGCACAAGGAGTCAGGGAGAGAGGAGGTGAGCAGAGAACAGCAACGACAGGACCAGCAACGACAAGGAACGAACAAGGAGTGACTGCAGAGGGAGAGTATATGTAGCTGACTGAGACAATGGCAGGGCTAACGAGCTGACAAGGAGCAGGTGTGAGGAGATAACGAGGGAGCCAAGGGGAAAGGAACACACACAAGAGGACAACAGAGGAAAACAGAAAAACCTGAGAACTAACATAAATCTAGAAACTACAACAAAATAGGAATTTAACCAATAAAACTAGGAAACATGGAGCAAAGTAAAGGACAACAGAACCAAAACCATGACAGAATCTATGTATTTTAACCTTATAGTCTGGTATTTTTGCCCTTCTCTTTGACAGTTTCTCCGACCATTGCTGGTTCAGGTCCTAACATTTCTGCAGAGGTGGTAACAGTGACCCTGAGCAGCCCCACCTCGCTGCATTGTGAGGTGCAGTCCTACCCCCCCGCTTTGATCACCTGGCTTAAAGATGGGGCTCCGTTTGAATCCGCTCGCAATATTCGAGTTCTTCCCGGTTAGTCCAGGATCTCAAAAATTCAGCTCAACATTTGATCATTGCGATATGTAATTTATCCTGCCTTTAACAGGCGGGCGAACACTGCAGATTCTTAATGCTAAGAAGGAGGATGTGGGCAGGTACACCTGCGTAGCTACTAATGAAGCTGGGGAAACTTTGAAGCACTATGATGTCAAAGTGTATGGTAAGAGTCCTGCATAAATTTAACAACTCAATGATGACACAAGATTCATCCAACCCTTTTTTTTCCCCATTGAAGTTCCTCCACTGATTGATAAGAATGATATCCCCGGGGAGGGACGTACCCCTAAAGAAATAAAGATAAAAATGAACAGCACACTGACTCTGGAGTGTTTCGCTCAGGCGTTTCCTACTCCAGCACTGCAGTGGTACAAAGATGGACAGGTAGGAATGCAGAATACTGTCCTTATTTGCATCTGTAAGACATTTTTTTACTTTTACACAATGAAGTGAAAGTATTTTACAAACTCATTTTTTGTAGATCCTGTTGGTAGACAACCATGTTTCCATCATGGCCAATGGTCGCATTGTTCAGATCAAACACGCCCAAGTGTCGGACACTGGCCGCTATACCTGTATTGCCACCAACATAGCTGGAGAGGACGAGAAGGACTTTGATGTAAATATTCAAGGTGAACTGGTTGGACTGGTGCTCATTTTTGTGTTTATAAGGGTCAATGTAATAGAGATTTATACCTCAAATGATCCATTTTCTATTGTAAGAAATAAATACAAAAACTTGATTTGAAATCTACATTTTTTTTTGTAGTTCCACCCAGTTTCAACAGGGCTGATGCTTCATCAGTTCCGGGCTCTGGAGGGGATCTTCATGATGTGATACTGAGCAATCCGATCTCTCTGTACTGTGAGACAAATGCTGTGCCCCCTCCAACCCTTACGTGGTACAAAGATGGACACCTGCTTACCTCTAATGATAAAGTTTTAATTTTACCCGGTGGGTCTAATTGACAGTAAAAGAAGAAACAGGAAAAAAAAATAACTTCTTCTTGTAAAGTTCATGTTTTTGGTTCTCAGGTGGGAGAGTGTTACAAATCCCCAGGGTACAACTTAAAGACTCTGGCAGGTACACTTGTGTGGCCATCAATGATGCAGGAGAAGACTCTATCCAGTATAATGTTAGAGTCCTAGGTGAGGTTTTTCTTTTTTATTGGAGAAATCTATTTTATGAGAATAAATACATTTAAAGTCGGTATGATATATAACAACTAATAGAGGTTTTAAATAGTGATAGCAATTCATAACCTTTTAATTCACTTATGAATAAATATCGCGATAAAATAAATCTCTTTCCTTCGCCATTCTTAAAAATGGGAAACCCACATTTGTAAAATGTAAAGTAATAAAGTGAGAACAAAACATAGAAAACTTCTGTGCTGTGTTAAATGAGGAAGTTATGTCCCTTTAAAAAAGGTTGTTGCGCCTTGGGGGCTTCCTCACGGTTCTTTTCCTGGGAGCAAGTTATTTACTACTCTTAACTCAAACTGGGTAAAACCATATAAAAAAGTACTATAAAACAGGAGTAAAAAAGTAACAGAGTTTATTCCAGATCAGGTTGTTACAGGACAGAGAAAATGCTTGGAGCTTGCACAGCTGTGGGCTCAAAAATCACGTCCGCGAGCTTCTGGCAAAGATTGAGCCCTGAACAAGGTCATCTCCTGCTTCTTTTAGCTCATGAGTCTATGTGTTGCACCATGTGGATGTTTAGCTGTCCGTATCAGAAACTGACACGCCATCAATGCCCTGACCCATATGCAGCTTGCCTCTATGCCTCAGGGTTACAGATAGCTCTCCTCTATCAGACCGGCTCCAAGATGTGCCCATATCCTGTGTATTTTTAAAGGCTGTCCTGATTAGATGATCTCCGTACACACAGTGACATCCACAATGTGAAGGAAGGCCTTCTACTCTGTCTAATCTGGCCAACAGAATAACAATGCACATGATGTATAAATAATAAACCTAACACTGTGATCAAGGGATTGTATGGGAGCTGAAATCTCCCACAGCTCACTGTTATCAAGCGTATCAGGAGCCAAAGTTTATGTTTAAACCAAGTAGTTTAAGGTTTCTCTTCACATTTTTGCAAGAATTACTTAGTATTTATGCAAAATCTTTCTAATGCTTAAATCCAATCTTGGTGTCTGACTTTACTTTTAGTACCTCCAAGCATTAGAGGTTCAGACAGGGACGCTCCCAGTGAAGTTATCGTCCTGGTCAACAAAACTGCCCAACTGGACTGTTATGTGGATGGAAACCCTACCCCCAATATCACGTGGTTTAAGGATGGTCAGCTGACAAGCTCAGAGGGACCACACAGTGTTTTGTTCAATGGACGAACCCTTCAGGTAACCTGGAAACCTGGTAGAGATTTTAGGCCACCTTAGGCAGACAATCTGTTGTTGTTTGTTCTGCTAAGATTTCACCATACAAAAACAAATTAATCTTAGTTCCACAATCTGAAATTATGTTAGTTTAAAGGTCTAGCTTAAAGTAGAACTTAATGACTTATTGGCACTTATGATGGTTAACTTAACTATTCTGTAATTGTTGATTTTTTTTCTCATTCCATTGGATGAGTGACGCAAGTGCATGATTTCACAGCCAAGTCAAATAGTCCTGCACAAAAGGCATAAAACACTAACAAAAAACACACATGCAAAGATAAAAATGCTGCTAAGGAGAAAAGCTGCATTCACAGAACATAGAGAGCAGCAATGTGAACATGCCTTGCAAACACGACACCTGTTAGAAATATAGGAATGATGCTAAAGCACAAAATGCTGCAAGAAGCAAAAGAAGCTGTACTGTAAATGAAGAAAGGCTGGAAAATGGCGTCGGATAAAAGATGTGCTCCAGACCACAATGGAGACTCACCTGTGACCAGAACATACACTTTACTATGAATTCATGTCTAAAGATTAGATTAGATTAGATTAGGTTAGATTGGATTAGATTAGATTAGATTAGATTCAACTTTATTGTCATTACACAGGTACAGGTACAAGGCAACGAAATGCAGTTTAGGTCTAACCAGAAGTGCAATAGCAGCAAGTGCAGGATAAATAATGGTTCCATAAATATAAAGGCCATAAAGGGAAGATCTGTTGCAACAATATAAATGGGATATCCAGGTTACGAATGGTAAAAATAAATTAAAGGCAGGTTTTCCTTTTAATCTTTTTTTAACCTTCTCTCTGAAAACATCCCTTTTCTGTCTCTACTAAGGGTCTGATGATCGTATCCTTCATGGTTTGGAGAAGCTCCAATGTGTTAAGCTGGTTTGCTGCCTTTATTAACTTAGAGTTCACATCATTTATGTGTTTGCAGCGGGTTTTGTTTTTGCAAGGCGTGTCAACTTTGCTGCTCTCAATTTTTTTTTTGTAAAGTCAATGACTGTATGCATTCAGCTGGGTTTCCTTAGATAGAAACCGTTCAACCAATCTCACTACATGACTCAGTTGAATTGTCTGAACATGACAAGAATTTAACTGAATTATATTCCATTTGTCTGTGTTTTTGTATGTTTATTTTGTTTGTTTGTATTGTTTAGTTGGTTGTATCTTTGTAGTTGCAGAGACTCTTTAATTTTCTGGTTGGGACATGCACACCCCTTGGCTGACATTGTTTTTAATTGATATTCAACATAAAAAACCATTATGATTTTAACATATTTCATTTCATAACTGAGCCTTACTCTCATTTGCATGTTTTATTTGTCAGGTAATTTAGGCAATGAAAACAACTTTTAATTGTTTTTTGTGTGGAGTCAGCATTTTGGATCTCTTTTCTAAGAATTATAGGGTGTTATATACTGTATCTCTAAATATTTAATGTTTGTTGAATATATATTCATGTCATTTGCAATTTCTTTTATTATTCTGCAAGCAAAATTGTCTTGCGTGCTTCCTGTTGAAGTATATTTTTAAACTGACTAAAACATGTTCATTCAATTATGGGAGATTGTTTAATATTGTCAAATTAGTTAATAAAAATTAATAACAGTTTTTTCCCCCATTTTGCTGTGAACCTAAAATTCCTGTTCTTCTGGTATTAAACTGATATTTGATCTTGATTTAGTTTTGCTCTCTTCAGGTTTTGAATGCTCAGGTTTTTGAAACAGGACAGTACGTGTGTGTGGCTGAAAACGCTGCTGGAAGTGCAGAGAAACACTTTAATCTGAACGTTCACGGTGAGTTACTGGATAATCTTTTAAATTTCCTTTTTATGCGCCTTTCATGTCAGATGCAGTTTTAATTTGAAGACTCTACGTTGACTGAGTCTGTTTTTTATGCCTTTAACCTTGTGTTGAGCGGTGCATGTTTGTCTTTTGGCCACGCAGTGCCTCCTACAATTGTTGGTGTGAATCCAGAGAATGTGACAGTGGTGGTTAACAACCTGGTGTCCCTCACCTGTGAAGCCAGTGGCTTCCCGCCTCCCACACTGAGCTGGCTTAATGACAAGGAACCCATACAGGCTAAAAGCAATGCTCTCGTCATGCCAGGTACTGAAATCATTATTAGAAGAAAAATTATGCAAGATTCTGAACAGGTTTGTTTTGCGTCTTCAGGAGGACGGACGTTACAGATCCTTAAAGCAAAGGTGTCTGATGCTGGAAAGTACAGCTGTGTGGCTATAAATACAGCAGGACAAGCTTACAAACACATCTATCTCACCGTCTACGGTCAGGCAACCACCAAACTTTTTTTCTTCATGAGATTTCTCTCAATTCTTTCCAGTTTGTAGGTTTACTTTATATACTTAACATTGTTTTTCTTTTTCCTTGAATATTTAGTTCCTCCAAGTATCAGGGGAAGTATTGGAGACCTTCCTGTCGAGGTTAATATTTTGGTTGGAAAATCTGTAACCTTAGAGTGTGAGTCCAACGCCGTCCCCCCTCCTGTGATCACCTGGTATAAGAATGGCCGAATGGTGACAGAAACGTCAGATTTACAAATTCTGTCAGGGGGACAAATGCTTCAGATCACACGCTCTGAGGTAACCGAAAACATGTTAGCTTCTTTCCGTTATAGAGTCATAGTAAACATCTCTACAGTCCCTTGCTGTAGTGTTTTCACCTGTTGAATTGTTCACCGTTTTGTTTTGTTACAACATTAAACTTTACTTGATGCAACAGACTTACAAAAATTAGTGCATAAGTGAAGTGAAAGAAAAGGAAAAGATGGTTTTAAAAAAATACTTGAACCACCTTTTGTATATTTCGACCAGAATTTCTCCATCGTGGGAGAATAAAAGGATTTTCTATTCTATTCTATACAGTGGGAAAATCTAGAGAAAATTCTGCCCATTTTCTTTGTAGGACATCTTAAGCCAATGAAGACATACAGTCTGAGGAAATATAGTTTCAAATCTGCCTGAGACTTAATAGCATTTGCAGCTGGGCTGTTTGGTTGCAAAAACTAGTCTTAAAACATGAACACAGGTCTTGCAATCAGCGCTTTTCCTGATCTGAGTATTTTGGCACCTACAAAAAGATGACTAAATATACAGTACTTGGAATAAGGTTATTAAGATGTTTTTTTTCCCATATTTTAGGTGCAAAACTGTTATTTTATTGGCAGACCATTTTACTTATCATAAGTGCAAATAGACTTATTTCAAGAAAATCTTAATTTTAGTTCAGTTTTTGAAGTGTAACAAGCAAATATCCATCCAATGTATTTCAACCGATATTCTTGGCTTTGTGGTCCTTTTAAATGGTGGACCTCAGCTCCGTTTTCTTTAATACTTTAGATTTTCATTCACCAACTGACATACTTTCCCGTAACTCCTGTCACCTGCATAAATTGTGCATTTACACACATTTTAAGACTTTATTACATAAAAAATTTCCAATTACTTTTTTTTTATTGTTTTCAAATTTGATATTGTCCTCTTAAATAAAGTATACATGTTGCATAAGCTTATTTATATGAAATAGATAATCATCAGGTTGTTGTATTTAGAATTAATACAGCATACTTACAATTAATAGTGAGTGTATTTATTTAAAAAAAATACACTCACATTGCATAATAATCATGGTTAAATGTATATATGTCTAAATATAGAGATATTTCTTTGTTGCTTTTAAGTTTTGTTGCACTTGTTTCCACATTTAGATGAATAAATATCTATGAGAAGTCAAAAAATGGCTACAAATACTCTAATCCTGCTTCCCCTAACCTTTCTGTCTTAGCTATCTGCTGTTTTCTTCATGGTGTTTTTTGTTCTCTAATGATCTCCTGTAAACCTCTGAACCTTTCAGGAAACAGAAAAAAATTGTACTAGCATTTAATTACACATAGGTGGATTCTATATTAAGAGGAGCTGTGTACAGACCTTTCCAATTTCAAATGTTAATCTCTAAGCCCAAGTATCCCATTTTTCACTTTACAATATTTTATATATATATATATATATATATATATATATATATATATATATATATATATATATATATATATATATATATATATATATATACAATTATTAAGTTTAAAGGACATTAATACTTATGTAAAGGGTTATGTGTGAAGCCTCTGATAATTTTTTGGGCTTGTTTTCTTCAGCTGTCTGATACAGGCCAGTATGTTTGCATGGCTTCAAATATTGCTGGACACGTGAACAAGAACTTCCACTTGAATATCCATGGTAGGGTCTTATATAATGCATATCTATGTTTAGATTTAAAATAACTGGCAAGTGTTTGAATGTGTTTTAGATTTGCAGTAAGATAACAAATGATTCTTTTTCTACAGTTCCTCCACGAATTGACGGCCCAGCAGAGGAGAGTATTGTGGAAACTATCAGTAACCCAGTTACTTTCACATGTGACGCTACTGGAATCCCTCCACCCAGTCTCATATGGCTTAAAAATGGACACCATATAGGTACTGTGACTGTGTTGTTTAGGGATGCTGATACAAATGGTCAACAAACTATTTAGAAATTATTTAAAGGTGAATATTGAAACAGAATTTTATACAGACTGAATTAGAAAGTTATGTTACACATTTAGTTACAGCATTTAATTAAACAGAAAAAATGTCACAGTGATAACAAATGTTCTACAAGTCTCAATTTAGACTAAAAGAAAATTGTGTTAAAAAACAAAACTAGACAATTATAATGGGTAGCAAATGGAGGGAGTGGAAATGCATGCACTTCACATGATCTCAAAGCTTGGCTGCTGAATGCACTGATAAATTGGCACGTACTGTATCGGCTCATGCATATATAAGATAAATATTGGGCAGCCGTTGTATCGGTCTATCTCTATGGATAGTAATCATGATGGTGGAAACTTCTTATTTCCCTCAGAGAACTCAGAATCCCTGGAGGTGAATATCTTCTCAGGAGGCAACAAATTACAGATAGCACGGCTGCAGCATCCTGACAGTGGAACCTATACATGTGTGGCCTCTAATATTGAGGGTAAAGCACACAAGAGTTACCACCTCACCATACAAGGTATATTAACATCATTACTGTGTCAAATAGATCGCTTTTTTGGATAGCATAACAAATGTATATCTGTCAGCTGTTTTTCAGCTAACCCAATAATGTCCTCTTAGTTCCACCCAGTATCTCTGGATCAGAAATGCCCAGCGAGATTGGAGTCCTGGTAAACCAAAGCATCGATCTGGTTTGTGAAGCTCAGGGAACCCCGACTCCAACAGTCCACTGGCTGAAAGATGGAGGAGCCATCAACAGCACAGCAAATAAAAGTCTCAGGTATTTAAATCTTAGCCTCTCTGACTGTTGAACTGTCATATAAGCAACAACCTCTCAGTCGATGGCCGCTCACACTGAGCCTGGTTCTGCTGGTGGTTTCTTCCTGTTAAAAGGGAGTTTTTCCTCTCAACTGTCGCCACAAGTATGCTTAGAGTGAGGGATTGCATTTGAGTCAATGAGTCGATGCAATTAACTGGTTTTCCTTAGATAGAAAACTTTGAATCAATTTGACTGGATGATCTGGTGAACGGTTAAGTGCCTTGAGATGACATGTGTTGTGAATTGGCGCTATAGAAATAAACTGAATTGAATTGAGTCGCTGGCTTTCCCTTCTGAACCTTTATAACTTTACACTCTAAACAGATTATATTGATTCAAATTATTGGTTGTCTCAATTAACCTTTGATCTCCATCTTAAGCAGGCAACAATGGATATTTTTGGACTTGTCAAAACATCCCATGAGTGTGACAATTAGAGACCCAAATTATATATGACCTGTTAGCATCACTTATATAAAGAAAATAGATTATAAGATAAATGCAGATACAATAACTATGCACACGCTCTGTTTGCACTGAGGAACATTTACTGTTACTTGAATGCTTAATGGTTGGAGATACTCCATCTCATATAGTCTGAACAACACTACTATATGCCAGAAGGTTGGACTCAAGATCAAATTTGAACGTATAAATTTAAGATTCTACTTTAATCATGTTTTTTTGGGAGAAAAATCGTGATAATTTACTTGCCTTACTTTATTGGCATGTTTATTATACACCGAGGGCCGGATCTATCAAAGGTTTGCGTGTATAAAAACGTGAGCTATTTCACTGCGCACGCTAAAAAATGTACAAACTCATCTATCAACAGCGTGCTAAAAGGATTTGGTCTTTAAAACGTGCTAAACAGCGCCTCTCATCCATTTAGTACTTTTTCTGCAATGAATATGCAATATGGGGCGTTTACACGCAAAAGTGTGTCTTGCAAAGTGATTTATGAAACCTGAAAGCAATTTTGCTAACGGTATCTGACTCTATATTTAATGTATTTCAAAAGAAGGTGCAAATGGTCTGCATGCGTAATTGCGCACACATTGCAGCGGTTATTGTCGCAAGAAGGAGACATCGAAATGAAGCAAGGAGATGCAGAGAATGCATTTTTTCACTCCGTGCGAATATTTTTCGAATGAACGAGGAAACGATCATCAAAACATATCGTTTATCCAGCATTGCCATTTTGGAGCTGTTGGTGGAACTCCGAATGGATTTTGAGCCAGCCACAAGGAGGACCCACGCAATACCAGATATCACAAAACTCCTTGCAACATTGCACTTTTTTGCATCTGGGTCATTCCAGATTTCTTTGCCGCAAACCACAAAACGCGCAAAACCATCATTTAAATAGGGTGTCTCCAACAGTTTTGCACCTGCCACCAGGTACGCAATCACTCTTGTTAAATCACCCGCAAACCATGGTTCAGCCCCTCGCGCAAAATTCCAGTTTGCGAGCGCAAATTACTGCACGCAAAATTGGATCTTGATAAATCCGGCCCTGAGTCACTCATCAGATTAAAGATTTGCAATAATTTTAGGTGATTATTTGTCTTATAGGCCTCATAGATGTTAACATTCAGTCAGTAGCGGTCTTAGATCTTTTTCAGTATTTTCATGGAGTGCACTGTTACTTTTTTCAATGTGAATGGTAAATTAATTGCATTACTTTCACAGTAATTTAACTGTAATCTATGGAAATATATCTTGGTAAGTTATTGAGAGTATTCTATAGTAATTTCCACAAAAAACTAGTCATGTGTGGTAACTTAAGTGATAATGCCCGTGGAATTAGTGTGATATAACTGAATTTAGCTGTGAAATCAAAGTATGTTGCTGCATATAAATCACAATATTAGTGTAAAAGTAATGCAACTCAGTAACCACAACTTACTGCAAACTTAATTTAAATAATACAGTAATATATTGTAAAATTTGTCAAAAGCTCAAAGTCATTTGTTGTGCAAACATTAGAATAAAATCTTGCAAAGTGAAAATACAGAAATCTATTTTGAAACATTAGAGCTAAACGTTGTGAAGTCCTGATAATTAAAATTAATTTAAAATTAATTAAAAATCTTTAACACTATTAGTACCAGTTTTTGAGAAAGACTGAACAGAAATTTTAAGCGTTGTCATTCTCATATAATTTCTATTTCAGTTAAAAATTATGCTGGAGCCGCTATTAACTGATGTGTTGAGCTTTGAACTTTCATCTGCAAATAATTAAGTATGGAATCCAATATAGCCGTTTTATAATTCTACAGGGAGATTACCTTTAACTCTCTGATGCAGCAGCAAGGTGTGAATATGTTACACTCTTCAAAAACATCAGAAATGGTTAGTTCACATAATAAGACTTGATGTTCTACAAAATCAGCTTCCTCTCATCACATTTAGACATAATTACACTTTAGGACAGTTTTTATTCTCATAGCTTGTGATTACAGAGAATATTAGATACCCTCCCTTATTTGGAAGCTTTTTTAAACAAAAATAGCATTTTAGATTCCTAACCTTGCTAGAAAAAACATTACATACTGTATTTCTGCCTGAAAGGTGTAAAAGATGTGGGACATTCTCTGTTTTTCACTTCTAGGGTTAGCCCTGATGGTAAAGCTCTAATTGTGACCCAAGCAGACCCTGCTATCAGTGGGAAGTACACTTGTGTCGCCACCAATGCTGCTGGAGAGGAGGACAGGATATTTAATCTGCATGTATATGGTGGGTATAATGCTTTATTTTAAGCTCGAAATTTGTCTTCTCTGCTTTCTTTTTTCTATATCTCAGACACCATGTCTCTTCACAGAGCCCCCAGCTATTCGTAGCAGCAGTGATGCTGTTGGGGTTCTGACCACGGTTCTGGACAGTTCTGTCATTATTGAGTGTGTTGCTACTGGGTCCCCTCAACCTCAGCTAAACTGGCTGAGAAATGGGCTGCCTCTCCCAGTCTCTTCCAACATAAGGCTCCTCTCTGCTGGACAAGTTCTCCGGTAGGTCAATGTTCAGCAAACCTGAAGAAGTCAGTCGGGTTTATACGTATCTTGTTGCTTTTTTACCAATAAAATTGTCGGACACATTTACAAAACTATACACTGTAATCAATGTACTATGTTTGCACAACCAGACAGAAAACTGCTCTCATCTTGTACTCCTTGCCGCTGTCTTAATCTTGGACTGGGTCACGGGGGACAGCAGTCTCAGCAGATACTCCTAGACTTCCCTCTCCATAGAAAACTCCTCCAGCTCTTCTGGAAGAAGCCTGAGGCGCTCCCAGAGCAGCCCCTCCCAGACCAGCTGATAGACATGGTTCCTCCATGGTGTCCCGGGTCGTCCCATGGGCGTCCTCCCTCTGTGATGTGGCTGTAACACTCCTGTAGGGGGGGCCTCTAGAGGGCATCTGAAAAAGATGTCAGAGCCACTTCAGCTGAGTCCTTTTTATGTGAAGGAGAAGCGGCTCTACTCTGTGTGCCGACTGACCAAGTGCCTTGCAGAGAAAGTTTATTTCAGACGCTTGTATCCTGGATCTATCTCGGGGTTTTTTTGGTCATGAGTCTAAATTCATGACCAAAGGTTAGGGTAGGAACATGGACCACCCGGTAAATGGAAAGCTTTGCCATATTGTTTAGCACCCTCCTTAGCACAACAGACCAGTGCATCGTCCGCATTTTATATACAGAGGACATTCAACGTCTCTAGATTAAGTCTAAGTGCCACTGACTGCCACCCAATGCTCTTCGCGCCGGCCACCAGACACTTACCCTAATCCCAACCCCAGGGGTTGCAGCCCTGCCGTACCGGGCAACGTCATGTGCCTCGATTTTTTTATTTTTTTTGTCGTCATGGGTGCTGTGTGGACCTATCTTTGTTTGACCTTTCACCCAGAGCCTGTTTGCCTTGGGAGACCCTACCAGGAACATTTAAGGCCCTGACAACATAGCCTCTGGGAATCATCCAGGCACTGAAACCACCACGATAAGGTGGAAGCTCAAGGAGGGGAACCTCACAGA
Organism: Cyprinodon diabolis; assembly: GCA_030533445.1. Classification (NCBI taxonomy): domain Eukaryota; kingdom Metazoa; phylum Chordata; class Actinopteri; order Cyprinodontiformes; family Cyprinodontidae; genus Cyprinodon; species Cyprinodon diabolis. Next base: position 5,229,435 of record CM060070.1, on the reverse strand, counting down.
AATCATTTCTGATTTCACTGAGCATCTCTGAACTTAGAGTTTTAGGTCTTATCATTAACTTCAGGGTTAAATTGAGGTCTGGACTTGGTCATTTAAAAAAATTATGTGCTTTTATTCACTCAATTACTTTGTGTTATTGTCCTTTTCAAAGCAAAAACCTTTTTACAGTCACTGATCTTACTTAGGTTTTCTTGCATTTTTGCCTTATTTAGCTCAAAACATTGTCCATCGCCTTTAAATAGCTTGCATGTATTCTTGGCTGAGAAAAATGCTGAAAACAACATTTCCAATTTTTAAATATATCATACTCAAAATCAAATCCACCATCATGTTTAGTTTAGTTTAGTTTAGTTTATTTAAGATCCCCATTAGCTGTAGCAAGCTACAGCTATTCTTCCTGGGGTCCAACAAAAAATATGAAATAAAAAATACAAATGAAATAAAATAATAATAGTAATAAAAAATTATATGGACATTAAAACAACATCTCCCATAATCTATACATATGTATATACAAAGATACATACACACATATACATACACATACATTTATACATATACATGCACATACATATATACATATACATACATACCCATATACATACACAGAAACAGTCCAAACTAATCAAAACAAACTATAAAGCACAGCAAGTGAAGAAGACTGTGTACTCCCTCACAGTCATAGAACCATGTGATCTAACCTGTTCATTTCACTTTTGTCATTGCCATTACCTTCTTCTCTACGTACTGTACACATACACTTTTCTAATGCACAGTGATTCACACTTTTAAACAATAACATCCAAGTGTATGTATATACCTTTACACATACACACAACATATTCATCTCTAGTCCTCTATTTATCATTCTTATTGTGTTTTATGAGACAACCTCTGCATTTAATAAATGTTCTTTCAATGATCTTTTAAATTTCCTTAAATCAGTTATCGATTTAATGCAATTTGGCAGTAAATTCCATGCTTTCATACCTCTATACATAACAGTTCTTATTAAGGCATTTGACTTTGCTTTAGGCAAACTAAAGTTTCCTTCCGTTGCATGTCTAGTCATGTATTCGTGATTCTCCGAACTAAAAGTAAGGTTTGTAAATAAAGTATAAGGTATTTTTAATACAGATACATTTCTAATAATAACAGTCAATGAGTATGAAAGTCTGTCTTTGACCAACAACCAGTTTAACTTTTTATGCATTGTTATGATATTTGTCCTTAAATCACACTTCAATATTATTCGGGCAGCTCTATTTTGTACATGTTGTAGATTATGTAGCATCTCTCCAGGGGCATTTGACCAAACGACTGGGCAGTAATCCAGTTGAGAAAATATCAATGATTGGATTATCATTTTAAGAATATTTGGGGACATAAAGGTTGCATGTCTTCTTATGACTGTGATTCCTCTACCCATCTTTGCAATCATGTTATTAATATGTTTTCTCCATAATAATTTATCAACCGTCACTCCCAGAAGCTTGGCCTCCTGTACATTCCTTATTGAGACGTTATTGAGATTAATATTCAATATATGATTACTGTTTCTCCATGATTTCATTCAACCAGAGACCATAAAGTATTTTAGTTGTGTTCCTCTACCTAAGCAGCAGCACTTCACAGTTTTCTCCAAACCCATTTTTCAAATACAGCTAATCAATTGAAATGTGGTCCATTAGAAATTCAAAGCTTTGTTTATTATTAGTAGTTGTTAACCAGGTGTGCTTTGAAAACGTTTTAATTTCTCCCCTGAAATTTTACAATTTTTTAGTCAAACTAACTTTAGGGATTTTCACAAAACAGCAGAATTTATATTGAGTTTTGAAGGTTTTATTTGAATTAAAAGAATATTTTCTGTGATAGAAAATGTTTATCTTTCCATTGAAGTGGAATGTTTTGTTGATTTTTATGGAAGTAAATCTGTGTCGCTGGGATTTGAATTAAAAATGCAACTGAAATTTTAATTTTGTGTGTTTGTACTTACTGTTTCACTGTTAAAATATATTCAGAACACATTTTTGACCTAAAAAAATTCATTGCCATTATTTCTACACACTTGAAATTTCATTTTTTATTTTCTCTTCAAGCTAAAAATTCACATTACTATTTCAAAGTGATTACATTTTCAATACTTATTTTTCAGTTTAATTTTTCAGTGTTAAAAAAATCTGTATATAAAAAAATTCAAACTTTCAAAATTCAACAATTTAATTTCAGTAGCATTTTTAATTCGAATCCCTGCGACAGATTTACTTCCATAGATTTTGTTGTTTGTTTAAAGCAACTTCTTTTTTGAAGGATAAAGACACAAACGTCCTACCCATTATATGGTCCAATCAAAAAACAATGTTAACCCAATTAAAGAAGTTGCTTTAAACAGAAAAAAAAAACTTGGCTTCTATCAAATAAAACAAATTCAATCAAAGAAAAGCAAGGCAAGGCAAATTTATTTGTATAGCACAAACAGTACAAAGACAATGCAAAGAGCTTTACATGAAGCCAGTGCTTACATTTTTACAAGCAGTGTTCAAATGTATTTTTTTGAGTCTTAATTATATTTTTGCATTTAAATAGTTGTTTTTCTTTGATTGAAAAGTTTTGGTTTCATTGAAGTAAAGGTGTTTTTCATTGAAAATATATTTTTTGATTGACACAAATCTACCTTTATACCCTTTACTTACTAATAACCTGAGTATTGAAGGTTGCACTGCTTGTTTCTGTTCTAACGATGTTGTGTTACTTTTTGTTTTGTTATCACATAAAAAGTCAGTTTCACAAAATTCTACCTTTAGAGTCCACTTAAATTACTGTAAACATTTCTGAACTAGTTAATAAAAGTGTTTATGATCCGATTAATATTGTGTAATCACCATAGGTTTTGATTCCAACACACATGGATATGTACGATCGAGCATTTTGCCATTTTGTGTAACAGGATTACCCGAGTCCAGGTGTCTGATGGTGGAAGCTATACATGTGTGGCATCTAACCCAGCAGGAGTCGACAACAGACAGTATAAATTGCAGGTTCACGGTGAGTGTTTGTGTTCATACATTTAGGAGTTTATAAAGCATCTGGAGGTTAATGAGTTTCTAAAATCCCATCTTTAGTTCCTCCGGGTTTGGAAGGAGCAGGAACCATAGAGGACGTGACTGTAATTAAAGGAAGTGTGGCGTCTTTGGCGTGTATCGCGGATGGCAGCCCAACTCCTGCCATTTCCTGGCTCAGAGATGGAGCGATTTTACCAGCTGACCACGGCCTCAGTCTCCTCAGATTGAACACCACCTTACAGTTCAACAGTGCCCAAGTTAATCACACCGGACGCTACAGCTGCTTGGCTAATAACAACGCTGGTCAAGCAAGCCGCCACTTTAACCTGAAGGTTCTGGGTAAGTAAAAAAAAAAAAAATGGCTGTATTGTTTATAGTTTCCTGGTTTCTTTTTATCTACTTTCAGCTTTTGTTTTATTTTCCCTTTGCTCACTGTCTTCTTCAGACCCTCCACACATCAGGAGCTCTGATCAACCAGTAGAAGTTTCTGTAGTGGTTAATAATGTCCTGGAGCTACTCTGTGAGGCCACAGGCATCCCAACTCCCACCCTGACCTGGCTGAAGGACGAACGGCCGCTCCCACGGACAGAAAGTCTGCGTCTCCTCCGTGGAGGAGAGATACTCCGTGTGACCTCAGCACAGGTTGGTCTCAGCAAATTTAAACCGGTAAATCTTTCATCTTTTTGTTAGAGCATAAAAATGGTATCATTCATTAACATTATACTTTTTCCTTATCTTTACAGCTGGAGGACACTGGCAGATACAGCTGCTTAGCTAGTAGCTCAGCAGGAGATGATGACAAGGACTTTTTGGTTCGAGTTCACAGTGAGTGACATGAGGTCTAAGGTCTTTTAGTTTTCAAGAAGATACACTATATTGCCAAAAGTATTTGCTCACCCATCCAAATTATTGGAATCAGGTGTTCCAATCACTTCCATGGCCACAGGTGTATAAATTCAAGCACCTAGGCATGCAGACTGTTTTTACAAACATTTGTGAAAGAATGGGTCGCTCTCAGGAGCTCAGTGAATTCCAGCGTGGAACTGTGATAGGATGCCACCTGTGCAACAAATCCAGTCGTGAAATTTCCTCGCTCCTAAATATTCCACAGTCAACTGTCAGCTGTATTATAAGAAAATGGAAGTGTTTGGGAACGACAGCAACTCAGCCACGAAGTGGTAGGCCACGTAAACTGACGGAGCGGGGTCAGCGGATGCTGAAGCGCATAGTGCGAAGAGGTCGCCAACTTTCTGCAGAGTCAATCACTACAGACCTCCAAACTTCATGTGGCCTTCAGATTAGCTCAAGAACAGTGCGCAGAGAGCTTCATGGAATGGGTTTCCATGGTCGAGCAGCTGCATCCAAGCCATACATAACCAAGTGCAATGCAAAGCGTCGGATGCGGTGGTGTAAAGCACGCCGCCACTGGACTCTAGAGCAGTGGAGACGCGTTCTCTGGAGTGACGAATCGCGCTTCTCCATCTGGCAATCTGATGGACGGGTCTGGGTTTGGCGGTTGCCAGGAGAACGGTACTTGTCTGACTGCATTGTGCCAAGTGTAAAGTTTGGTGGAGGGGGGATTATGGTGTGGGGTTGTTTTTCAGGAGCTGGGCTTGGCCCCTTAGTTCCAGTGAAAGGAACTCTGAATGCTTCAGCATACCAAGACATTTTGGACAATTCCATGCTCCCAACTTTGTGGGAACAGTTTGGAGCTGGCCCCTTCCTCTTCCAACATGACTGTGCACCAGTGCACAAAGCAAGGTCCATAAAGACATGGATGACAGAGTCTGGTGTGGATGAACTTGACTGGCCTGCACAGAGTCCTGACCTCAACCCGATAGAACACCTTTGGGATGAATTAGAGCGGAGACTGAGAGCCAGGCCTTCTCGTCCAACATCAGTGTGCGACCTCACAAATGCGCTTCTGGAAGAATGGTCAAAAATTCCCATAAACACACTCCTAAACCTTGTGGACAGCCTTCCCAGAAGAGTTGAAGCTGTTCTAGCTGCAAAGGGTGGACCGACGTCATATTGAACCCTATGGATTAGGAACGGGATGTCACTTAAGCTCATATGTGAGTCAAGGCAGGTGAGCAAATACTTTTGGCAATATAGTGTACCTTCTGGATATCATCAGGTTGGCAGGTGTTTGTTGTCAGCAGCAAATTGCTACAGTATTAGTAGTTGAAAAAATGTGTGTAAGGATTGGTCGGTCTATGAAGCTTAATGTGGTTTCTGTTTCACTGGGAGAGTTTATCGACAGTCACAACTTAGGTAATTTAATCATTGTACTTGGTAAAATTTTTATCTTTAAAGCCAAAAATAGATTTTCACTTAGTTTTAATTTCTTTAAAACAGTTATTCAGCATTTTTTTACTTTAGAAAGTTATGTGGTTGAAACCGATAATGAAGCCAGAAAATATAAAAACGGATGGGAAGTTCTGAAATGTTTATTTTGAAAAATTTAATTTGTGGACGAATGGATTCATTCAAGGTGGGTGAATGAATGTGAATAAGTGTGAGGGGGTGGGGGGAGGGAGGCTTTTGGGTCGGTATATTATCTTTGTGAATGTATCCTGTGCTGTCATTTATGTTTATTTAATAATCATTTTTAAAAAAGAGAAGAAAAAAAGTGCTACAGTAGCATTAGTCCTTCTAGTTAGAAGAAAAAGAGCAGCGAGGATGAGGAGGGTCCATCTACAGTACCCTTAGGTCCAGAGAGCAGATCGAGGAGTTCCAGCTTGTGACCTCTGTTTCCATAGCAACAGAAATAACAGCTTTCAGGGATGAAACCCAAACTGTATTATCTTTTTCCTTAAAGATGTTTCTTACTAGATCGGCCAATTTCTGTTAACCACACATGTATGTATTTATAGGGATGCTTTTATTGTCAAGAATAGAATAGAATAGATGTGTTTCAATGGCAAGTAAGATATGAAAGTATGTTTAAAAAAAAGAGATTAAAATACTTGTTTTTTTTTATTTAGCAGAACATCAAAAATGTATAAATAACAATGCTCAGTGTCATGTGAACACTTATCTCACAACTTAGTTAACTTTGATAAACATGAATGTATTCTCCAAACATTGATATTTTTACTTTAACATCTTAGCTGAAAATAGGATTAATTCATAAAGCTAAATCAGAGAAAGCTGTCTTTTAGTTTGGGGTTTTACATTCTAATTTTATTTAATATTTTACAGACTGAAAAGTTTTTTTTTTTATTTCAAGTCTAGGTTTACATTTAATTACATTGAGAATGTTGTGGTTATTACTTAACTTTAGATAACATATAGGTTCGTATCGTATCGTTAACTTATGCCTGAATGAGATCTAGATTTAGAATCAATGTGTTCAGTACCTCCAACCTTGATCAATAAATGTATGTTATCTATCAAAAGAATAAAGATTAAAAAGTACTATATATTTAATAGATTGTTTTTTTTATTTTATTTTTTATGAAAATATCAATATTTAAAGAATTATTCTGGGTTTTTTTTGTTTGTTTTTTTAAATCTCTTCGTTTTTCTGGTGTTATTTCTCTCAGTTCCTCCTAACATTTCTGGTGAAAGCGCAACTCAGCATCTGTCAGTGCTGCAGAACGGCCAGGTGACTCTGGAATGCAAGTCAGAGGCTGTTCCACCTCCAACTCTCACCTGGCTGAAAGATGGCACGCCATTACAGGTCATTTCCTAAAAGCATTACTTGAGCAATAAAATAGAATAGAAAAGAATAGAAAAGAATAGCATAGCAGAATAGAATAGCATAGCATAGAATAGAATAGCATAGCATAGCAGAATAGAATAGCATAGCATAGCAGAATAGAATAGAATGGCATAGTAGAATAGAACAGAATAGAATAGCATAGCAGAATAGAATATAATAGCATGGCAGAATAGAATAGAATGGCATCACATAATAGAATAGAATAGCATTGCATAATAGACTAGAATGGCATCACATAATAGAATAGAATAGCATAGCAGAATAGAATAGAATAGCATTGCATAATAGAATAGAATAGAAGAGAACAGAATAGAATAGCATTGCATAATAGAATAGAATGGCATCGCATAATAGAATAGAATAGAATAGCATCGCATAATAGAATAGAATAGAAGAGAAAAGAATACAATAGCATTGCATAATAGAATAGAATGGCATCACATAATAGAATAGAATGGCATCGCATAATAGAATAGAATGGCATCGCATAATAGAACAGAATGGCATCGCATAATAGAATAGAATAGCATTGCATAATAGAATAGAATAGAAGAGAACAGAATACAATAGCATTGCATAATAGAATAGAATGGCATCACATAATAGAATAGAATGGCATCGCATAATAGAATAGAATAGCATCGCATAATAGACTAGAACAGAATAGAATAGCATCGCATAATAGAATAGAATAGCATCGCATAATAGACTAGAACAGAATAGAATAGCATTGCATAACAGAATAGAATAGCATCGCATAACAGAATAGAATAGAATAGCATCGCATAACAGAATAGAAAAACTTTTGTTCTTAGAAAGAAAAAACTTTTATCAATAGTAAGTGATATGCAAGTGGAAATAATGTTGATGCAAAAGAACTGGTAATACTAATAAAATATAAATTACTTACTTGTGTCAAATAAAAGAGATACAGTTATTTTAAAATCAACTATGACTCACACTTTTCTATGTTTGTGCCTGTGTAGATCTCGCGACGACTGCGGATTCTGTCCGGTGGACGCTATTTACAGATCAACATGGCGGTGCTCTCTGACGCGGCTCAGTATACCTGTGTGGCAAGTAACATCGCTGGAAAGACCACTCGACTGTTTAATCTAACTGTCAATGGTGAATAGAAAAACTTAAAACATTAAGAAATAACAAAACATTCCATGATAGGTTTGTTAATAGGAATATCTGTCCAATCAGTGCCTCCAACTATCAAGGATGGATCTCAGATGGTGTCAGCGCACGTCAGCAAGCCAGTGGCTCTCGAATGTGAAGTCAGCGGAGTCCCGCCGCCTCGAGTCACATGGAGGAAAAATGGAGCAATAATAGCAGAAAATAATCCGAGGTAAAACCTGTTATTGTTTTGTACTCATTCTAAAATTTGTCGCTCTGAATATCATGACTAATTTCATTATATTTCTGCAGATATACATTTTCAGAGGAAGGATCTTTACACATCCACTCGGCTCAGGTGACGGACACAGGACGCTATCTGTGCATGGCAACAAATCAAGCTGGTACTCAGCGCAAGAGGTTGGATCTTCAGGTTTATGGTAGGTGGTAGATATATGTTTAGACTGGCCATTGCTTAACACAGCTTTAGTTACGATGTTACTCCAGTCCTTTTTTAATTTTTTTATCTCGTAGTTCCACCTTCGATCGCAAAAAGTCGCACCAATGTGACAGTAATGGTCAACATGCAGACCACCTTACCCTGTGAGGTCAGTGGCATTCCCAAACCTTCTGTCAGCTGGCACAAGAATGGTCGAACCCTCAGCACAGACCAGAATCAGAACATGTACAGGTCTGTTTATTGTTCCTCAAATTTCCCATTTATGAAGTCTAAATCTTATTTTCTATTTCAAATGTAATTCTTTCCTATGGGGATGCATGATATTATCGGCATATTCTCAATATTGGTTGATATTAGCTTTAACCCTATAATACCAAATGTATCGTATTTGATACATACGTTTTCTGAAATGTTTTGCGTCTGACACCTTTTGCATAATTTAATGGTAAAAACTGCTCAAAATCCTATTGTACACAATCAGATATACCTGATAACAGCCAGTAGAAGACTACACAAAAAATAATCTTGACTTATCGCATAGTAATAAATTATTGATATCAAAAATGTATTTCTGTTTTTTCTTTTTACATATTTTGTTAAAAGGGCAAATAAGGAATTCAAACCAAAAAAAAAGTAATTTTCTGTTTTGTTTTATTCTTGGATCGGGCTTTAAAGGGTTAAAATCAGCCATTCGAACATATAACTTGTTTTGCTTATGATTTAAAAGGAGCATTTTGTGATAAACAGGTGAGGATTATTCCTGCTGTTATGATGTTACAAAGTTCAGACCCAAATGCAGAAAACCGAACAGAGAGACCAGGGAAAAGGTTTAACAGGTTTTATTGAAGAAGTTACACAGAGGGAGAAGTGTTGCTCTGAACACAGCTCAACCGGAACTGTAAAATGAGGGGAAGACACACCGGTTAGTTCAGGCTGAGTGGGGAATTTGACTCGTGAATTTGGAGAAGAGGATTTGGTTGCCGACTCACGTTTCCAGAGAAGTTGTTGAATCCTTGACTCCTGTCTGTGTGCTGTGGTTCCAGTGTTTGTTTGATTTGGTGGAGGGCGGAACAGGTTTTACCCAGAATGCGGTTGATAGTTGGTGAACGGAGAAACTGACTGCCACTCAGATTTCCTGCGGTACTTGAACGGGTTGTAGTGGAGAATAATCCTTTTCTCAGTGTGAAGCTCAAACGATCTTTTGGGGAAAGTTGATCCAAACCTCCTGTTTGAACCCCAGCTCAGTTTGAAGCTCAATTGATCCTTCCAGGGAGAGGAGGTCCGAGAAATCCAGTTTGCAGGATGACTTCCTGCCGAGAGGCAAAGACAAAAACAAAGTTAAACACAGGTTGACAAAAAGCTCAGCTTGACTAAGCAAACTGAGCTTGGCTAGAGTAGCCAAAACTGGCAAACACTCTGGTATCGAAGTAGTGTCAGTCAGCAGCTTAAGAACACTCCGTTTAATGAGGAAACCATCAGCAGGTGTGTGAGGAGGCGGACCAGAACCAGGCGCCTTCTGGTGGATGAAGGGAGACAAACACAGAAACACAAACACACACACAGGAGTCCTGACACCTGCAGCGTTAACGGGTCACATGTACATGCACCCTGCTGATACATGAGTCAGAGGAGAGTTGCTGAAGTATAAATGAGGTGTTGTGAATGTTTTTGAAAGTTTCACAGTGTAATTTGCAATGACTGCAAAGGATTGGAGGGAGAAAAGTACATAAATGGTTCTAGGGAGAAAAAAATATTCTATCCGTATCTGTTATTGGGCAGTTTACAGTGGGGCAAAAAAGTATGTAGTCAGCCACCAATAGTGCAAGTTCTCCCACTTAAAAAGATGAGAGAGGCCGGTAGTTTTCATCACAGATATACCTCAACTATGAGAGACAAAATGAGAAAAAAAAATCCAGAAAATCACATTGTCTGATTTTTAAAGAATTTTTTTGCAAAATATGGTGGAAAATAAGTATTTGGTCAGTTACAAACAAGCAAGATTTCTGGCTCTCACAGACCTGTAACCTCTTCTGTAAGAGGCTCCTCTGTCTTCCACTCGTTACCTTCATTAATGGCACCTGTTTGAACCCGTTATCAGTATAAAAGACACCTGTCCACAACCTCAAACAGTCACACTCTAAACTCCACCATGGCCAAAACTAGAGAGCTGTCAAAGGACACCCGAAAAAATATTATAGACCTGCACCAGGCTGGGAAGTCTGAATCTGCAATAGGTAAACAGCTTGGTGTGAAGAAATCAACTGTGGGATCAATTATTAGAAAATGGAAAACATACAAGACCACTGATAATCTTCCTCGATCTGGGGCTCCACGCAAGATCTCACCCCGTGGGGTCAAAATGATCACAAGAACGGTGAGTAAAAATCCCAGAACCACACGGGGGGACCTAGTGAATGACCTGCAGAGAGCTGGGACCAAAGTAACAAAGGCTACCATCAGTAACACACTACGCCGCCAGGGACTCAAATCCTGCAGTGCCAGACGTGTCCACCTGCTTAAGCCAGTACATGTCAAGGCCCGTCTCAAGTTTGCTAGAGAGCATTTGGATGATCCAGACGATGACTGGGAGAATATCATATGGTCAGATGAAACCAAAATAGAACTTTTTGGTAAAAACTCGTCGTGTTTGGAGGAGAGAGAATGCTGAGTTGCATCCAAAGAACACCATACCTACAGTGAAGCATGGGGGTGGAAACATCATGCTTTGGGGCTGTTTTTCTGCTAAGGGACCAGGACGACTGATCCGTTTGAAGGAAAGAATAAATGGGGCCATGTGTCGTCAAATTTTTAGTGAAAACCTCCTTCCATCACCAAGGGCATTGAAGATGAAACGTGGCTGGGTCTTTCAGCATGACAATGATCCCAAACACACCGCCCGGGTAATGAAGGAGTGGCTTCGTAAGAAGCATTTCAAGGTCCTGGAGTGGCCTAGCCAGTCTCCAGATCTCAACCCCATAGAAAATCTTTGGAGGGAGTTGAAAGTCCGTGTTGCCCAGCGACAGCCCCAGAACATCACTGCTCTAGAGGAGATCTGCATGGAGGAATGGGCCAAAATACCAGCAACAGTGTGTGAAAACCTTGTGAAGACTTACAGAAAACGTTTGATCTCTGTCATTGCCAACAAAGGGTATATAACAAAGTATTGAGATTAACTTTTGTTATTGACCAAATACTTATTTTCCACCATATTTTGAAAATAAATTCTTTAAAAATCAGACAATGTGATTCTCTGGATTTTTTTTTTCTCATTTTGTCTCTCATAGTTGAGGTATATCTATGATGAAAATTACCGGCCTCTCTCATCTTTTTAAGTGGGAGAACTTGCACTATTGGTGGCTGACTAAATACTTTTTTGCCCCACTGTATGTAAAATAGTTGTAAAATCGGCATATCAGACATTGGCTTAAATTCCAATGGAGTGCATATCTACCATTGTTATTGCTTATGGAGTAAAGTTTTGAGGGGATTTTTAGTTTTAGGACACATGGTTAAATTAAAGGTTGTTTCTGGGAAGGGAACTTCTCCATGGATAGGCGTTCCACTCTTCAGAAGAGAAACAATCTATAACGAGAAACCGCACAGCTATAAATTACAGAGAATCTCTCTTCTCTGAGATCATCAGCAAACACATTAACATGAACTCATCTGCCCCAGTCAGCAGGTTAATAAACCCTCATCTGACTGTAGCATGTAAACCCCACTCTACCAGAAATGTTTAATAAATCCTAGAAAACTGTAAAAACACCAAAGTCCTCAGTTGCTTTAAATTCATATTAAAACACACTTGTTTAGACTGGCCTTTGGCTGTGCCATCTAAACATTAATAGTTAAGTTTCCTGTATATATTATGTTCCATTTTCTAAGTCAGTTTGTCTTTTGTTATTTTGAATTAATCATCATTTTATCTTTTTTAAATACATAATCCACTTATTTTAATGGGCTTATTTTAGTCTCTATAACTATATGTGTTGCTTCTATGCAATGTGCTTTTCTTTTTCTCATGTAAAGCCCTTTAAATCGTCTTGGCACTGAAACGTGCAACATACAAAAAACTTAAGTTCCTTTTAAACAAGTAAAACTTCTTTTCATAAAATCATTTATCCCTGTTGATTTTTTTCAGATTACTCTCATCGGGCTCCTTGGTGATTATGGCTCCAACAGTAGAGGACAGTGCAGAGTATAAATGTGTGGCCTTTAATGAAGCAGGAGAGGAATCCAGATCCATTACTCTTTCTGTTAATGGTGAGAAAAACGGTTATTTACAGATCATGAATCTTGTCATTAGTTAGACTGACTTTGTTTTGCAATGAATCAAAAGAAATTAAATGTATTTTCTCTCCAAAATATAATATTTTTTACTGTATCTGTTGCTCTAGTTCCACCATCTATAGCAGATGAACCAACAGATCTAGTTGCTACCAGACTGTCCCCAGTGGTCATCGCTTGTACTGCAACCGGAGTGCCAGAACCTGCGATCCACTGGACCAAAGACGGCATGAAGCTACTAGATAAGGGGGAAGGATACAGCATTTTGCCAACAGGTCAAATCTGTATTTATGAAAACATTATTATCAATCTGACCCTTTCTTAAATGACAGTCCACTAAATAATTCAGAATTTATGTCATTTTAAAGCATAAATATGTTTTTTATGTTGATTTCTCTGCAATTTCTGTACGTTTATCTTTACTCAGGTCATGTAGAAATCACCTCTGCTCAGCTCAGTCACGCTGGACGCTTCACCTGCACGGCTAAAAATATTGCAGGCTCCACTCAACGACATGTGCAGCTTACTGTGCAGGGTAAAAATATGCAGACCATAACAAGCTATAACTTAATAAATTCTTTCAAGATTATTTTAAAGACATCAAAATAGAGCATATATATATTTCATAGCAAGAAATGTAACATGATGCATTTGTTTGCTACATTTCCTACTATGATAAGACTCTTACTTGAAATCTGGTAAATAAGCAATTAGCAAATATTTGACAATTATCTTATTTCTTAAAGTGTGTAAACATCTCAGATTTTTGTGTATTTCTTTTACTTTAAAGCTAGTATTCTGAAGCTGGAAACAAAACGATAATAATTACAACCCTTATGGCAACCTTAAAATCAAAAACTGTATTTAACTTAAAGTATTACAGGTGATGAGCAGCACTATTATTCTTCTTTCTATATGTTTATCTCCTTAGAACTCCCAGTGATCCAGTTCAATCCCTCCACACTGGATGTGATATACAACACCCCCGTTACTTTGCCCTGCAAAGCCACAGGCTCACCCAGACCCACCATTACCTGGCAAAAGGAGGGCATCAACATTCCCACCTCTGGTAAACACTCCGTCAACTGTACTGCTACCTCCAGACCCCTTTTCCCTTTTTCCAGCTTGTCTCTGATCTTTTTTTCTGTTCTATTAAAAAAAAATATTCAGAACAGCATGATTCTGTTAGAGTCCCTTCAGGTTTCACCTTGGGGATGTACAGTAGTGCTCATGGAGACGTGTGGCTTTATTTCTTCTTTAGACTGTGTCATGCTTAAAAAGCAAAGTCACAGTGTCTTTTTAAAGCATTAATCTGTTTAAGGCAAACAACAAAACTCACAAACTTGGTAGAGAAAATAACAGGGGCTGTAGTTTATGTAGACAGAGGAAATATATTTTGGTCTGATCTAACAAAAAGTGCAAAATGTCCACGTTTCCTTGGCTTCCCATATGCATGCTTTCCTTTCTTTCTCTTTTTCTGCAGTTCTTGTTGAAAATATTTAATGACAATCAGGTTATTTGATTGTACAACTAATAATTGGTCAATCAGCTGTTTCCTCCTTCTGAGCTAAGGGTTTCTGCAGCTTCCCATAGTCGCCTTTGGTCACTTCTTTCTTTGGTCAGTCTCTAAAACATTTGTGCATTTGTGAAACATTTTTGCATTTCTGGTTTGTAATGAAATGTTTTCCATAAGGGATGCAAAACTTTACCACAACAAATCATTTATAAATTGGTAAAAAATGTCTTCAAATAAGAGTATTTACCCTTAATTCAACCAGGTGAATAAGATGATCTGCCAAGAGAATGAGAAGGTTGCCCTTGAAATAAAAAAAAAACAAAATTCTCACTTCTCGTGCAATATTTTTACACATTGTACTTACTTACAGCTCAAACTGCACTATGAAACTGAAGCTTATGAAAGTTCTCAGCTCATGATCTTTGTACTTACACTGTACGGCCCCATGCTCTGATGCAATCTGACAGCTCACAGTTTATGCCAAAACCTACACGTCTGCCTCAGTAGTGTAGAGTGATGCTGCTGGTGGGACTCATCCATCCAGAAGTAAAGTAAGGGAAGAAGAACAATTGTTTGCACATGCGCAGTGTGCATGGTTAAGGTAAATCGGCTTGTAGACGTTTGTAGCCCTGCTTCAACAGCAGGATATCCTCACAATTACCTCAGAGGGGCTGACTAAATTTCAAACATGTTTGATTTTGAGCTGACCTGATTTGTGAGGTGGTCCGGAGAGAGGCTAATCTCCCCTTGTTACATCCTGCATAAAGCTGAAACTCAGATTGATTTAAAGACATTCTCGCAAGACTGAAAAATCAGTGTATGACCACCCATAGTCCTCATTTAGTTTATTTAGTAATGATCTCCTGCAAACCATCCAGAACTCTTTGATTTATCAATACAATGTGTTATACACTTGAATTCTGCTTTCTAATTAGATGTTTTATTTTATCTTGTGATACTGGGGTACACTGAAAATAATAGCATAGATTTCCATTTGTAAAAAAAAAATGCATCCTCTTTCAATTGGACATAAACTCCCTTTAAAATACATAGTTTGTGTTTTATGTATTCACAAATGTTTCAAAAGGTATAAATACTTGAACACAGCACTCAAACTCATGCTTTGCATTAGATGGAAGTTACACTATTCTTCCTGATGGAAGTCTCCAGATCTCCAAGGCATCTCTGTCAGACTCTGGAACCTTTATTTGTGTGGCACAAAACTCTGCAGGCACTGCATTGGGCAAGACCAAACTGAGAGTACAAGGTGGGTGACAGACTGGCCTAATCAAGATATTCAGTCAAGTCTGTTAAAAAAAAAAAAGTGCATAAAAATGATATCTACTCTCTGCATGGTGTGCTGCAGTTGCTCCAGTGATTCATCCAGACACCAGGGAGTACCTTGCACCTTTGGACTCCTCTGTGACCCTTCAATGCCAGGCTGCAGGCTCCCCTCCACCATCCATCACATGGTATAAAGACGGGCAGCTGCTGATCAACTCCATACGGCAGCGGCTGCTGAGTTCAGGATCCCTGCAGATTGCCTTCGTTCAGCAGAGCGATGCTGGACAATACACTTGCACTGCTGCCAATCCTGCCGGAACCGACAGCTTGGATATAAGAGTCACTGTACAGAGTAGGTGTTAACTACTCAACCTTACGGTTGTTAAATGAAAACAAATTTTTCATACTTCTCAAATATACTATCATTAAAGGCATACTATGCAACATTTTTCAGTTAATTAATGTGTTCCATAACGTTTTGGATGATTAAATGAGTCATTTCAGGTCGAACAAAGGTTTTCTCGGCCGCCCTGGTGGTCTGTAAGGGAAATACCGTACTTGCTATTGCAGGAGCCCTCGGCCTGCACCCACTGGATCAGAAGTATCGAGCATTGCGAGAGTCGGTCTTGCTTTACGGCGAGAACTTGGATAACTACAATCTTTGTTATTTAGACACATGCATAACAAATAATGTATGAAAACATGCTAAATTTTCAAACTCGAAAATTGGAACAAAATAGTCACTTACCGCAGTAGACATGGTGATTCGTTGCGTTCGCCTGTCTGCTAAGCTCAAAACAACCGCCCCCGGCTTGACGGAGAAACCAGGAGAACAGCTTAGCATATTTATGACAGTGCACTCTTACTTTCGCCCTCTGGGGGGAGCTGCGCTGGAAAATCAACACCGGTTGCATAGTATACATTTAAAGGATGTTATTTACCATTTTCTATCTGAAAAAAAACAAAATAGAAAACTTAAAAGTACTGAAAACTTTTAGATAACACTAAGCACGGTTTGATGAGGACCCTCTGACTCCATTAAAGAGTTAAAGAGTCATAACTGAATATATTTACGCATAAAATCCTTCTGAAATTTTCCTTAAATTAATGTTTTATCATTTTTAGTGGAACAAATTTAATAGAGCTTTTCATATCCTTTTTATTTTCTCATAAATGTACGCACGAGAATTTGACTTGTGTGTTTGTGCGTTTATGTCGATGTAGCGTCAGCGACATTAGCAGTTTGCTGTGATTCTTTTACCATTGTTTTTTGGTCATTTATGTAATTGGTACAAAGGTACACAAGCATGGGCGTGCTGGTGTCACGGCCCATGTAAGGAGGCCTTAGTCCACAACATGGCCGACCCAGGTTCAAATCCAACCTGTGGTCCTTTGCCGCATGTCTCTCCCCCTCTCTCATACCCCCTCCTGTCAGCCTACTTTTGAAAGAAAACAAGCCACTAGTGCTGTAAAAAAGTGGCACAAGCAGCATTTCTTACTGACAGCCTGCAAGGAACTCCCTGATTGGTTGAATCGCCTGTTTTAGTCGAACAGAGACGTGTTAACAAGGTAATCTTAGCACCTTTTCAGTACCCTGTCAGCCAGACTTATTTACTCTAAGTCAGTCTAATCAGGCTACAGAAATGTACAATCAGAGAGGCTGGTGCACCAGAATTACCCATAATGCAGCCATGCTTTTCTGTAACCATAATAGTCAAGATTGCAGCCAGAATCCTTTTATATGGTAAAGATGAGGTAAATAGAAGCTCAGTGTTAGAATTTTAATGGCTGCTTGTCTGTGGTTTATCCTGACTTTTAGGGAGCGAGAGAAAGCAAGAATTTCAGCTGATAACAATAGTTTAGTCTTTTAAAATATCTATCATTGAGCATGCTGAACTTTAAAATGTTTGCCACCAGTTCACGACCTTAATGTTCAACTTTAAACCCACATTGACTAGTCTCTTAAACACTTTAATTGCTAAAGGCTGCTTAACATGTCTGGTCTCTCAACACATTGCAATAAGTTAAATAATAACCACTTGTTGCAGCTTTCCATCCATCAATCTTCTTTACACTCTTAATCCCATGAGCCTATCTCCAGTCCATCACAGGGCAACACAGACAAACAACCATTCATGCACACACCCACACCTAAGGAGAATTTAGAGAAGCCAATTAACCTAACAGTCATGTTTTAGGACTGTGGGAGGAAACCAGAGTACCCAGAGAGAACGCACACATGCTCAGGGAGAACATGCAAACTCCATGTCGAAAGCCCCCCCGGCTGGAAATCGAACCCAAAACCTTCTTGCTGCAAGGCAGAAGTGCTACCCACCTCACCACTGAGCAGCCCTTGTTGAAGGGTTGACAGTAAAAATAAAATGAAGTTCTTAGATCTTAGTGTAATTAAACTAAAAAGATTTGTTGAAGAATAAAGTTTCACAAGCCACAAAATTGTCTGATCAGTTCATTTCTACTTTCGTATATTATAATACAGTAATAATAATAATTATAATACAGAAGTAAAGAAAGGAATTCCAAGATTGATGTTTATATTTTCTTGTTATAAACATAAAGTTATGAGAGGTACAGGTGAAATAAGTTAAAGTAAGACCAGACATATTTTAAGGTACTACATTTTTTTTCCTTTAGTTCCTCCCTCCATCCGCCGTGGTGAACAGGAGGTTGTTGTTGTGGAAAAAAGCCATGCTCAGCTGTCGTGTGTGGCAGAAGGTATTCCACAACCCAAACTGTCCTGGGAAAAAGATGGGAGTCCTCTCAACGAAAGCCGAGGGGAGTACACCATTCTGCCATCTGGGGAGCTGGTTATCGACAGCGCTCAGGTATACAAACAAACAGACCTGGTGGACTAGTCACGTTTGTCCATTCATGCATGCATGATCAGCTTCACCCAAGTTCAAGTACGTATGTTTTTGTCAGTTAAAAACATTGGTCTGTTTAAAACCAACCTTTCAGCCTGAAGACGCGGGCAGTTATACATGTGTTGCAACAAATTCAGTTGGGGAGGACAGCTGGACGATGACGCTGTCGGTTCATACGCAACCCTACTTCACCCAGCTGCTTGCAGATGTTGCTCTTAACAAAGGAGAACGGCTGCTGTTGAACTGTGGTGTCAGTGGAATCCCACCACCCACAATTAAATGGACCATGAACAATAAAATCATCCCAGGTTTGATGATTAATAAATTAACGTGTTCCCTCTTTGTATTTGTATCATCCTTTACAATGTGTTTTCTCCATGTTTTCCTCTCTAGTTCACCATAGTCCTATGATTGGTCACAGTGAGCTTCTGATAGAAAGGGTCAGTAAAGAGGACTCTGGCACCTACACCTGTGTGGCTGAAAACAGTGTGGGAAGCATTAAGTCCCTGGGATACGTCTATGTTAAAGGTAAACCAAGCTTTTATGGACATATATAAAATCGTAGGGAAGCAGCTGTTCCAACCATTACATTTCCGAATTCTCCAGAGTTGTACCTGACTTTACACGACTGAATAAAGTGAATGTGATTGGTCGTTTATCAAGAGGGCGGGATTGTTGTGGCAGAAGGTTCGCAAGCAATTTTGGTTGCGGCCGGTTTGTGGGAAGCATTTTGCTAACCAGTTAGCAACTTAGTGCTAGTAGGTTCCCAATGGGAAATTCCATTTTGACCAAGTAGCACTAAATTGGTAGCCTCATGAGACCGTCCTGATCTCGCAAGCTTTTAAGATTTCACTCGCTAATCAGTCTGGAGACTCTCCGTTGAAGAAAATTTGGAGCCGTTCACCAAACGAAAGTCCAATCAGCGTTGGCTTTGAGGCGGGTTGAGGTGTGACGCAACGAGAAGCGTCACAGTTCAGTCTAAAGAACATGGCGGCTTCAGCCGATGAAACTAGCATTAGCGTGGCTATCGAGCAAGTTTTATAGGAATCACAGAGTATTTCTTCACTGAAAGAAGAGCAAAACACTGCTCTGGAGGCTTTTCTCAGAGGAAAAGATGTTTTTGCTCTTCTCCCGACTGGTTTCGGCAAGAGTTTGATCTATCAATTGGCTCCTCTTCATCGTCGCACTGTTAGTACGTCATATGCTTCGTTGATCTGATTGGTTTATTTGGCCCGTCTATCACCAACACAGGCCAATCAGCTAACCAGTTTTTTCGCCCCTTCCCAAAATTACTTCTACGGAAGCAAATCCATCTGGCGGAGTCAGGTTACTAAATTGGTGGTCGCCAAGGAATATTAGAGTAATTTAACTGAACACTGCAGCACTCTCCATGTTTATTACCACCTGTAGGAAAGATTTGTATGAAGCCTCAACACCAGCTTAAGCAAACTTGAATGTAAATGTAAAAAAAAAGAAAAGAAAAAAATTAGTTGTCAATTTGATCTGTAAATGTAAATCTGTTTTGTAAATGCATACTGTTCCAAGATGTTAGACGTGTCTATGGCCTTTTTATACTTAATCCAATCCTATTTAAGTTGAGTCTTAATATGAAGAAAGACTTAATTTCTTTCAGCAGCTCATCAATATGTGAAAAATAAGATGTTAATGAAAAAAGAAACACAAGAAAA
This sequence comes from Cyprinodon diabolis, assembly GCA_030533445.1. Classification (NCBI taxonomy): domain Eukaryota; kingdom Metazoa; phylum Chordata; class Actinopteri; order Cyprinodontiformes; family Cyprinodontidae; genus Cyprinodon; species Cyprinodon diabolis. Next base: position 5,209,407 of record CM060070.1, on the reverse strand, counting down.
TACACTACTATCTTAATCCTGACAACAATACAGTAAGAAGGAATAAAGAAATAAAAAATAAAATACAATTTGAAATTGATTAATTTATTTTTCTTTACATAGTGCAAACACACAACACATGTCATCCCAAGGAACTTAACAAAGACATTTCAATCAAATCATACAGATTTTTTAAGAACTTAAACTAATTATCCATTGTAATCCAAGCTGGATGACTAAATTATAACCACACACAGAGTGAAACGGTAGGGGTTGTACTGCTCCAAAGAGTGACCAAGCGTTTAGAAAACCTACTAATAAATAAATAAAAAAACATATTTTCCTGGAAGGTCAACCACAGTGAAAAAGTTCTGCATTTTTGTCAACATTGCCTCTGCCTTAGGTTCTTCTCGAAAAGTTGACTGGAAACAATTTACATAGTCTTTTCTCAGTAAGTTCCTCATAGAGAAACCTGATTGTTAAGACTGACATAGCATCTTATATCCAAGTCAATAAATATCTTTTGCATAAACAATTATGATGTTTTTAACACTTATACTTCTGAGCTTTTTATTAATTTCTTCTCTTTAACAATAACCACTCGTTGTGTCTTTATAATGTGTGTTGCAGAGCCTCCAATCATCGATGGAGACCTTTACTCCAACCGAATTGAACCTCTCGGCGGTAATGCCATCCTGAACTGTGAGGTGCGAGGAGACCCTCTGCCAACCATCCAGTGGAGCAAAAATGGCATAAACATTCAGATCAACAACCGAATCCGTCAGCTGGATAATGGCTCTCTGGCCATCTATGGCACAGTGGTAAGAAATGACAAAGAAGTATAAAATGGAGTGGAGGGCGCTCTTAACAATTTTACCCCTTGCGCTGGTTTTAAACCAAAAATGATATGTTTTAATGGAAATATACAAAACTGTCAAGCTTAAATGAAAAGGATATATGTTGTTGTTTTATTATTATTTTTCCAAAATAAAAATCGGAAGTTTAGTAAACGTTTGAATGTACCCCCTTTGCTCTGAAACCCCCAAATAAAATCAGCTGAAACCAGTCCCCTTCAGAGTCCAGATATGGGTTATTTTACATACTGGAACGAAGGCAACTGTTCTGTGGTTTCAGAGGTTTTCTAGGGAACATAAACAGTCAAAAACCAAGGAACACACCAGACAGATCAGATAATGGCTGGCAGAAGTTAAAACCAGTTAGGTTATGAAACAATATTTCAAGTTTTTAAGCCGAGATCAACAAAAAGGATAGGATAGATGTTAGGAGAGGATAGATATTAGTCATTAGTACATAGGAAAAAGCTTAATGTATAGTTTTCTAAAAGCCATTTATACGGAAGAGGATTAGGGCCACTGAAAAAAAGATTTTCTTTTACTGATTTTTATATTTTATTTCAGTTTAACATGGGGAAAAAGTCAGAATTCTCACTTTAATCTCAGAATTCTGACTTTTTTCCCATGTTAAACTGAAATAAAATAAAAATTTTTTTTTTTCAGTGGCCCTAATCCTCTTCCGTACATTTAAGAGACATGGCAAACATGCGAAAGAACTTTTATGATCAGAGGAGATCAAAATTACATGCTTGTCTTTAGCACAGAAATCCTGAGAGAAAACAAGAGCAAAATACCGGAGGTGGAGACTGAGGTTTGCTTCACACCTGAACAATAATCTAGTAAAACTGAATCTGAAATGTTTTGCAAAGAATTATTATTATATTTTTTCTTGGTCTTTATTTCTTTTTACAATTTTTGTTGTTTACTGTGTTTGCTTGATCATTATTATTATGTGTGAGTGGCTGTGTGTGGTTAGATGAGCGTATGCATATAGATAAGTTTGTATGAGTAAAGCAAGTTCATCCCTTTAAAGGTGGGCAGCTGTTAGTTTGGTGAGAAAAGTCTGTAACAAACCCCTGTTAGGTTACCAGGTTCTTGTTATGTGGAAAAATCATATTAAGATAACAAATTTCACAACTTATATTTACTTTTACTCTTTAAAAAAGAAACAGAAATCTGCCAGGGAGGTGAAGTAAAACTGAGATGACGTGGTTGCAGAAAGTGTGCACACCCTTATATCACTGAGGATGTAGCTGTGTTCAGATTTAACCAAATACACTCAAACTGATTTGGAAAAAGAGTCAGCTCACATCCGCCACAGAGGGTTCAGCTTTTTCTGACATTTTTGTAGCCACATCTTCCAGAGCAAGCCATGGTCCTCAGAGAGCTTACAAAGCATCAATTCAATTTCAATTCAATTAAATTCAGCCAGTTGATTGCATCGACTCATTAACTCAAATACAATCCCTCACATTAAGCATGCTTGTAGCGACAGTGGAGAGGAAAAACTCCCTTTTAACAGGAAGAAACCTCCAGCAGAACCAGGCTCAGTGTGAGCGGCCATCTGCTGAGGCCGACTGGGGTTCAAGGAGACAGAAGCAGAGACACAAAAAGTAACTGTAAAAGGCCCCCTGGTCCAGGAAACACACAGCCAGGCAGACGAGCTCCGAGCCAGCTCCCATGCCAGAGGATGAAGAGAGCACATCCTGCCAGTCACGGTCAGAGAGACAGGACCACACTGGAAAACAGGCCGATCTCCAGCATCTATAAACAAGGGTGTTGATGGAAGCAGCACAGCTGATGTTTCTCTCCAGGATGGAGTCACAGCCAAACAGGAACAGATGAGGCAAAGCTACTCTGAGGAAAAGCAGAGAGAGCAGAACGTTAGAGATTGAAGCATGGACGTGAATTTTTGGGCGGACATGTCCCCTGCACTTTTTCAAACATTCGTTTTGGTCCGTTGCTAATTTGAATGGCATGGTTCATGGTTCAGTATTTGTAGTAAAGTATGACCTCATAGTGTTAACCTTTGGTTCTGAATAACAATGGCTGTCTAATTTTCTGATTGTATATTTAAAAAGCATAAAGCTATGCATAACTTTTCTTCCTCTTTACTAATATCAAATTATTTGCGTTCGGGTCACATAAAAAACCTAATAAATTACAATTAGTTAAAATTAGTCGCTACTTCTAAAAAAATAAAAATGTTATATAGGGTATGTTTGCATTACAGTGATTTAAATAAATGTATGAATATACATTTGTGATTTATTTACTCTTTAAAATATGTTTGACAGAGTGAAGATGCAGGCAGCTACATGTGTGTAGCAACAAATGATGCTGGGGTGGTGGAAAGAAGTATCACTCTCACACTGCAGAGTAAGTCTTTGCTTTTGTCAGGCCGACAAAGATATAATTACAAGGTTTAATCGTCAAATAAAAATGGAAGCGGGAGATTTAATCTAACAGATGTTTCCTCCTCCATCAGGTGCACCTATTATAACTTTAGAGCCAGTTGGAACTGTGGTGGATGCAGGTACGACTGTTGTTCTTAACTGTAAGGCAGAGGGTGAGCCTGGGCCTGTGATAGAGTGGTCCAAAAACGCACGCCCCCTGCTGGCAAATGACCGCTTCTCCACCTTGTCTAATGGCTCCCTCCGGATCACCAGTGCCCAAAAGGAGGACACTGCTGAATATGAATGTGTGGCCAGGAACTTGCTCGGCTCAGTGCTGGTCAGTGTCTCTCTTACTGTACGAGGTAAGTTACCAAGGTGACCAACCAAAACCTTCCAAAATATAATTTCAAAACTGGGATGTTTTACACTGTAGATTGGTAAATCCAACCCAAATGCATGCAAATGTATTTTTCAGTCCACGGGGGATATTCAGAGTGGACAGAGTGGGGCCTCTGCAGCGTATCCTGTGGTGCAGGGATTCAGAAAAGAGTCAGGCATTGTAATAATCCGTTACCTGCTAACGGAGGCCGACACTGTGCAGGATCAAGCACAGAAACACGCAGCTGTCGAGGAAAACCATGTCCAGGTACTTCATTAATAATAATGTTTTCTTGACCTGTTTAAAAAAAAAACTGAAACCAAACCCAGTTTCTATTTTGTCGTTGAACAAGTGGACGGTAACTGGTCACAGTGGTCTCCCTGGGAGGAGTGTTCCCAAACCTGTGGCCAGGGCAACAAAACAAGGATCCGGAGCTGCAGTAATCCAGCCCCTCAACACGGGGGCAGGCCATGTCTCGGGAAAGCCGTGGAAGCCATTATGTGCAGTGTCAGACCATGTCCAGGTTAGATTTTCATATTATACTTACTACGGCAGATGAGTAAAACACTTCTCAATTAATATAATTTTTTTTTGCTCTTGTAGTGTTAGGAAACTGGGGTTCTTGGTTATCGTGGAGTCCATGTAGTGAGACCTGTGGGAAGGGGATACAGTCCAGGATCAGACTGTGCAACAACCCCCCTCCAGCATTTGATGGCACGCAGTGTGAGGGGACAGACACCCAGTCAAGGGTGTGCAAGGAGAGACCTTGTCCTGGTAAAATTTTGTTGGAATAAAGATACTTGCTATTTAAGTCATTAAGACATAAATCATAAAGACATAGAATTAGAAAAAAAATGCTAATGTGAAGTTTAATCAGACTTCCTAAAGGCATCAATGTCATAATCATTTCCTGCTTTTTAAAGATACGTTTTAACCATTTTCTATGGAGGGAATTTTTGTTCCATTCTTGTTGAAAGCAAATATTTTGAGAATTGAAATTTTAAAAACACATTTTGGAAATTGACATATAAAAATAATTTTTTTTTTTACATTTCTTTTTACTTATTTTAGATGGTAGTCTTTTTCTGATTTCTGTTTTTCAGATTGAGATTTACGTATTACATTCTTTTTAAATTATGTTTCACAGATTACACTCTCTTCACTTCCATTCTAAAAAAAATGCTCTGGTGATCTGGTGAACACAACTAAATCTGAGAAACTCACACAAAGAGAAAAGACAATTAGGAGAAATGTATTAATACAATTAGTTTGTCTTTGGCGCTCAGACCTCAGCAGGAAACATAGCGCTTAATTTTGATAGATATGCATGAACAGGAGCAAAGAATAGGGCTGTTTCCCCCCCAGGCCTGAAACTGGTGGTGGAGTGGAGATAGATGAAGTTGGTCAGTCTGTAGACTGCTGGTTAGCGAGACGGTCTGCTGAGCTTTATGGAGAGATCCAGTGGACTGCTTGAGCTGATACTAGAGCTTCACTCAGGGACCTGGAAGATGGAAGTTCAGATAACACAAGTTGAGAGAACCTGTCCATGATGAGCAAGCATGAAGCGACAGTGGAGAGGAAAAACTCCCCGTTGGGAAGAAACCTCTGATAGAACCAGGCCCAACATGGCGGTCTTCTGCCGGACCGGTTAAGATGAGACAGGGAACACAGTAAGAGTCCGGGGGGAATGACACCGATGTTTGGGTCAGGCTGGCTGTTAATTTTTTCTGCAAGCCTTCAGAGTTTTTGCAAACAGCAAAACTCTTAACACCTGTTTGCAATTCATTTGTTTCACTTTACAACCATGTTTTTTATTTTTATTTCCATTTACAAAATGTGTCCTTTGCTTACAGCAATAAATTAATGTGGTTCATCTCTTTGAGGTCTGTATGTTTTATTCCTTTTCCCTGTAAATAATAGAATACTAACCACAATAATCAAACTGATGAGTGTAATTCTTGTATTTATCAAATTCATGTTGATAAATGGAAGAAAATGTATGACAGGAACTCTACATATTAGGATAGAAAATGCCTTTATTTGTCCCACAATGGGGAAATTGTGGATTAATAATCTCTGTCTCTTACAATATTCTTTTTTGTGTTCTACAGTGCATGGAAAGTGGTCCTCATGGATGAGCTGGGGGCCCTGCAGTGTATCTTGTGGTGGTGGTAGCAGACAGCGGACACGCCTCTGTGCAAGCCCTGCTCCTCAGCATGGCGGCAGAAAATGCGAGGGCAATGATGTGCACACTGATTTCTGTAATGGTGACCCATGTCCCAGTGAGTTTGGAGTGATATGAATACGGCACTCCCTATGTGGCCGATCTCTTCCTCTGCTTAATTTGTGTATCTCTGACACACTTTTCACCACTCTGTCAGTCAATGGTAACTGGGGACAGTGGAGTAACTGGGGCAGCTGCAGCAAGACATGTAATGGAGGTCAGAGGAGGCGCTACAGGACCTGTGATAACCCTAGACCTGTTTACGGTGGGAGGGCTTGTCCAGGAGCTGATTCAGAGATGCAGAAATGTAGCACTGCTGACTGCCCGGGTGAGTCAGCATGTTAATGATATGTTAGTCTTGGCATCATAGAAAAAAAATTTCTTTAATGTCATGAAACCCTTGCTTCTTCATCACTGCAGCGGATGGAAACTGGGGGTCATGGCAGCCATGGGGCAGCTGCTCCGCTTCCTGTGGAGGAGGAGAAAGGACACGTGTCCGACTTTGCAATAGCCCATCTCCTAGTAACGGTGGTCGGCCTTGTCCAGGGGACCCCACTCAGGTATCCAGGTGCAACAATCAGGCGTGCCCAGGTAACGACTTGATCTAAAACAAGTTAATCTGCTGTATAACTTAATCAAATTAGGATATTCAGTTCAATGATATATGATCATATTTCAAACTTAAATACTGATGCCATTTTCACAATTGATTTGAAAAAAAGTTTTCCAAAAAGAGGAATAAAAGATGAAACAAATAAGTCCTTTGATCATACGTATTAAATTCTGGAAATACTGAACATATTTCATACTTGGAAGAAAAACCTTTTATACCTATGATGACTGTGAGGCATCTGCCATAAAGAGAGACTAGTTGCCTATATTATATAGGTTTTACTAATTCACTAAATCTCGAAGGTTCTAGAGGTCCTTTCCATGCATTCGGATTTTCAGTTGTCATTAAAAAGCATATTCCATCCATCAGAATCATACAATGAATGATTCATTAATAATCTTCCTCACTGAATTGTCTAGATGCCATCTTTGAATGAGACTTAGCGAGCATTTTATGTAAAGAACTGTACTTGTTAATTCCAGGTATTTCAGAAGCTTTTTCCTTTGTGATCACCTCTTTCCAGGAGATTCAGTTTATTTTTGTTTGCCTATTTTTAAAACCCCTTGACGCCTGAATTAATATACATGTACTGTATATCTATATATAAAAAAAGAATTATCTTTGTAGATGTAGCTGTAGTAGTTGCCAATTGAACATTTTTGTTAGATTTATTTTAAAAATAAATACAAATGCATGTATATTCCACATTTGTGAACACATTTATAACTATCATTGATAACATACACCGTTAGGAACCAGTTGTAATGGAAACAAGAGCTTGCCAAAGGTTCCTAGGTCTACACCAAATATGTAATAACTGCCATTGGGGGGATACACAGGCCATCTTGGCTGTGTGCGTAATACAAACGGTTTGTTGCATATTTGCAACAACGGGCGTCAAAGGATTAAAATTCTAAACCAACTGGCTGCAGCACCAGCAGTGTTCACAGGAACATTTGGAGGGTCAGAAATGCATTCACTCATCAGTAACAGGGCTAAAAGTTTTAGAAATGCTTTGCTTTAAATAGTTAATTAAATGCCTCTTTTGTGTTGCCTAAATAATATGGAACTCATTCTGGGCCTTCAATAAGGACTAAATCAGACAATATTTCCAAATACTCGAGTAGTTTTCAGAATTTGAGTCTTGAGTCACATAAGTTGAGTTATTAATTGAAATTTACTCATCCAGTATTTACAAACACAGACCATCTCTTTGACTTTCCACTCTGTACATAGGTATGTGTGAGCTGTAGCACAGCCAATCAACTTTACGAGAATAAGAAAAAAAAAAAATCTATGCTCCAAAGAGTACATGTTTATGGGGCACAAACACTTCGAAGTAGTATTCAACAAAAATGGAAATATAATTTAAGAACATGAAGGCTTTCTTTTGGTAAGACTTGACTTTGGACTTCAGGATTAAGACAATAACTTGGTTTCCCAGGTTTCCTTTGTCTATATGATAATATTCAACAGTTGTTCCCTGTTATTATAATGTTATTATAAACAATTAAAGCCTATTTATGTTTAGATGTCTTTCTATTTGTGGGTTAGCCTACTTGAGTTTTTCCCAGGATCAAGTGTAATATATTTTTTGTACGCACAATACAAATATATCCATAGAGGACATTTTTGTGCTCTTTAGCTCAATTTTTACCAACTTAATCTGTTATTGAATTATCCTATTTTGCATTCAATTCAATTCAGTTTATTTATATAACTCCAATTCACAACACGTCATCTCAAGGCAGTTCATAGGTCACCAGATGATACAGTCAAATTGATTCAAAGTTTTCTATCTAAGGAAAACCAGTTGATTGCACCGACTCCTTGACTTGAATGCAATCCCTCACACTAAGCATGCTTGTAGTGACAGTGGGGAGGAAAAACTCCCTTTTAACAGGAAGAAACCTCCAGCAGGAAGAAATATTGATTCATTTGCCTTTAAAGTCATCATTACAATTAGGTCAATATGCACCATATTTTCCACTGCTGGACTTTACAGAATGGAAACTTTCTGAAAGCTGTGCAAAACGAAATTTCTATTTTGTATACACTCTGGTATACAAAATAAAAATAAACATTGTCTATGTCTAATATCATTGGTTGCAATCCTTCATATCTCTTGTACATTTTTAGTCTTGTTTGGTTTTCTATTCTCTTATTATATAGTATTTCTAATTTAAAGAATGTCCTTATGTAACCAGCTGGCAAAGACACAGTTCTGTACATGTTGTGTAGCCTTTATTTGGGATTTATTTGGAAAAGCTTCTTATATTTTTTGTGTAGCCCTATCCTATTCACTGTCACGAGCATCTTTCCTATTAGGGGGACCAAAGAAAAGTCGAGGAAGCATCACAGGAAATATAAATGACATTGAGTTTGGCATCTCCTTCCTAAATGCCACCATCACTGAGAACAACTCTGGCAGCAAAACCATTAAAGCTACTGTTTTAAATGTACCAAGAACATTGGGTCAGTTTTGAATACACACTTTTCAGCTATAGGAAATAAACCCTCCTAAGCTTTGGTTGTAAAACTGAAATTGTAACATTTAAATTCAAGGTCCTGCAATGAGGAAACTCATCTCCATACTTAACCCCATCTACTGGACCACAGCACAGGAAATAGGAGAGGCTGTTAATGGTTACACCCTGACAGGTGGGATTTTCAGGCGAGAGACCCAGGTGGAGTTTGCTACAGGTAGGCTCTGATCATGATCAAGCTTCCAAATTGTTACTCTCTAAAATAAATGTAGCTGGGTCGCCCTTAAAGTTTAGTTTAACTTTATTCTGCAAGGTGAAATTCTGAGGATGACCCACATTGCTAGAGGCTTGGACTCCGATGGTGCTTTGCTTCTGGACATTGTGGTTAATGGCCATATCCTGCAGCTGCCTTCACATGTGGACATCAACATCAAGGTAAGTGTGAATAAAGGCTTGAGGAAGAATTATTTAGAGGAAAAAGTGGGAAGAAAATGAGTTTAAAGGAGAGTGGAGGGAGTAGAGGCGTAGTTTGGTCACATCTTCCTTTGGTCCGCAAACCGTGCTCAACAGCTAACCTAGTGGTGAGAAGTGGCGTTGAGCTCCTTTAAGAAAATTCCAAGACTGGTTTAAAGTCCTAGGGAAATCATATGTAAAAGTTAAATAATCCTGACATATACATAAATGTACTCTTTCTCAGAATCAAAATTTAGAAAATTTCTATTTTTAGAAAAAATCCTGTCTTAAAATCTGTGGTTTGTTTCTGTTATTTTATGCAGGCCAATCATGTCAACGATCATCTGTCAATCAAATTTTTTCGGCCATAGCATCTTGATTCATATGTTGCAGCTAATATACGCAATGGTTGAAATAAGAAATAAGAATAATTTACAATAGTAAATAGTAATAGTTCACGGGGATGGACGTCTGTGTCTTTGGCAGGCGTAGAGCTAACAGAACTGGCAGCGTTGCGAGGCAAGGGCTCAAACATGTACGGCTGGAAGCCTTCTACACCAAACCAAGCTTCTGCCGCCTTGGCGTCCTCTTCCACAACATCTTCGTCCCCGCTTTCCTCCTCTAAATATAAAATGGATGATTGAGGAGACTCATCCACGACCTCCGACACTAAACTCTCCTCCTCTTGCATGTTTCCGCTGTCCATAGCGTTCCTTGACAGTGTCGTTTCTAAGTCACCAACTTAGTGCTACTTGGTCCCAATGGAATTTCCCATTGGGAACCTACTAGCCATAAGTTGCTAACTGGGTAGCAAGGTGCCTATAACAAACCGGCCACAATTAGACTTGCTTGTGAACCTTCCGCCACAACAATCCCGCCCTCTTGATAAACGACCAATCAGATTCACTTTATTGACTCGTGTGAAGTCGTGCACGACTTAGGAGAATACGGAAATGCAACAGTTGGATAAGCCGTTTCCCTTTGACTTAAACTACAGTTAAAAACATTGCTGCGTTTTTCACCTAATGCGGTTTATAAAAGGACTAAAGATGTAGATGTTACTGCTCAAACTGCGCTGATCTTATTACCAACTTTATGAAACACATTGTTATTTTTCCATAGAAGGTCTAGGTTTATTTTGTTGCACCAGTATGCCTCTTGCTCTCGTTTTCTGCTGAAGCTTTTAAAGTCTTCTTTAGTATTTTTTTTTAAATTTTCTCTGCATTTCCTATCATTATGATGTTTTAAAGAAAATGAGAAAAGCATGTCTTGCATACAATGAAAGCTGCAGCAACATTGGAGTACTTTTTGGGTGAACTGGTGAATAAGTTTTCATGTTTGTCCAGGACTACACAGAGGACTATATTCAGACCGGGCCGGGTCAGCTTTACGCTCTCTCCACACGCATGTTCACAGTTGATAAGGAAAATGTGCCCTACTCCTGGAACCATACCATCTCATATGATCTAACAAAAGGAAAGATGCCCTTCCTAGTTGAAATGCTCCATGCCACCGCCATCAGTGCTCTCTACCACCCCCAAGAGGAAGTGTTGGAATACAGCATCCAGGCCAGAATCACTAAAGGTGGGTAAAAAAAAATAAAATAAAAGAGTTTGAGAATTACTGTTAGTGAAAATTACACTGTATGATGCTGTTTATTTTCAATTCAAATCAGCTTATTCATATAGTGCCAATTCACATCACATGTCATCTGGAGGCACTTTAGACTTCACCAGATCATACAACCAAATTGATTCAAAGTTTTCTATTTAAGGAAAACTGATTGATTGCATCGACTCATTGAATTGAAGGCAATCCCTCACGCTAAGTGGAAAAACTCCCTTTTACCAGGAAGACACCTCCAATAGAACCAGGCTCAGTGTGAGTGGCCATCTGCTGAGGCCGACTGGGGTTTAAGGAGACAGAAGCAGAGATACTAAAAGCAGCTGTAAAAGTTGGCCCCGTCCAAAAAAAACACACAGCCAGGCAGACGAGCTCCGAGCCAGCTCCCATGTCAGAGGATGAAGAGAGCACATCCAGCCAGTCACAATCAGAGAAACAGGACTAAAAAGAAAAACAGGCCGATCTCAAACATCTATAAACATTGGTGTTGATGGGAGGAGCATGCTAACTTTATTGCATCTGTCCTTCCCATTTCAAATTGCACTTAAGGTCCAAAAAAATAAATTTTCTGACTATGATTAGAGAAGAAATTTATAACAACGTTATCTTTTCGACTAGACAGACCCCCTAATGAGCTAGTTTGCTGTTACCTTTTTCTGACAGAAAGTATTTTCCTTTTGTATGTGTACGTCTCTCTCGTTGAGCCCCCAGTCGGTCGAGGGCCACTCACAGGTGGTTCTGCTGAAGGTTTTTCTTGTTAAAAGGGAGTTTTTCCTCTCCACTTTCGCAGCATGCATGCTAGGAGTGTGGGATTGCTGTAGAGTCACTGACACTGTGACCCCTGTCTAATGACACCACATGTTCATGCAGGAGGAGAAAAGTCAATTAGGGTATAATTTGACAGAATTTAAGTGATGCCAACTGCAAGATCTCTTCCCCTGCACTTAAATGCAAGCCAGTGTAAGAAAAGCTTTGACAAACTCATGTTGTTTTAACGGTGACGCATAACGTTAACTGAGGCATTTTCCCCGATCAGCAAACCTAAAGGCAAAGAAAACATTTTTTTCCCTACACAAAATCAGTGAGTTATTTCAAAGCAACTATGGAATAAATTACATTAAAGCCTATGCTTTTTACAGACTGAGTAAAAATAGTAGGGAACACAGTCAGGCTGGCTGTAAGTGAAGTTGTTTCTGCTGCCTCTTTTTCACACATAAAAGGTTAGAGGATTAATGAGAAAAAAAAACCAAATAAACTAACAATGTACTATCAGTCTGTGCATGATTATTAGGAGACCACGCTTGCATATTGCCTTGGGAGCAGTTTGCTGTTAAGTGTTGGCAAAATTTAGAGTCATTTCAAACCCTTGAGGATTAAAAAGATCAATAAAACCAAAAACGTTTGGGGGTATTTAAACTTTTTCATATCAATTCATATCATAGCAATATCAATTTAAAGTAATGTCATCAAGATTGCTGCTAAACCTATAATTTGGGTTCTTTTGTGGTTCTGTTTTGTTCCAGGGGATCGCAGTAACCAGTGTCCTCATGGCTTTACTTTGGTGTCCGCTGGGCCTTACTGTGCAGGTAAAGTGGATTTGGCCAAATGCCTCCTCCTTCTATCACAACACAAACAGGAGTAAATTAGAATTAATGTCACTTTAGATGTACCCATTTGACTGAATGTATGGCATTTATTTCTGTGTTCTTTATTTTTCAGATGAAAATGAATGTGAAGTTGGGAATCCATGCTCTCACAGCTGCCATAACATCATAGGGACCTACTACTGCTCCTGTCCACATGGCCTCACCATCTCTGCTGATGGCAAAACCTGCCAAGGTGAGAAATTTGCAGTCACATATTGCATTGGTACTGAAATTTAATAAGATCACAACTGACTGATATCCTCTAACTTCATGTCTTAGACATCGATGAGTGTTCCCTGGATAGAAACCTGTGCCATGGTGGACAAGACTGTGAAAACACCATTGGTTCTTATAAATGTATGATGCACTGTGGGCGTGGCTTCAGGAGAACGGTGGACGGTCTCAGCTGCACTGGTATATCAAGAAATCAGTTTTTCACGGTTGATTTTGTGATCTGTGACTCTTTGAATTGACATGAAGCACATTTTTATCACTCAGATGTGGACGAGTGTTTGGAATCCCATCCATGTCATCAGCAGTGTATGAATACCATAGGAAGCTATCGTTGTGCGTGTGAACCAGGCTTTCAGCTCAGGAACAGACGGTGTATAGGTGAGAGGCCCCTGTTTCTTACATTTGCTGAGTGAAATATCAGACCAACCCCTGAAGAAATGGTCCGAATCGCAGTGGAAAACAGACGGTAATTAGGTGGAGTCCCTCAAGGCTCTTTGCCCCGACCATTTTTATCTGGGACTGCCACAGCAAAGAGGGAGCCATCTATCATTCTACACCTCGCTAAATTATTTATTTCTCCTGACTTTAATGCGGCCAGAATTGTAAGATGCACCCCCACCACTTTATCCCGACAACTCTAGGAACTCACCTCTAGGGAGATAATAAATTACAGCTGAGATTCATGATTTTCCATTGTAAATATTAAGCTAATTATAGGTTTAAAGAGTGATTTAAGTTTGGAAATTGGTTCCATAAGAGACAACCATACCAGACTTTTAAAATAAGACAATACTTAACATAATAAAAGCGTTCATGTTTGAGAATTTGAGAGTTACCATGGCAGCATATGTCACCACAAACTTTAGCCCAAAAACTCCATAGGATTTAATATAGATTCCAATAAGAATCATTTTGGTAAACTTAGTCCTTTCATTTCACAAAACAACAGTAGGATTTGTTTTCAAACCGGACACTCAGAAAATGTTTATTATCCTGACAATGAGATCTTTAACAGTTTGTGTGAAGGCAGCTGCAGCTTATGCAAAATGCTGATGCAAGAGTCCAGACCAAAACTAAGCTGATAAATCTCAATACAAATTACCCTAATCCATGCAGTGGATCTGTTTGTAATAGATATTTAAATCATATCAGTGGTCCATTGAGTCCTATATATCATTGAACGTGGATGTGTTGAAGAGCCATGATGTCGGGTTCATAAAATGTAGGTTTTTTCTTAAGAAGAACTGAAATACACAATTTATGGAAACAATTTCTGCAGTAAGGAGAGACAGTTAAACCCCAGACTCAAACACACTGTCTCCCACTGGACCTCCTCCGCAGAGCGTTTATTAACAGAACATGACGCATGGTTACAAACAGAGTATTGTTCTGACAGAACAATTGATCAGTTCGTGAAGACAGAATGCTCCATCAGAATGACAAGGCAGGAAGGTCTCCTGGCTGAATCATGACACAGGAGTGGAGCATCCCCTCGCACAAATCTTTCATAAATACACATTAATTTTATAATCATCATTGAATAATCCTAACAAATGACCATGTCGAACAGTAGTTTTCAGACCTTCCTTCATCAAATCTGCATCAAATAATTGCACTCATCATCAGCCATCAAATGCTGCAGGGGATCGATGGTCACCCATTTATTTAATACAGGTGTGTGGAGGCAGGGAAGTATCTAAAACATACTGTACAGGAAAGTGGGTCCTGAGGTCTAAGTTTGAAAATCACAAACGTCAGCCTTTTGCTAATTGTAGATCTGTTGTTGTAGACCTTATTTTTAGAGGGCTGCTTATATTTAGTTTCTGTGATCCACATTTATAGAATCAACTTGAAGTGGGCACAAAAGCTTCTCTTCCTTAAATTAGGATGTAAAACTCTCTATTTACTGTAGCCTACCCATGAAATTCTAATAGTATTTATTCAGTCCATTTGTTTGTGTCTTTGCTTTTCACGTGTTATGTTTTCAATCTTTTTATGCGTTGTTTAACCTTTTTTATAATGTGTTTAATTTCTTTCTTGTCTTTAGTTTGTTTCTGTATTTTCCTGTTTAATATTTTGTGTATTTTTGTCTCTTCTTGTCTCAGATATAAACGAGTGCAGGAAGCGGGTTTGCCGTTTGGATCAACAATGTAAAAACACACGGGGGGGTTACACCTGCATTGACCTTTGTCCAAATGGTATGACCAAAAGCATCAATGGTACATGTGTGGGTGAGTATCTGGCTCTTCAAGACAGAAAGCATTAGCTGAAAAAACATACAAACAATAATTCATACAGAAAATGATTATACGTTATCTCCTTCTTGTAGATGTCGATGAGTGCAGGGACGGGACCCACCAGTGCAGATACAACCAGATCTGTGAAAACACCAGAGGAAGCTACCATTGCACGTGTCCACGTGGTTTTAGATCTCAGGGAGTTGGACGCCCATGTGTCGGTATGTTAAAATCTTTGATTGTCTTTAGTAATTAAGTAAATAGCAAAAAGTTTGAAATGTATTTTCTAAAATGAACAAGTTGAACCTGGAATGTGATGTCGAGCTAAATTTAACTTTTGTCAGGTTTGCTTGTTCCCTGCACTTTGCATCAGCTCTGTCTCTTCTGTCTGCAAATTTTTTGTTTTTTGCCAAATTAAATTTGCCTTACTCTGCTGTTTGCACACCTTGTCCTGCAACTGCTTGATTATGTGACCAGATTCTGGGTTTAACTGCTGACTGAACATTTAAAACAAACAAAGGCTTTGCTTTGCAGATCTACATCGAACATCATTGGTAAAAGCTGCAATGTTTTGTTGCTGTCTTTGCTTGTGAATTTTTTTTTTTTTTCTGTTTCTTTTGCATTTAGAAATAACTCTGTCCTGCAGTTCTTTTTATTAGGTTTATTTTTTGGTTGCTCACTTTTTTTTGGACATTCATAAGACATTTCACATCTTTCTTTCCTGAGCTTTCAGAATGAATTACTAACCTTTCTCCAAACAAATGTCATTCATCTGTTTTACGAAGCTGTAAGTGCGTTAGAGCAGGGGTTTTTAAATGTTTTCATGCTGCTTCCCCTTAAACAGCATTAGCTTCTGGCACAGGACTCCATTTGCAAACTAACCGACAAATAGACAAAATAAGTAAAAAAAAAAAAGAAAAAGAAAATGAATAGTTACAGTGTTCATCTTTCTTTTATTCCTATTCAATTACTATTGAGTTTTTTTTTCAACATAAGAATTATAATTACAATGTTTTGAATGTGGCATTATATTATTATGAATCTAACATTTTGAACATGTGTAGTAGCAGGGTAGGGCTTTAGGTCTGTCATTTCCATAGGCGTTTCATTGACCACATGCACTCGTGCTCCATAATTTGCTTTGAGTTGCTTTAAAGGAGAAATAAGTAGGATATTGACTGTAAAAGTAACCAAAACATTCTCAATTTTCACCTGGGATTTAAGTGTCACTCACCAAAACAATCAGTCGTCTCAATCAATACGTTCTTAGTGTTTTTTCTGTCAAACAGAGCACAGCATTTTGTATTTTATGTTAGCAAAAGAGCTGCAGCCTCTAAACTTGGCAGCCAACAAGAGAGTGTTTTGTTAAAATTTGAAACACTAGGGTTTAGTCCAAACCCACTACCTAACCACTAACCCTTAACTAGAAATGTAACTTTATTGATCTCACACTGGAGAAATTCACTCTCTGCATTTAACCCATCCCCTTGGGGAGTGTTGGGCTGCCATTGTGTGGCACCCAGGGAGCAGTGTGGGGTTAAAGGTCTTGCTCAGGGACCCAGAATGCAGGCTGTGGGGATAGAACCAGGTACTTGTAACCTTCTCAGAGCACAAGTGCACTGCTCTAAACACTAGGCCAACACTCCCCCATAATGCACTCTGTGCATTTAACCCATCGCCTTGAGGAGCAAGGTGCCACTATCAACTGTCACTGGCTTATACTGTCACTACTGGGTACCAGAAGACAGGCTTAAGGTCTTGTATGTTTTTAATTTGGACCCCAGGAAGGCTAGATTTTTGCAATGGCAACAGCTAATGGGGATCCTTAAAGGCATACTATGCAACATTTTTCAGTTAATTAATGTGTTCCATAACGTTTTGGATGATTAAATGAGTCATTTCAGGTCGAACAAAGGTTTTCTCGGCCGCCCTGGTGGTCTGTAGGGGAAATACCGTACTTGCAATTGCAGGAGCCCTCGGCCCGCACCCACAGGCTCAGAAGTCTCGTGCATCGCGAGAGTCGGTCTTGCTTTACGGCGAGAACTGCTACACGCCCCCAGTGGCATGCTCGTTGCTAGCGCAGTGGCGATATTTGTGGCGATATTTGTGCAGTTATCATGGCGGAACCAGCGAGAAAACAGCGAAAGCCCATGTCGGAGCAGACAAGAAAGAGGAAAAGGGCTCTCTACCGCAGTAGACATGGTGATTCGTTGCGTTCGCCTGTCTGCTAAACTCAAAACAACCGCGCCTGGCTTGACGGAGAAACCAGGAGAACAGCTGAGCATATTTACGACAGTGCACTTTTACTTTCGCCCTCTGGGGGGAGACTCGCTGGAAAATCAACACCGGTTGCATAGTTTACCTTTAATGAAATTATGAAATTACCCAAGTCAAGTTCCTCAGATTTAAGCTTGTCTTGGGGTTTCTCTGACCCAGATGACAGAGAATTTGCACAGACATGTTGATCGTTATGTGGGGAGTGTTAGCCTAGTGGATTAGAGCAGTGCGCTTGTGCACTGAGAAGGTTGCAAGTACCCGTTTCGATCCCCACAGCCTGCAATCTGGGTCTCAGGGCGCCAGAGACCAAGAGACTGCTCCCTGGGCGCCACACAATGGCAGCCCACTGCTTCCCAAAGGGATGGGTTAAATGCAGAGAGTGAATTTCCCCATAGTGGGACAATAACGGAATTTACATTACATGTTATGCCTTATTTATATAGCCATATTTTATTTTCACAGACCAAGATTACTTTTACTGTTGTGCAATTTGGTAACACTGAACACTTCATTTGGCATAATGAATATAAAAAGAAGCTAAAAAGACCAGCACCACTTGTCTTTGTTTGCCTCTGCCTCTTTTCACTTTCTTTAAACTCTGTCCTTTCTGCCACCTTTGCATTTGGACACAGCTCCTGCCTGGATTTGCTTTGGCTTAAGTTATGAATTATTTGATTTATTAACCTAAGATGGAACACATGCTTTTACAATTACAAGAATTTTGATTTATAAAGAGGTTTTGGAATTTTTTTCCCAGATTTTTTTTTTTTTTTTTTTGTTAGATAATTCCTTTACTCAGATACAGTGGATTTCAAATGTGCCAGGTTTATGAGGTTGCACACCTTTGAAATAATATTTTTGTTTAGGAAACTTTTCTCTTACCTCCATGATTCTATATAAGGATACCCCGTCTTCTTTGTTTGGCTTTTATGCTGGTAATCTGTAGAGCATAAAAATCAAATCCCTCCTAATCTTTGTTTATTTTTTTAGTCAGATCCAACTGCTGTTTGGTTTCATTTAAAGAAAACCTTCATGGCTTGACAAACCACGCTTCAGTTAATGCTGTTTATGCTTTATCTTTTTCAAAATTTATCCCTGCAACATCTCTCAAAAGGTTTTGACAGATCTTCTGAATTTCTAGATGTTTCCTATTGAATAGAAGGATTTGTTAATGCAGCCATATTTGTAAGTCCAGACATCTGGAAAATATACCGTCCCAGTTAGAATACAAAACACTTGTTAGAAACATCTACACCCTCTCATCAGTTTCCATTTGGCTAATTTGATAATTTTGTAAAGGGTGGACTTTTTGCATTTTTATAGGAAAATAATGAGCTATAATCAGCATGTCTTTACTGTGCCATGGTATATAGAGTCATAATAAACATGGCTAAACTATCCTTGTTTCTGCAGTTGTAGTTTTTGTTTTATAAAATAAAATAAAAATTGTTTCTGTGACTAAATAATGCCTTTACCTCACTGGGACATTTGTACAGTATGATCTTTTTTTTATATATTGTAAACCCCCCTTGCAAACTATCAAGCGTATGGATGCAAATGTGTACATTTTAGGAAAAACATAGAGCTTGATTTGATTTCAAGTGAATCAAATTCACCATAACTGATAGTATGTCAACTTAAAAATACTAAATACTGAAATTTATTTAAAAGGTACATCGGCAATCATTAGCATCAGCAGTTCTTTGGTAATTTCAATTGAATTTCAATTCAGTTTATTTATATAGGGCCAAATTCACAACACATGTCATCTCAAGGCACTTTACAGTTCAACCAGATCATCCAGTCAAATTGATACAAAGTTTTCTATCTAAGGAAAACCAGTTGATTGCATCGACTCAAATACAATCCCTCACACTAAGCATGCTTGTAGCGACAGTGGAGAGGAAAAACTCCCTTTTAACAGGAAGAAACCTCCAGCAGAACCAGGCTCAGTGTGAGCGGCCATCTGCTGAGGCCGACTGGGGTTCAAGGAGACAGAAGCAGAGACACAAAAAGCAGCTGTAAAAGGCGGCCCCATTACGGAAACACACAGCAAGGCAGACGAGCTCCAAGCCAGCTCCCATGTCAGAGGACGAAGAGAGCACATCCACTCAGTCACGGTCAGAGAAACAGGACCTCACTGGAAAACAGGCCGATCTCCAGCATCTATAAACATTGACCTACAGTATAGATGCTTATCTATGGTATTTGCAGCTAGAACAGCTTCAACTTTTCTGGGAAGGCTGTCCAAAAGGTTTAGGAGTGTTTATGGTCATTTTTGGACATTTTTCCAAAGGCGCATTTGTGAGGTCACACACTGATGTTGGACAACAACGCGTTGCTCTTAATCTCCACTCTAATTCATCCCAAAGGTGTTTTATCTGGTTTAGGTCAGGACTCTGTGCAGGCCAGTCAAGTTCTCCCAAACCAGAATCAACCATCCATGTCTTTGTGGACCTTGATTTGTACTCAGTCATGCTCAGTCATACTTGAAGAGGAAGGAGCAAGCTCCAAACTGTTCCCATAGAGTTGAGAGGATGAACTGGTCCAAAATATCTGGGTATGCTGAAGCATTCAGAGTTAAAAGTGTTGTTTTATTTTTGGTTTTTATTGATTGTCTGTGAATAAAAGATTAGCCTCTGGAACGTTGTTAATATCTGCTCCAGGTTCATAGGAGTTTAGCTGAGAGACCTAGGTTTCTCTGGAAAATCCGGCCGCGACGAAAGGCTAAACATGTTTATGAGACATTCTGACGACATTCCTGGTCAGGAATTATGTCTAATGCCCGCAGGACGACGCTACCTTGTGCCCCCTAGGAAACCTAACAGCTGTATTTAGCTTTTATTCCTTCTGCCATCTGGTTTTTGAATAATGCTGACAGCACTAACTAGACATGGGCCAGGCATTTTAAACCATAGTCCCTGCCTGGTCCATGTACTGTGGTCTCTGTATTTGCTTCTTTTTGGTGGTGTTCAAATGCGAGATGATTGTTATTGACAGCGTTTCTGAATGCTTGACTGATTGTTGTCTTCTGCCCTGTTTGTTATGACTGTTAGGCTAAAACTGAATTAAATAAAGTAGTTTGATTTGATTTGTATTTCATTAGAAAAGTGGAAAAAGTTTAAAAATATTTTTTCATGGTCTTAACACCCAAGAAACCTGGCATTTTAACTGGATTTGTATACCTCTGAAATCCACTGTATCAGTAAACACTGGGCATGGGCAGGTATGACATTTCCCGCGTTTAATACAATTCTACATTTATTTATTAATGAGAATTTAGCTTTGACTCTTGAAAGTCAGCCATAAATAATCGCAGTTTTTACTTTTACATAGTGGTTTAGATTTTTTTATATGGCCATATTTTTTTAGAAAAACATTACTCTAATCACAATAAATTCTTTGGTTACTTAATAGCAATTTCAAGGAGTTGCCTGCCTGTCTTGTAAACTAGCTCACTATAGACGCTTAAAAAGAATATAAATATTAAAAATGAGAGTGAGAGATGCAGTAGAGCTCTGAACCAGAGAGAAGAGGGGAAACACTAATTCAAAAATCACTCACTCCACAACTTCCTCTTATAGTTTTATAAAATTAGTTGAAGCATCTTAGAACACTTTGGAATCTAACAAGGAAGCTTTCTCAATTCAAAATGTCAGAAGTAGCTTTTGAGTTCCAGGCTTATAGAGTAGCCCAAACAAAAATTTTGTTTTGGCTTAGAAAACATGCAAATTGAACTGAAAAAACCCCAACATATTCTCATTATCAGTTCGTATGAAATCGTACGAAAAGTTATGCACAGTATTTCGTACGTTTTTGACGTTTTTCCTCATAAAAAAAGATCAGTGCGCATGCGCAACAAGACAGACGAAAAAAGCAGATCCGCGGACAGACGTAAAACTGGGAAAAACAGTGCAATAATTACTTCTTCATGTCTCTAACTACGTTGCTTGCTGTTTTGTATCTTAGGGTTAGGGTTAATTGTATGTTAAATACTATGTTATTGAATGGTGAGTAAGATGCGCATGCGCAAGGATATCTTGTCTCGAGGCAAGACGTAAAAATACAACAAACTACCACGAAAAAAACGTTGAAAACGTACATAACTTTTCGTACGATTTCATACGAACTGATAATGAGAATACACTGAAAAAACAGGTCCACCCCTTAGTAATCACTCTGCCTACCAAACCATAGCGTGAGACCAGCCGGCCCATGCCTAGCATAGTGTCAATACATTTCTCTCTCATAAACATGACACTGTTTCATCATACTATGAGTTTATTAATATATTCCATCCTCCCCCTTCCTCTCTCATCTTCATCCTTCCTATGACATTTCTTCACCTATGCATCAACCTCTCCTTTATCCTCATCCTCTATTTCTCACTGTTATTTTATCCTCCTGGTGCTGGTCTATCTTTTACGTGTGGGCAGACATAAATGAGTGTGAGCGACTCCCTCAGCCCTGTGCCCATCAGTGCATCAACACTCCTGGTAGCTTCAAGTGCACTTGCCCCCCAGGGCGCCACCTGCTGGGAGATGGCAAGTCCTGCGCTGGGCTGGAACGTCTACCCAGCTACGAAAGTTACTCATATGGCTACCGCACGTCTCAGTCCTCTCCTGAACAAAGACCGAGCCAGCGGCTGTACCACAGCTTTGCTTCTCACAGCTACAACTCCTATACTGCCACCACAAGCAGGCGCTACATGAACCGTAATCGGAGGGAGGCTCACAAAAACCCCTCGAGGCTTGATATCCACACTTGTAAGGAAGGTTTTGAGTCCAGGGGTGGCATCTGTCTAGGTAACTATGTAGAAATATGAAGTGAATTTAGTGCTATTATTGTTGAAACTAGAGAACTTGTTTTCTAAATTGAAATAAAAAAAAAATGCAATCGAAAAAGGACATTTTGGAAAAAATTTTAATAAAAAAAGCTTTCAGCACACCTTTGCTGTTTACTAAGATTTAGTTTTCTCTTATTTTTTAATGTATTTTTTACATTTATTTCAATTTTTTGCCAAAATAATTTTTTCAATTAGTTTTATTTATAGATTTTATATTAAAAAAAAATTTCATAGTTTTATAGAGATTATATTTTTTACAAATCAGATTCTACGGTGTGAGACAGGTGCAAACAAGCTGCAAATGAGGAAAAATAGCTGCAAAGCTGAGTAACACAACCTGCAAAACATGCAAGGACACAGAAAATAAATGCAACAAAAAAAAATGCAAATGTGGAGCAATGACAAAATGAGCTGCAAACTCATGTATGATGCAAACTGCAAACAGACAAACATGTAAACAAAAAATGTTTAATCACTAAAAATAGAAGCAATCATCCTACAATCAACAAAACAAATAAGAAATAAAATATCCTAAAACTAAACGCTGCAATCGCAGAAAGAAAATTATGCTAATAGTAAAAACAGAAGCAAAGTTGCACCAGAAAATGGAACTGCTCCAGACCTCTATTATCGTGTGTTGCAGCTCAGTTCTGCTTGCTGTGCTTTTGCAGCTCGTTTCTTTTTTGTTTGCAGCTTTTTTTTTGTTGCATTTGCTTTTTTGCCTTTGGTGTTTTGTAGTGTGCTTTACACATTTTTGCAGCTTGGTTCGTCGTCTGCTGCATTTCCACCTTTTGGCCATTGTAACATTCTCTTAACTTCAAGTTCAATACAAACACTCGCTCTTGACTTCCACATTGCCCATTACAGTGCTGTTGCTAACCTTCATGCAGACCAATAGAAATACAAATGTGATCTTTAAGATGCAATTTGAAAAGATTAGAAATTAGAAATTTGGCAAAAGCATCTATAAAACAGGTAATTTTGAAAGAAAAAGATAAAAGAAAATGTGAAAAATAACAACACTATTGGATTTTTAAAACACTGAGAAAACAGCAAAGTTACTCTCAAAACCTTTTTCAATTTTTGAAACATTTTTCAATGTTTCTCATCTCGATTTCATTCTTTTAAATTTAAATTAAAAAAATGTGTTCCTTGCTTGCAGCAATACTGGAACAGAATTCGCTCCATATAAATTTGGCAAATCTGACATGAAGCAAAAGAGTTAACAAACAATCTTCCTTCTTGTTGCAGCTTAATACTTATAACTTGTCATGAACAAGTAAGGAGACATGGTTTCATGTTACTTTATGAACCAACAGATATCAATGAGTGTGAAGTGAGGGACACGTGCCAGCATGAGTGTGTGAACACCCCAGGGAGCCACCGGTGTATCTGTCCTGCTGGTTACCACCTGATGACTAATGGGAAGACATGTCAAGGTGAGGCTTGATCTCTAATCTCTCCAACAATGCAGCAGCCTCACTCTGCAGCTCATTTCAAAGCTATTTGTATGTTTTGCTGCTCAGCCAACAAAACCTTAGGAGAAAACGGATCCTCTTGTGACGCGCTGTTTGCTAAATCCACAGATATAGATGAGTGCCTGGAGCAGAACATTCACTGTGGGGCAAATCGGATGTGCTTCAACACAAGAGGAAGTTACCAGTGCATCGACACACCCTGTCCTCCAAACTATCAGAGGGATCGAGACACAGGGTAAACATTCACAGCAATGGTTTAAACCCATCGAGTAACTGTAGAAGAATGTAAAAAAATAGTTTTCATAAATGTCTGCTGGTGCCTATCTCCAGCTTTCAATGGGCGAGAGGCGGGGTCCACCCTGGACAGGTCGCCAGTCTATCACAGGGCAACACAGAGACGAACAAGACAAACAACCATTCACACACAAGGAGAATTTAGAGAAGCAAAGTAACCTAACAGTCATGTTTTTGGACTGTGGGAGGAAGCCGGAGTACCCGGAGAGAACCCACACATGCACAGGGAGAACATGCAAACTCCATGCAGAAAGACCCCGGGCCGGAAATAGAAACTTTCTTGCTGCAAAGCAGCAGTGCTACCCACTGATAAAGGGAACGTTTTTAACAAATCTTCCTGTGACTGAAGATACTCTATCATTGTCCGACAGTCTGATAAAGAGGGTTCTTAATGTTGAGTGCGATTACGCCTTATTAGAGAGCATTAGTGAACAAGAAGCATCACAATGATGAAGGATTGCCAGGTCAGGGATGTGATGGTGGATTTTTTGACATAGATGAAGGTGGAGTGTTTGAAGCATGAGGGAACCCAAAATAAGTCTAGAGACTTTAAGATCACAGTAAAGATGGGCGCTAGTTGGTCATCACAGGTTTTAAGGCATAGGTGGAGACATTGTCAGGTATTAAGAGTTTTCCAGGTATTCCCTCAGAGTTTCCTTACATTCTGGAAGGGGGTTCCTCCACACTTTTCAGATTTTATAGTTAGAAAACACTGTGGATCCCTATAATAAACAAGTTTAATCTAGAAAGAGAACAATGTTTTTCATCACTGTATGAGCCTACTGTTATAGGTGTTGCACCAATACCGATACCAGTATCGGGCGGGTTTCCGATCCAGCACTAAAAGTGTGATATTGGTATCAGCGAGTACCAACACATAGCGCACCAATACCATTTTGAGAGCCAAAAGTTTATTCAACTATTGTCACCCATTCCAGGTAGGCAATAAAAAGTTCTACTAGATTTACTTTGTTTTAGTCTTTTTCCTGCTTCCCAAAGGTAGGCAGCAGCTTGACAAAGCTATGATGGCAATTATTGTACCTCCAAGTAGTATGCAGATCTTCATATATACACACACACATCAATTTTAAGCAGATGGTATCGACATTGACCAATAATGCACAGCCAGGTATCGGGTATCAATATCAGGGGTCAACACTAACTGTTACTCACAGCAACTATAAAATCTAATTATCTTATACTGAGCATCTAAGCAAATATTGTGATTTTCACCTTGTAGATTCTGCTTGAAGAGCTGCCTACCAAACGACCTGGAGTGTGCGCTGAGCCCATACGCGTTAGAATACAAGCTGCTGTCTCTTCCCTTCGGCATCGCAGCCAACCAGGACCTCATCCGGTTGGTGGCCTACACACAGGACGGCGTGATGCACCCCAGGACCAGCTTCCTGGTGGTGGACGAGGACGCCTCCTTACCCTTCGCCCTGCGAGACGAAAACATGAAGGGTGTTTTGTTCACCACCAGACCTCTAAGAGAGCCCCACACGTACCGCATGAAGGTACGAGCGCTCTCCTACAGCGAGGACGGCGCCGTGGAGTACCAGACAACCTTCATCGTATACATCGCCGTCTCTGCCTACCCTTACTGAGAACACTTTAAATGACATGAGATGAAGGTTGGCGGTTAAACCTCAGCTTGTGGATCAGTGTGGCGGGAGTGAGATGACGTTGTTTCTGGACATGTTGATCCATCAGTATGCAGACTGGTGGACAGACTGATGTTGCTTTTAGGACAGTGAGTGCATCCAGTTCTGATGAGCTATGGATGTAAATGTAAGCGGAATATGAGAGACCGGAGAAACAGGGAC
Source organism: Cyprinodon diabolis (assembly GCA_030533445.1). Lineage (NCBI taxonomy): Eukaryota > Metazoa > Chordata > Actinopteri > Cyprinodontiformes > Cyprinodontidae > Cyprinodon > Cyprinodon diabolis. Next base: position 5,183,562 of record CM060070.1, on the reverse strand, counting down.
AAAACTGATCCATTATTTTCTGTTACCCCATTCATTCTGTATAGAATTGTTTAGCTTTTTTATATTTTGTCTTAAAATGTTCTCATTTCATTCATATTTATTTATAAGGAACAGTTTCCTCATAGTGATTATGTGATTCCACTACCCACTGCATCAGGGTTAAACAAATACAACTATCTACAACTGAACTTAAGTTACTTTAGTAGATTTGTGGTGCTAATGTTGGAAATATGAGGTTTCTGTAACATCTTCTTCTGTTTTATGGAAAATGCTCCATCAGCAGCTAGTTAGTTATCATTTTTATTTCCAGGAGTTATTACCAGGATTTATTTTATTTTAACTTGTACATAATGTTTTAACTCAAATTTTGATGCAGTAGAGCTACAAATTTTATTAGTTTTATAATTCAATTCAGTTTATTTATATAGCGCCAAATTCACAACACATGTCATCTCAAGGCACTTTACAGATCAACCAGATCATACAGTCAAATTGATAAAGTTTTCTATCTAAGGAAAATTATTGACTAAAATAATTAACAGGAATAAAATACACAGAAAGAAGAAACAGGAAATCATACCAGGAATATTAACTATTATAGGGGTATGTTTCAAATTTGAAGATTAACTTTAAAGTTTCTTTTTAAACGTTTTAAAACATGATTTTAGAAAGGGACGTCAAAATGGAGAGTGACGAATGCCACATGCAATAAATACCTTATGAAATAATTATTAAAATGTCACATTCAATTTTTAAAACTGGATATAAATATGGAATTTGTTTAATGCGTTTTAGACAAAATAGAATTATTTTTAATGATTTAAAAAATAATTTTGGGGTCAAGGGGTGGGGCCACACCGCAAAAAATTCTAATCTAAATAAGTCATTTTTTTCTTAAAATTAGTGCATTTTTTCTTAAATTAAGCAGGTGAGTGAGAGACTTTGCCAATGGAACAAGTCAGTTTACATTTAAAAAAAGAAAAACAATTGCGTTGTCTTATTTCAAGTGCATCATATCTAATTATCCCATTTTAAGAGTAAAAAATACCCATTCCATTGGCAAATCATCTTATTTACCAGCTCAAATTAAGGGTAAATACACTTAATTTAAGACATTTTTACAAATTTTTAGATCATTTTTGCAGTGCGTGAGCCGCTATCATAGAAACTTTGATGTCTGATTGGTAAAAAAAACGTATTCCTGGTTGTCTTATACTTGAAAGTCAAAGGCTGTGTCCAAAAGTCCACCCTAACCTCTAGATCTCTCCATCACTATATAGAGCAGGGAATATATAGTGGACTTTATAGTGAACTGACTGTTCGGGCAGATGATCACTATTTTTCGCTCCCCGTTGGTCATGCAGGGAGACTCTGTCTTCAATCATCATATTTAGTTACTTTAACACAATTGTTCTATGTCCTACCCTGCTAACATAAAAGAATTGTGTTAAAGTAACTAAATATGATTAAGTAAATGCCAAAAATGGTTGCATTATCTTTTTTGAGTGCACGGTGCCCAAGCCATCTGTTATTTGAATCCCATGATGCTTTGCGAGGAGAGCTCTGCTCGCAAAGCATCTGCTTGTCTGGTGATCGTTGATGATCGCTGCTTTTCAAGGTGCATTGTGGGAAATTTCGAGTCATCCACTAGACTTTCAAAATACGTCATTTATATATTTCTTGAATAAATTCTGTATTTATTTGCAGTATTAATACATTTATGACACATTTGAATATTTTTTTCATGAGTTATAATGGCGCTCATCACCCACAATACTCACCCTTAGCAGTCCAATATAATATAACCTCCAGTTACTATATAAGAAAACATATCTTTGTTGTATTTATCATTTTGGAAAAACAACATAATATTGGTTTTAATAGGGGATGTGAGAGTAAAATAGGCTTGACAATTTTACTTGGAAAAATGAATCTCATCTGCAAAAGTTTTGATATTAGACATTTTAAACATCATGTAAGAATCATCATTATAAAGCATATAAAACACTGGTTCCCTGCTTTCTGTGACAGTAAGACCCCTAAAAGGGTGGTAAAAGAAGGAGAATTAAACCTAAACACATAAAACTCCCCTTCCTGTTCTGACAATAAAGTTCATAACACTAAGATTGCAATTAGCTAAATAAAAACATCATACAGGCAATGGTTTCATTCATAAAGGGGTGTCTGACAATTGAGCCTTATGTGGAATACAGGAAAGCTTGAAAAGCTAAGTTTAATTAGGCTTTTAATGTGACCCCATTTCATAAAAAAACACCTTTCAGTGACTCATAAGAGGTTTCTGTTTTTAAAACGGTTTTAAAAATTCAGGTAAGATAAGTTTGAATTAAAAACTTAATCCTGTGGAAATTATGTGAAAATAAATGATTCCTTTTTCTGTATCTGCAACAATATGGTTTCAACTCTTTATAGATTTAGCCTTCTAGCAGGCGTCTGTCTCTCCTTCCAGCAGCCTTCATCAACTGTGGGTTTATTGTGTGAATAAGAATAAAATAGACACAAATAATCAGCAATCACACATTTTATTTTCGTTCCAAAAAAAAAAAAAATGCCCACAAAGATATAAAAGAAACATTTGAGTAAGGCAGTTAGCACATCATCTCGCTCACCTCCAGACTTCAAGAGCATCACAAGAACTACAAGAAGCAGTAGAAATCATCCGACATCTCTGGGTCTGACTCTGTTATACATTATTACTGCATTAGAAACTGTATTGGATGATTGGATGCATCATAAATTATTAAATGATTGCAGTATTCAAACATCATCCATATTCACAAGCAACAAGTGATTCATATATGTAGAAAAATGAGTAAACTGTGTTTGACATGAGGTTTAAAAAACAAAAATTCTGGGCCTGAATAGTTTTTACTGAGAGCAGCTTTTTTTTCAAAATTGTGAGTTTTTAAACCAAAACATATCCTAACATCTCGTACATCAGCCCAGATAAAAATCCCTCTACAGATTTGGCAACCGATGTAATCCACCTTATAAGGCAGATAAAACATGATCTCATGCAGTTAAATTAGTCTTGCTGTTGGATGATGATTTGTTTTTAGCAACTAATCAGTGAGGATGTTTTAAAAAAATCTGCAGCATGAACTTAACTTTATACTTGATACAAAAAAATACTGATGTTTGATTAACAAAGAAAAAAAAAGTAGAAAATACAGGTTTCACAACATAAAAAATGAGATCATGCAAACAATTTCACTCAATTAAATCCCCTCCAAGTATAAAGCAAAACTAACATCTATAATTTTACGCAAAAGCTTTCATATTGATTTAGTAAGGATTAAACTCTTGGGAAAAGTACATTGTAAAATGAAGATGAATGCTGATTATTTATTTAATTTCCAAATATGATCATATATTCTTATAGCGACATCTCCAAAAATATGGTTCCTGTAAACACGAACATTTAGCCACATGATGCCCTGTTTAGTAGCAGAGGGGAGCATATGGATGTGAGAAAACCGCAAAGTAGGATTTACTATGAGATGCATCATGGGTAATAATCCTCCCCCGAGGTGAACGCTGACCCCCATTACTCAAATTATCACCGCCATCTGAGGATTTCCTGCCTTTTTTCCCCCCACTTAGGGGTCTCTGATGCTAAAGTAACATAATGGGAACCAAAAAAATGAGATTACTGATTACTAGTTGGAGCAGAATTCCCACCAGTGTTTCTTCTCTAAAGTAGAGTGTAAACATTAGAGGGACCGCTGATCTCAGAGCGGAAAAAGGGATCAGCAAATGGATGTGGTAGGAAGGTATTTTAGCACCCTGTGAGGACTGTGGTTTAGGCTGTGAAAACTGAAATGGAAGAAATAAAGAAAAACTGTTTTAACCCACTTTTCAAGTCCCATGTTTACGTCTCACAAAAATCAGCACCTGAGTGGGTAAAACTAAAATCTGGCGTTTTCTTTTGAGCTGCGATGTCCTCTGGGACGTGAACAGTGCGGCGTGTCAGTGGTGCGGCGTGTTTTATCTCTGCTTTTACACAGTTTTCCTCGCCGTTAGTACCCTGACAATGCTGCCCACTCCTCCGGCGGCCAGAGCCTGCAAACACAGCCAGAATAAACATAAAATGAACAAACACTGAAGATATTTTATTTCAGTTGAACATAAGAAGCCAAACAAACTTTATACCTTCACTGCAAAGAGTTATAATCATCAGTTTTTCCTATGGTTATTTATGATCATGACTTAAAGGTAATTCAGTTTAGCAGAAATATTAAAGACCACATAAAGCCAATAAAAAAAATAATAATCAACAATGGATTACTTTTGCTGTGGCACACAATGAATGGGGAAGGATTGTGACTTCTAACCATAGAAGGTAAGTTGGCTTTTTAAGAGTAAAGTAGCAAACATATTATTGGAAAATTGAGTGGAAGGAAAAAACTAAGATTAATGTTTAAAAGGAACAGGAAGGATCTTAGTCTCCAGAATTATTAAGTTTGGGAGAAATAAGGTTTGGATTCATGCTGAATTCAGTGTTTCAAAGGAAATCACACAGAAATGCATTGAAAGCAGTTGTAACAGCTGTCTGCATGTGGTCGGAAAATTTAGTTTCTCTTATTTCATATATTAATTTATACTAGAAAATAAACTAGAAAAGTTTTCACTCAGCCTGTTTAACATGCAAGGCCACAAAATTCAATAATCCAGATTTTTTTCTCAAGGTTTATTCATAACATGTTACTGTTTAACCAAAGTGTCTGTAATTTGACTCTGTCGACTTTCCATTATTGTAAGTAACGCTGCCCAGGCAGAACAGGGCTGATTACTCTGCAATAAGGGCTGTATGATGAACTTTTCTCTCTTTGCAAAGATAAAAATAAAAAAAGTTAATAAGCTCAACAATTATATTTCGGTTTATAAACTAAAAAAATGTAAGTGCGCGTATCAGCATTAATGCCTCCAACGTTATCTTGTACCAAAGAAAAAACACTGTAAGAGTGTTTTTCAGGAATTTCTCATAGAAGCACTTTTGTTGTTTTTCTTAATATGTTCAAGCAAGTTGGCGTTTCTTTTTGACATTAATATTTTGCCATCAAAATATCCATATTATTTTAATGTTACAAATGTAATAAAGTCTTGTCCTGGATTCCAATAACACTATTGGCTGGAAATTTTGATTTTCAAAGTATTTTGAGGGTGCCTTGTTTTGCAAAACAAGTTTACATCGTCATAGATGAATAATGATAGTTCATTGGGTGGTTAAGTTCAAACCCCATCCACACCTCCTTTCTCTGCAAATCTCATAATTCTAAACTTCCACCATAAAAAGGGAGAATCTAAAAGAAGCCCAAAGTTGACATGAACTCGGGGATGCTGCTTTATTTGGCTCTTGCCTGTACTTTAGTCACACCCCGAAATTTATATACAGACCAGTGAGTGAGTGCTTGTTGCCATGATGCATCTTTGCTCTGCAGCTTCGCTTGTTGTAAACCAACCAATCAGAGCACAGCTCATCTAAATATTCATGATCATACCATAAAAGGAAGAAAACCTGTTGTTTCATTCTAGGGCTTTTAACCAAGTTTGCGTTAGAGCTCATTGAACAGAAAATATGCCATTTTCAGCCCAAACAATGTTACACACCCTATTAAGAGACCTTAAGGACCAGCACCAAGTAATCTTGAGAATCATTCTATGACCCCATTAAGTGTTTTGCTCAGAGACCCAGATTGTCGGCTGTGGGGATCAAACCGGGTACTTGCAACCTTCTCAGAGCACAAGCGCACTGATCTAACCTAAGAGGCCAACACTCCAAATGATCAAATATCATTTTTTCCACATTTATCAATAGATCAAAAAACTGTCCGACTTTTCAAGAACAGCAAAGACATCCTTTTCATCATGTTGTTTTAGAAAACATTTCAGGAACGGGGAATGTTTACCCTTTCGTGCCACTGCAGCAGGACTGCGCTGCTGTTCTCTGAGGGCTTCTCAAAGCCTTTGTAGATATATTTCATCAGCAGGTCTACCCCATTCTTGTCGAGTGATTGCACGGCTTTCTCGATGTCGCTGCTCTTAAAGGCACTGAGCACCTTCAGCACCAGGCCCTCAGCTCGGTCCTGATCCAAAACATGGACATTAAAAATTCAAAAGTACAACTGTAAGATTTAAATTCAATGAATAAAGTCCCACCTTGACGTTCTGATTTTTTGTATTGATAGGTGGGTTCTTCAGTACTGCATGTAACGCCTCAATGAGGTTCCCTGTGAATGGAAGGTTAAGGATGCACACACACCTAGCAGGGATCTGCAGTAAATATTAGGGATGCACGATATAATCGGCCCCCTATCGGTATCGGCCTTAAAACTGAATATCGGACATCGGCCACCCCACCGATATTTGATCAGCTTCTGAGTTTCTAAAGTCTAAAAAAATAAAAAATAATACTACTACTTCTTCTTCCTCAAAAACTTTTTTTTTACAGACTTAAAAACTTCTAAAGACGAGGGAAAAAATATTGATACATTAAAATATCCCAATATCTTCATATGCTGATATATTGCCATTTAAAAACACCATATCAATCTCTTTTACTAATGAAATATTGCTATATGTCATCGTTATGCTACGAAATCCCCCGAAAATTCACGAAATTTTGCCATATTTTTATATGTTGATATATTGACGCGGTATCGATCTATTTTACTAACAAAATCTCACAAAATTTACAAAATATCACGAGAGTTTGTAACAGAATGATAAAATTTCACGAGATTCTGAAAGTAAAATAGATCTATACCGCGTTTTTAAAAATCAATTTGATATCAGCATATGAAAATATATTTGAGTATATTATTTTTCAAAGTGTCAGAAATGGATAACAAAACTGCTATTTTCAATGACTAAGCATTTTTGTCCAGCTTTAACATCTGTATCGATATCGGTTATCGGCTACATGAGTTTTAAAATATCGGCATATCGGCCAAAATCCCAATATCGTGCATCCCTAGTAAATATTAAAGCTTAAAAATACCAATACCGAAAAATTTATTATGAAAAATAATATTTGAGTTTCCTACATCTTGTGACCTTTCATATTTTAAAGAAGCTGTTGTGGTTTACTGTATGTAAACACAAAATCCTTAAAGGATTCCCAGCCATTTAAATGGGCTCTGGCTGCCCTTCATTTAAATGTTCAGTGGCTGAGATGCTATAGCTATAAAATCAGAAGGAAATAGAAAATATGGGTTTATAGTGTTAACGCTATTTCAGCAACTATACTGAAATGATTATTATTTTCGATAATAATAGTCATTTAAATCGCAGCAAAGTTTAAAATTAAATCTAAGGCTACGTTCGCAGCCTGAAGTGACCCAAATCCGATTTTTTTCCCCATATGCAACCTGTATCTGATCTTTTCATGGCAGTCTGAAAAACACAGACCCGATTTTTTCTAATGCGACCCAGACCACTTGGCAATGTGGTCCTGAATCCAATACCAATCTGATCTTTTAAAATGCGACATATGTCTGAACGGCCAGGTTGCATTCATCTGACCTGAACGCCATTAATACTTGACAGTGGTCACTATTCTGGGTCTTGCTATGAAGAAGCAGCAAAAAAACCAAAACAAAAAAACAGCAACCATGGCAGACAATGATGCGGAGTTACGATGGTTATGTTTAACCATCTTGAAAAGATTGTGTTTTTATGGTTGGGAAAGATCGCTAGATGCGCCCCGGCACTACCATCCATGTTTACTTCCATAAACACAGAGCACACTGGCCGGTGATGTCATTGTGTCCTTATTGCGCATGTGGGACACTTAGGTTGTAGAACTGCAGTTCACAAAGAAGACCACATACAAGTCGCAAATATTTGGAAATGTGAACAGCAAAGCAAAAAAGTCTGATTTAAAAAAAAAATAAATCAGAATTGAGCATCAAGGCCTGCAGTGTGAACGTACCCCAAGACTCTGTATCAGCACTTGATCAACTGTGCAGATGCAATCAATACCTTTGGTTATAGATTATATATTTGTAATTGTTTTCATGGTGTTTAGTCCTGTTTCCCTACCTATGGGTTCAGCTTTTATTGCGTGTATCTGCTCTTATTGATCCTATTCGACATAAAATCTGGCTCAGTCCTAATCTGCTTATCTGTTTTTGTTTTTTTACTGATCAGAGCACCCTATTGAGCTAATTTACTGTTACGTTTCCTAACGGAAACGTTTATGCATGAATACTTCTAAGTTCCTCTGGTATCTCTGCTTCTGTCTCTTTGAACCCCAGTGGGCCTCAGCAGAAGGCCGCTCTCACCGAGCCTGGTTCTGCTGGAGGTTTCTTCCTCATTTCCTCTCCACTGTTGCTGCCTGGAAGCTCGGTGTGAGGGATTGCTCAATAGACACACTGCAAGTATCTAATTTCCCCACATGCTCATTCAGAGGAGGTAAATGCTCCAAAGTCAATGACTGGATGCAATAAACTGGTTTTTCTTAGATATAAAACTTTTAAGCAATCTGAAAGAATGAGCCGCCCCAATGGTTTTTGAATTGGTGTGATATAAAAATGAATTGAGTCCAGTTTAATTTAAGCAATTTTTATAAATAATTGGTATATATTTTTTAGTAGTACCTTTAAAGTTTTTTTTTTAATGTAAATCCTTTTAAAAGCCACGCATCCTTTGCCACATTTTGTTGGACTACCACATACAACACAAGTTTATTCTTTCATTATGGCAAAATAAAAGGAAAAAAACGTTCAGGCGAATTTTTCAGGCACCTTAAATGGGGGCCTGTTGAGCCCTGAGCAGCAATCCCTGGAATGTGACTGTCAGGCAAGTCTGGGCAGTGATTGGCCTGCTAGCAAAACAACCATCATTCAGGCACCGACACAAATTAAAACAGTCATACAGAAAAAAAAAAAAAAAGAGCGGACAAAATGAAATAATCTAATGTCATGTAAAGGATATTGTCTGATAAGGGCGTCCACTTCCGTCTCGTCAGGACCCAGCTGATTTTCTCCTCCATCCTCTTCGTCCACAAATTTGTTCTCGTCGTATTCATCCACGTCCACTCGCCGAAAGCGTGCCGACACTGTGTTCTTCGACATGTTCGATGCTGTTTAAATGTGCAGCTCTGAATCAAAGGGAGACTATTTTGAGCTCAACTCGGCCGTTAAGATAAAAGACTTCCCTGTCTGTTTGACGCTGCTGTCATAAAGAGGAAGGCAGACGGCTCCTGACTGCTTCCTCTGTTTTCCTATGATGTGTGTATTCGCTTCACCATAGTGTCAGTACTGCCCCCTACCGGCTAAAGCAGGTGGCTCCAAGTAGACTGTAAATTTGACGCTAGAGGGCGCACAAACTCCAAATATGAAATGAGCAACCAGAACAAGCGATGATGCTTTGATACCACTCAAAAATGGAATTCAAATAATTGTATTTCTTCTATTTTTTGTGATAGTTATAAGTTACAAATAATAATAATAATAATAAATAATTATTATTATGTTGTGTGTGTCTTACAAAATTAAATGACATGATACATTTATTTTTTAAGTTATTGCTATAATAAAGATAATGCACTACCTATGTTATGGCGTTATTTAGGGCTACTCCACTCATTACTAACTAAAAGTAAAGCTATTTTATTATTTATTATTTTATATCTATAAGCTTATATGATAAAAAAAATAGTTGCTATAGTTTTTCCTTTTGATTAATATTATCTATCCACCCTTCAGTGTCTCAGGAAAACATACTATAAAACCGTATAAAATCAATATAAAAATGTAATTATATTGAAACAATGTCTGAGTTCTGGAAGGTGTGTTCATTTCTATGTGCTGAATGTTTGGTTTGGCCTCCTAAATGAATGCATCAATAGAGTGTTGGATGGAGGCAACTAGGTTGTGTAGCCAAGTAGCATTTATTCAAATAAGAGTAAAAGATATTTGGTTGAATTGCTACTCAAGTGCTTAATATTTAATTTTAATGTCTGAGTTATTTCTCTGATTAGAAGTTATACATCCATCCATTTTCCATCACGCTTATCCCAAGTGGGGTCACAAGGGGTGCTGGTCCCTATCACCAGCTATATGGGGGCAAGAGGCAGGATACACCCTGGACAGGTCGCCAGTCCATCATAGGGAAACACAGAGAAACCATTTATCTAAGTCTAAGTCATTCCAACACACACACACACACCTAAGGAGAATGGAGAGAAGTTAACCTAATAGTCATGTTTTTGGACTGTGGGAGAAAGCTGGAGTACCCAGAGAGAACCCATGCATGCACAGGGAGAACATGGAAACTCTATGCCGAAAGACCCTGGGCCTGGAATTAAACCCGGAACCTTCTTGTTGCCCCTGCTCCACTGAGCAGCCCGATTAGAAATTATAATCAGACAAAATAATGAAATAATATGCATATTGTGCTATCTTTAAATAATGAAATAGAAATAATGTTTAAAAAAAAGCCAACTAACTTCTTTCCAAAATTTGATTATGACGCAAGAAAAAATACAAAATTCAAATCTTTTTTTTTTTTTTTTTTTACAACATATCTGTTTAAATTAACACCTGTTATGATGTTTGAAGATAACAAACAACTTCCAGTCGTAAAATTTTGTGTGACCTTAAATCAACTTGTTCCAAGTGTCACAGCCAGGTCAGCATATAGAAAATAATGTTAAAATAAAACAAGCCTTTAGGCTTCCAAGATGTCTCACTTCACCATAAACTGAGTGTTTCTGTGCTTGTTTGGAGTAAAACTTCTTTATATTCTAAAATTTGACCCAAATAAATTTTAGCCCAATACTAACCATTGCATTTTTTTGCTGCAAATATCAGAAATTTAGTAGAATTTCCGCTGTAAATTTTACTTATTTTTCTAGCGGTACTCGTTAGTCAGTCAGTCTGTTTGCTCATAATATAATAAGAGGAACTGTAACCACAGTTATCATAATAATTTTGATGAATAAATCATACTTTACTTCTTTAGCTCTTTCCCTTACCGACTCTAATTTGCCTTTTAGCATCTCATGAAACATTTTCTGCTACTAAAAACCTCCAACATTTGAGCACAGAAGATATTTTACTCTGAGAATTAGTGTAGTGTAGATATTTAAGCTTCAGAAACGGCAAGAAGAGCTAAATGTAACCATGCAGAGACGCTGACAAACTGAGAGCGGTGTGCGGTTTTTACTTGTGCATTTCTCCTGAGATTAGTAATGTTTTTAGTGAAATAGTATCCAGATGTACTGTATGTGGTACAGTGATGAAATTCAAGAGTTCGCTGGAATGTTCCTCTATTTATCTTGCCTGTGTGTGTGTTTGCTGAGTCATTTTTTTATGTGACTACTCCATTAGTGTAGATACAGTGGAAGTTTTTAAATGTCTTATTCAAGCACCAGTGCACATGACCACTGGACAACATGATCTCACATTTCATATGATTCATGTTTTCTCTTTGAAGACGTTTTTTCACTCTGTCGGCTGTTGTCGAACTCTAAGCAAAAATTAGTTTAACTGTAATAATAAATGTCCAAAAACCTTTGCCACCTTTAGAAATCTGTGATGTTACTAGGGAAATCGAAACACTCAGGCTTCTTCTGGGAAGAGGAAGAGGGACACACCTTTGCTTTAATCATGTTTTATTATTTAAGGGCGGAATTTTAATTACCTATCCTCCCTGTCTCGACTGCTGACCCTTTGCCTCAGGAGAAAAAATTTTGTAAGCTTTTTTTTTTTCTCTGTTTCATAGTATGAGGAGTGTTACTCTCTTGACTTTTCTACAGAAGAATAAGTTGCAAAGTAAGCTGTGAATTTCTAGAGCATTTCATTTATCTCTTTCATTCAAGCGCACTGATCATTCATTGCAGCTCAGTGTGTAAGCACAGTCATGCACAAACCCTTTCCTCCCCTCCACTCCCTGCCAGTGCACCACTTAGCGTGCATTGGTCCCGAGTGTCCTCACTCTGGGCTATGTGCAGTGCCCCAACCTGTCTGCACTGTGAAAATGACTCAGAACATCAGAAGGTGAGAATGAAAGCACACCTTTTTGGTATGCATAGAGAATAAATAAAGTTTTGAAATAATGATATTTTTGTCTAATCTTTCCCCTATTATCTGAAAATCTGCTTTAAGACCACCCTGTGGCTGAATGTATCTGAAGGTGACAGGTGCTTCCATGTCAGTGTTTGGTCTGGCTCAGATGATACAATCATTCCTAATCACTTAATTAGTACTCTCACACAAGGGGAATGTCCCTCCTGAGTGATGACTTAATTGGGGAATGTAATGATTTCATGATTGCTGTGTTTGAGCAGGCCCTCCATTCAGTAGAAGCAGCGGCCGGATCCCGAGCAATCCGTAATCAGAAGGAACTCTCCAGTTATTTAAATTCATGTTACTTTTATTCTTGAAAGTGATGTGAAAAGCGTGTTATTTAACTGTTTTACTCTCTATCAGCCTATATATGAATGACCTCTCTAAGCAGCTAAACCTGTGGCTGCATGGTTGGAGATGTAATTATAAATCATTTAATGTATGCCAATTACCTAGTAATCTTTAGTCCAAGTTCAGCTGGTCTTCAGAAGCTGCTTAATGTCTGTTCAGCATATGGTGAACTTCATGACGTCAAATTCAATCCTTCAAAAAATATCATTATGATCTGTCGCACTAAAGAGGACAAAAACATAGTATTTCCAAATTTTAAACTATCTGGTATTTTATTGAACGTCTCAAATGAAGTCAAATATCTTGGTCATGTGTTGACAGACCGCCTGTCTGATGATGAGGACATTTACCGTCAGGTCCGTATAATATACGCTCAGGCAAATATCCTTGTCCGGAAGCTTGGATTCTGTTCTGATGAAGTGAAACTGAACTTGTTCAGATCATATTGCACATCGCTGTATACGGCACAATTGTGGTGCAACTTTAAAAAAGCCAGTCTTCATAAGTTGAAGGTGGCTTATAATGATGCACTAAGACTTTTGTTAAATAGGCCCAGATGGACCAGTGCCAGTGAATTGTTTGTATCTATTAGTGTCAGGACTTTTATGGCTGTTTTGAGAAAGCTTATGTATAAATGTATTTGTCGTCTAAATGAGTCTGATAATAGAATTATTTTACTGATGACCAATGTCAAATATAGTGCAGTTAAATATTTATCTGTTCTTTGGAGACTTTGGTATAATTACCTCCTGAAGGGGTAGGCACCTTCTCTGTTGTTCTTTTATTCTTTTTTTATTCTTAGTGTATCTGTTTCTTTTAATGTATATTGGACCTTGATTCTGCAATAAAATCAATCTAATCTATATTTATTAAATATATATTTATTTATATCTCTTCTTTGCAAAATAGCACAGGGGTTAGATTGGATTTAAAATTTAAGTTTGACTGTTTTCTTATGATCTTGTCCTGCATCTTTTGCAGTCCCTCTTTTTGTTTGTTTTTCAAACTGTATTTCCGTCCATTTTCCAGTCTCCCTGTTCCTGCTAAAAGGAATTGCTTCCCCACCATGATGCTCCCACCCCTATACTATTTTAATTTTATCTCTACACACACACAACTTTGCAATGATCCCATAAACTTTTGTTTTTGTTTTGGCTAACCAGATCAGACTGTCATCATTCAGTCATACAGGCCAGGATGCTCATTTATAAAACTTCTTGGTCTTAAAAGGACCTGAGACTTGGAAACGCCTGTATCCATGCAATTGCATTGATCTGTAAAAGTGCAAACAAGGTGTGAAAATGTTCGGTCCCTTAATGGAGCTTTGACCTACACTATATTGCCAAAAGTATTTGCTCACCTGCCTTGACTCACATATGAGCTTAAGTGACATCCCGTTCCTAATCCATAGGGTTCAATATGACGTCGGTCCACCCTTTGCAGCTAGAACAGCTTCAACTCTTCTGGGAAGGCTGTCCACAAGGTTTAGGAGTGTGTTTATGGGAATTTTTGACCATTCTTCCAGAAGCGCATTTGTGAGGTCGCACACTGATGTTGGACGAGAAGGCCTGGCTCTCAGTCTCCGCTCTAATTCATCCCAAAGGTGTTCTATCGGGTTGAGGTCAGGACTCTGTGCAGGCCAGTCAAGTTCATCCACACCAGACTCTGTCATCCATGTCTTTATGGACCTTGCTTTGTGCACTGGTGCACAGTCATGTTGGAAGAGGAAGGGGCCAGCTCCAAACTGTTCCCACAAAGTTGGGAGCATGGAATTGTCCAAAATGTCTTGGTATGCTGAAGCATTCAGAGTTCCTTTCACTGGAACTAAGGGGCCAAGCCCAGCTCCTGAAAAACAACCCCACACCATAATCCCCCCTCCACCAAACTTTACACTTGGCACAATGCAGTCAGACAAGTACCGTTCTCCTGGCAACCGCCAAACCCAGACCCGTCCATCAGATTGCCAGATGGAGAAGCGCGATTCGTCACTCCAGAGAACGCGTCTCCACTGCTCTAGAGTCCAGTGGCGGCGTGCTTTACACCACCGCATCCGACGCTTTGCATTGCACTTGGTTATGTATGGCTTGGATGCAGCTGCTCGACCATGGAAACCCATTCCATGAAGCTCTCTGCGCACTGTTCTTGAGCTAATCTGAAGGCCACATGAAGTTTGGAGGTCTGTAGTGATTGACTCTGCAGAAAGTTGGCGACCTCTTCGCACTATGCGCTTCAGCATCCGCTGACCCCGCTCCGTCAGTTTACGTGGCCTACCACTTCGTGGCTGAGTTGCTGTCGTTCCCAAACACTTCCATTTTCTTATAATACAGCTGACAGTTGACTGTGGAATATTTAGGAGCGAGGAAATTTCACGACTGGATTTGTTGCACAGGTGGCATCCTATCACAGTTCCACGCTGGAATTCACTGAGCTCCTGAGAGCGACCCATTCTTTCACAAATGTTTGTAAAAACAGTCTGCATGCCTAGGTGCTTGAATTTATACACCTGTGGCCATGGAAGTGATTGGAACACCTGATTCCAATAATTTGGATGGGTGAGCAAATACTTTTGGCAATATAGTGTATGTGCACTGGGTGCTACATTTTGCAGGAAGGGGAAACTGGAGGCCAAGTTGGAGAATTAAAGCAGCATTACATAATATTCTTCTCAGGCGTTCAGTTTCACTCAATATGAATCCTTAATTTGAGGTTATTGGATCCAATGCAAATTATTATTATTATTTTTTTGTCCAGCATTTTTTATTGTTATTAGGCTGTCACAAGTACAGAGCAACAAAATTAACTTCATTTAACCCATCCCCTTGGGGAGCAGTGGGCTGCCATCAAGCGGTGCCCAGAGAGCAGTATGGGGGTTAAGGGTCTTGCTCACAGACCCAGAGTGGCAGTCTGTGGGAGTGGGTCTCGAACTCAGAACCTCTGGATTCAAAGCAGGCATTAGCATGGAGGGTCTTGCCTAAGGACTGCTGTGACACCCATGCATGATGGAGCATGAGAAGCACTGCCTCTGCAGATGGACTTTGAAAATGTGAGAAATAGAAAGGAACTTGTTTTCAGAAATCACAAAGATTTCCTGGCCCACGGTGAGAGTAAGACTCTCTAGAAGCATATGTTATTAAACCAAAATGAAAAAAAGAATAATAATCATGAATGAACTTAAATACTGAAGCATGACTGTAAAAAAACATAACAGAATGTTAACAGCATCCAGAAACAAAAAGTCAGTGTCTGTAGAGGGTTATTGGGGTGGGAGGGGCTGAAAGTGTGAATCCTTTACTGTAGGTAGGAAGGATTTATTTTTCTCTCCAAGTTCTTCTTAGGATTTCCTACCAAGCACAGTTAAGTTTGAACTAATTCTTATTCGCCTACCTTGTTTTGCAGTTTAAGGTCAAGTGTGTGCTGTGGAGTGAACTTTGTTGCACTATTGTTGCAAAAAAAGAACAAGTTTCTTAAATGTAAATTTGAAAAAAAAAGACAAAAATAAAACTTTTTTTTCAACAAGTAGACCATTATGGTTGTTGCCATAAGGCTCTGATTGGTATTTCTATATAAAACTTTATTCAAAATGGTTCAGAGAGTAAAAGGGTTTACAACGGACACAAAAAGAAAGGTGAGACAGAAGGAAGGGATAAATACTAAAGGGAGAGAGAAAAGAGAAAAAGAGATGGAGACAGGAAAGAGGGAGGAGCCTAAAAAGAGAAAAAATAAAAAAGACTTTTAATATGAAAAACACTGAAGACATAAGGTAACTTCTAAACGTCTGCTTCCACACCTGCATGTCACAAGAGGGACAGAAAACAGAGGTTATAAGTAAACACTAGAAAAAAGATTCCAGAGCAGCAGGTTGGGGCTTGGCCTGTTTTTCACTGTAGTCCTGTTTCTCTGACTGTGTCAGCAATGGGTGGTGAGGTTGTTCGAGGACCCAGATGCAGAGACAAGTGAAGCAGAGATGAGTTCTGAGAGGTTTTATTGCAGACCGTAGGAATCAGAGGCAGAAATCCAGAAATCCAACTTAAAATATTAAACAAACCAAAACCATGGAGACATCAAGGGAAAAAACGAGTCTGAGGAGCCGGGGAGAGACGAGCAGAATAGACAATACAGCAACGAGAAGGAACCAGCACTGAGTGACTGCAGAGGTGGAGTATTTAAGGAGAACAGAACAAAGGATGGACTAACGAGCTGAATGAGGAGCAGGTGTGGGTGGAACTGGCAAGAGAGGATCCAAGGGGAAAGAAAACAAGCACAAGGGGGCAACAGAGAGTCCCTAAAGAATGCTAGAATATCATGGAAAATAAAAACAAAACAACTGATAACAGAAAACTCAGAGTCACAACAAATGAGAACCATAACAGACTGTGATTATCAGGATGTGCTCTCTTTCATCCTCTGACATGGGATCTGGCTCTGAGCTCATCTGTCTGGCTGCTTGTTTCCTGGAAGGGGCCGCCCGTGGAGCTGGCTGACAGTTATCTTTTGCATCTGCTTCTGTCTCCTTGGACCCCTGTCGGAAAACTTTGAACCAATCTGACTGTGTGATAATGTTGAATTGTCTCTGTGAATTGCCTTGAGTTTTGTGAATTGCACTTTATAAATACAATGAAATGATTTGAACTCAAACACTTAATTTGACAATCTACAAGCAAGTTGGATAAAAACCACTAACTCCACAAATTGTACTTAAAAGCCCACAGCTGATCCAAAACGCTGCAGCGGGAGTGCTTAAGAAAATTAGATCGATCACATTGGCTTCCTGTTACATCCAGAATAATAATCAGATATAAAGCCTGACTGTGTGATCTGGCTGAATTGTTTCTAAAGTGCTTTAAGATGACATGTGTTGTGAATTGGAACTATATAAATAAACTGAATTGAAATGAAAGCTCTAAATAATTAAGTTATAATGTCATATGAAGGATCTGATTGTTCCTTGTGTTCCTAACAAAGCACTTTGCTCTCAATCTGCAGATTTACTAGTGGTTCACAGAATTCCCTTGAAAAGGAGGCAGATATTTTAGTTATCAGGCTCCTCTTCAGTGGAACCAACTACTGGTTTTAGTCCATGAGGCAGACACCCTGTCTACTTAGAAGCCTAGGCTAAGGTTATCCTGAGCTATCTCTGAAGTTATGCTGCTATAGGTTTAGACTGCTGGAGGACATATGACCACTTTTCTTCACTTTGTTTCATTCTGTTTCTATTCTCAAATTTTGCATTCTTTATTCATTTAACATGTAAATGTATGTTTTTTTCTGCTTTTTTTGATCATAGCTTCATGTTGCCTGGTTGTGTTTAGCTGTGACACGATCTTACAGGGAGGCATCAGCAGGGCTGCTGCAATCAGGAACTTCCATTATACATTATAAGGTTGAGCCCATTTTTCAATCCGATCTGTCTCACAAAGCTATGGGCTAAACTGTGCCTAAAACTTAAAAAAATCTAAGGAGAAACAATGATTGTATGATGAACCAAAAATCATTCTCCCACTATCCAAAATGCAGATATGGGGGAATTCGGAGGAAAACCAAAAATCCAAAGCTCGCTAGCAGAAAGCTAGCAAAGAGGGATGTTTAGCAGAGATTTGTTTCAGGGTCTTTAAGTCTAACTTTTAAAACTGTACTATTAATTTGAAGGTCTTACGCTTTCTTTCATCTTACCAAATAACTAACCAAATAATTCCTCACTTCACTCAACTAGTTTCATCTGATAAAAATCTTCAAGAAAAAAAAAAAAAAACTTTCTTCCTGGAACAGATAAAGCTTTCACAATGGGGAATTCTGAGAGGTAAAAGGAAATACAACTTTTCTTTAGAAACTGTCTTGGCTGGCAATGGCTACATGCAAACCTGTAAATTCGGTTATCAGAACTCAGAGAGCTTTTTCTTTTATTTATGTTTATTATCTATTTATATTTCTTGCCCCTAACTGTTGAGTTTAAAGTAGGGGAACTGGAGTCCTAGGCCTTCAGAAAAAATACAGTAAGTGGAGAACCATCAACACATGGAGAGGTCTAGCCATCCATTTCTTTCATTTTAGTTTCATACAGAGGATGCAGACAAATAGCAGGACTTGTGGGACAGTGTGCTTTGCAGGGACAAACTAAAACAGAATCAATTAGAAACCAAAACAGAGGAAATGTTAGGCATGAAAAAAAAACTTTAGTAAAGCAACCTCATACCAAACTGGGTGCATGAAAGTGGGAGTATCATGCTTTGAGATAACTCTGCAGTGGCAGGACCTGCTCAGCTCAACAGCCACAATAAATTCATCCACATTAACATAATAAATTAAAGCAACAAAAGGAGAATCCATAATAAATTCTGTTGAGTATCAGAAGGTTCTTGAAGAAAATATGAAGCATTCTGGGAAACTATTAACAGTGAAGCTCCACTTCCTTCTGTAACCATGACAATAATAATAAAGAAAAAAATAAACTATGCTAGTAAACCTACCAGGGATTAACTAAGGATTAGGATAATTCCAAGATATTTCAGGGAAAAAGGGAAAATAATTTTGGGGTAGAGTGTCCTAACCAGTGTTGGGCACGTTACTTTGAAAAAGTAATTAGTTATAGTTACTAGTTACTTCTCCCAAAAAGTAACTGAGTTAGTAACTGAGTTACTCCACAATAAATGTAACTAGTTAGTAGTAAAAGTAACTATTGCGTTACTTTTGCGAGTGTATGAAATTAATAACTGGGGATGTCTAATTCTGAAATCCTGTGTTTGGGTTGTTATAGATACTGCAACATGTAGTTATATCTATCTATTCCATCCATCCATCCATCCATCCATCCATCCATATTTCTCTCTTTCTCCATATAGGCTAATGATCGTTCACGCTCTCCGTAGTTCCCTGTGATGCGAGAACAGGGCGGCTGTTACGCGGCTTTAGCGAGCATGCGCGTTTCCTGTCGCTTGCGCGGTGAATCGTGCCGCCGCTCTGTGCGGAGGTGCAGGGGAAACCGTATCTGATGGGGAAACGCAGCTCGATGTAACACCAGTATTTCCCTCTGGAAATTGCTGTTTTGCCGCTGGGGTCCTCCTCACTCTCCATCCTCCCCTCTCTCATGACGCACGCACGAGTCCTATCATGAAAAAAGGTTAATTGTGCGACCTGAGTAACGTGCAGTAACGGGGTGTCTGCAATTGTAACTGCGTTATAGTTACAGTAAGAGTAATCATTTTGATTACTTGTTACTAAAAAAGGTAGCGGCGTTAGTAACGCCGTTACTTTCAACGCCGTTACTCCCATCACTGGTCCTAACATATTCCTCAGTCTGTCATGAACTTCGCACTGAGTGGCTTAATTGCTGAATTCATTCACCTCTCTAAGGCTATGTTCACATTGCAGGCCTTGATGCTCAATTCTGATTTTTTTGCGAAATCTGATTTTTTGTCGTTTCTGTTCACATTTCCAAATATATGCGACTTGTATGTGACCTCCTGTGTGAACTGTGCAGTAGAGGACGCAATGACAACACAGGCCAGTGTTCTCTGTGTTTACAGAAGTTAACATGGATGGTATCTAGCGATCTTTCCAACCATAAAAACACAATTTTTTCAAGATGTTTAAACATAACCATCATAACTCTGCATTATCGTCCGCCATGGTTGCTGTTTTTTCTTGTCGCTTCTTCATAGCAAGACCCATAATAGTGACCTTTGTCGGGTATTAATGGGGTTCAGGTCGGATGAATGCGACCTGGTCGTTCAGACACAGGTCGCATTTAAAAAAAAACAGATTCTTATCCAATTAAGGAAAACATAGCCAAGTGGCCGGGGTCAGATTGGAAAAAAATGGATCTGTGTTGTTCAGACTGCCATGAAAAGATCAGATGCAAGTTGCATATGGGCCAAAAAAATCGGATTTGGGTCATTTCAGGCTGCAGTGTGAACGTAGCCTAACACTGCCCGGTTTCTCGCTACTGCTCATGTCATCTACCTGCTCCTGCCTCTATTTAAGCTGCTTGGACCCAGCCATCAGTGCCAGATTTTCTGGAGCCTTTAGTGCTGAGTTTTCCAGCATTCCTAATAGTGTCTGATTGCCTGTTCCTGACTCGTTTCTGTATTCAGACCTTTGAGCTGGCCTGTTCTATGTGGCTGACCTGTCTTCGGATACTGTTGGATTATATTGTGGAGTGAACCTGGATCTGCCTCTTGACTTCGTTCTCTGGATTATCCTGCCTTCCTTCATCTGTCTGCTGCGTTTTGTCAGCTGACTGGCTGGAATCATCCTAATTCTCTGGGGACGGACTGAACCGTCAAATCAGGTTAGTGACACACGTGTTCATAATCCTCCTCCATCAGATTATCATGGTCACTAACCATGGTTTCTCTCTTGTAGAGGTTCCTGCCTTAGATGCTCTAGCCGCAGCCACTGCAGAACTGTTCTTTAATAAATGCTTTTGAGGTTATCCCACTGTCTGTCTGGCCTGAATACTTGTCCCTCTGTTCTGAGTCATTACACAGTTTATATGCACTTTTATGGTAAACTCTTTTTTTAACAAGTGAAACTAGATTCATTTTTGGCATTTACTTTTTCAAAGGATTATTAAATAAAACAAACTTTAAAAAAAACCTGATTTTATAAAGTCTGAACTAAAGTTAAAAATCTCATAACCTGCGTTTTTTCCTCTGTTGTTACCTCAGCCAAAAAAAAGGCTTTTTAATTAGGCAGAGGATTTGAAGTAGGATGCCCATGGGGGAAAAAATCCATCGAAACAAATTATCAATCCCAAGGCCTTGAAATCCAGAAATCTAATTAAACTGCTGTACAGTGTTTTATGTAGCTGGAAACCAAATCTACAAAGTTGTCAAACCACTTAGGTACAGATTAATGCAGTGACCTGAAAGGAAACATAAGGTACTTGAACCTTTTGGTGCTACAAGTTTTCAGATGTGTTATTTCACCACGATTCTCACAGCTGTAAAATATTTGCAAAGAAAACACCAAGAGACATAAATTATCACCTTATTATTTTCCTTTAACACAAAAAACAAGTTAAGCACATCATGTCTTGCCAGTTATCATACATTTTAATAACAGGAATATAACTGTGCATGTCTCAAATAAAAAAAAACTGACCTTTCTGCTTGTTACATGTAAACATAAAAAATACCTTAACATTAAATGGCCAAACAAAAAAAAAGGTCACAACTCTTCATTGAAACTCCTGCTTTAAATGCAACCTTTAGGAGACAGAAAATTCAGAAAATATCCAAAATGTAGCAAAAACCAGAAGAAAACATTTAGGAATCAACCCTCTTTCCTTTTTTTTTCATAAGCTGATTAAAACATCTGATTACAGCAGCATTAGAAAATGGATGTTTTATTTAAAACAAGAAAAAAAAGAAACACTAAGATTACAATGTTTTTTCTTTGATATAACTTTTACTCAGTACAGTCATAGTTTTTCCAGGCATGGAATTAATTAACAAGAAATACCAACTATTGATATATTTTCATAAATATGTAGGACCAGTAAATAGTCAAAATTAGTCTAAATAATCTGTAGCTGAGAAATAAACACATCTCCAGTCCAAAAAAAACCTTAAGGGTTTTGTTGTTAAAAAGCTCCCAGAATGAAATAGTTGTAATTATTTTAAAACAGATCTAGAGTTTTCTACTCATTTCAAGCCAACCCTAGTTCCAGTCCCTTATTGCATGCGATCCATAGTGCCTTGCAAAAGTACAACACAGACCGCCATGGATTTTATTGGAATCTTATGTGATAGAGGAACACAAAGTAGTGCAAAAAACCCCAAACATTTAGATAAAGTTGAATAAGAATCTACGGAGTCCCTAAAGGGACATGGGGGAAAAAAATAAACGTTTGCGAGATCCCGCGAAACTTTTGCGAGATCCTGCAAAAGTATTGCAGGATCTCGCAAAAGTATTGCGGGATCTCGCAAAACTATTGCGAGATTCTGCAAAAGTATTGCAGGATCTTGCAAAAGTATTGCGGGATCTCGCAAAAGTATTGCGGGATCTCGCAAAAGTTCTTTTTTCCCCTCCATGTCCCTTTAGGGACTCCGTAAGAATCTATATGTATGCATAAGATGTATTCAGCATGTAATTCCAAAACCTCCGAATAACATCCTGTTTATCTGATTGGTTGAAGAGGTTATCCAATTAGAAGTGATAATGAGTGTGATGTAATCTCAATTTAAATGCAGCCGTCTCTGAAACCTGCTGAGGTTTAGAGAACACCAGTAAATGAACAGCATCATGAAGACCGATGACTATAGTGGTCAAGTTCAAGATTAAACTGTTGGCTACCAGTAAGGTTATACAAAAAAATATCCTTGCAGATCTTACAGAGCAACCTAAGAAGGCAACAGTAAATGTGCTATAGACTCCACAAAGCTGAGGCATGGGGGAAAAAATTTGTTAAAAGTAAGCCCTTTTGCAGTGTTTCTTTTATTATTAAGTATTAAATCAAGTAGGATGAATATATATACATAGTTTTTTTTGTAAAGAAACAGAAAACCTCTATGTTGGCCTGTCACATGAAATGCAAAATATACACCAAAGTTTTCAAGGTTTTCCTGCTTCAGCGCAGCCGATTTCCATTTATAGCTGATTAACAGATG
Organism: Cyprinodon diabolis; assembly: GCA_030533445.1. NCBI lineage: Eukaryota > Metazoa > Chordata > Actinopteri > Cyprinodontiformes > Cyprinodontidae > Cyprinodon > Cyprinodon diabolis. Next base: position 5,160,512 of record CM060070.1, on the reverse strand, counting down.
TGCAATAATCAGAATCATCTGTGCTGAAGACGAGAAACCTCTAAAACTTCCAGGACAGAGATCCTCAAGGACCGACTGTGGACATGCCTGATTTAGACCATCAATGATAATTATCCTAACCAGACCAAGGGAAGGTCTTAAGAATTTCTATAAGAGAGTGAGTGAATGAAATAATCCAAAATGGCCATATTTTCTTTAAAAATCACACACAGTTAAAACATAAATAAAGGAAAGACAATGATTAGCAAGGATCATACATTCCTCAATCATGATCAGGGATGCGTGATCCTCTTTATGCATCGTCACAGTTTGCTTTCAGACGGCCGAGGCTGACACGTGAGTGCGAAGAGCTTGGAAGTGAAAAACCTCTCCCCTCTGTGTGTGCAGCCTATTAGCCCCCTGCAGGCATTAGGTGTAGTGTGTTGGATTCCATGCCTCTACTGCTGCAGGTGTAGGCGTAGTGTGTAAAATTCCACCGGGTGATGTTAAGAGAGAAGGCCATCGTTCTAAAAAGATGTGATCATATTATGATCCACCCAGCCTTGGCTCCAAGGTTTAAAAAGTAAGGCATCGCAATCCCCCTGTGTCTGTATCATAAACCAAACTGGTCAGGTGTATAAACATATCTTAACCCTGACGCTGGGACCATAAAATGTCAAAAGGAAAGAAGCAAAGAGCCGTTACTATAGCTACGCATTTTTTTGTTTCCAAAATGGTGGATTTAATTTGACACTCCCTTCCGGGCAGTAGGGAGTGCTCCTGTTCCTTAGGTGGGTAAACATCCTTTAGATGTTTAAAATATCCAGAGGGGGTGCAGGTTGCGTGTTTAGGAGTTGCAATCAAACAGAAGCAAAAGTTATGAGCTTCCCATCCATGGTTTTAAACAGGATTACAAGTTAAGACAAGGGATCACATGGAGAAAAAAAATATGTAAAAGCAAAAATATTTGCTCTGAAGCCACGCATTCAGTTTAGCTATAAAAAAAAAAGGTTAACCACAATGAAGCTGCTTAATGGATTTTCGTCAGCAGAATTTAAAAGCCAAAATAGGAGCATCCCAAAGGATAAGGAATGTAAGAACTTTGGCAGGGATATGAAATGCAATAAAGATGAAGGAATAACTAAGAGCAGCAAAGGAAAATATCTCCCTAACAACATTGTGTTGTCTGAAGTCAATAAAGCTAGTGGGGTGTTAAGTAATTATCAAAAGATTTTTTTTTTCTTTCCAGAAATCCCATGTGAACATAAAACCAGACGAGAAGCCCGTGCACGGAAGTGCAATCAGAAGACTGTCACCAGTGGAGTTAAAAAAAAAAAACAGTCTTCATCAAATCTTTCTGAAGATCAGGATAGGAGTATTCTCATAAAGTTAAGTACACAACTTTAAGGTTAACTCAGCAAAACTTCAAGAAGTCTGTTCATACAAATTGTTAATCTGAACTATTTTTGCTCCTCTCCAAGGTGATTCTGGGGTTTTGAATCAGGACCCTTCTTGGAAAACTTCCTTTTAGGGATCTCGCTGAGGGAAAAGGGAAGCGAGAGGTCAGAGGGAGACTCTTTCCGCGCCACAATGCAGTCCTTGATGGCCTCTTTAATAACCTTAAAAAAAAACAAAAAAACAGAAGAATTAGATACAAATTGTGATGATGCGGAAAAACCTAAAGGAGGCAATTTTCAATACTTACAGTAAGACACAGCAATATAGACAGACAGACAGTTTCAGATGGTAATAACATCAGGTTTACATCTATTTCTTACAGGTTTTTCTATTTGTTTGTGTCTCTGCTTAACTGTTAAATCTGTTCTGTCATACTAAAAAACGTCAATTTAGTTTAAAATAACCTCAGTTAAGTAATAAGACAGGTTATGTTATATTTTTGTTCTTTGTCCTTGTTTTGTAATAATAATCACTTTTTTCTTTCATTTTGCTGCAGATGTTTCAGATTTTGTTAATTATTCTCCCTTCTTGCACTAGTGATCACTCCACTACCTGTTTATACAGCATAATCTTCAATACTTCAATGTTTTTTCAGTTCTGGTAAGATTCTAGCCATCATCTGTCTAACTGGTTTAGTTACTTATTTTCTTTATGTGCCTTTTTTAGGATTTGCAACTATTAAATAAACATCTGCTTCACTATATGTTACAGTAGGAATCCAGTTTGTGTTTTTCCGTTTTCCACCACCAGGAGGTGCCCTGTCTTCGCTGTCCCTCCCTGCACACCTGCGGCTCATTGGATCATTATCGGGAGGAGTATTTGAGCAGTGGACTGTTACTACCTCGACGCCAGAGTGTTTGTCAGTTTTGGGTACTGTAGCCAAGCCGAGCTTAGCTGAGTCTAACCTAGCTTTGTTTCTCTGAGTCTAACAAGTTTTTGTTTTTGCTCCCCAGCAGGAAGCTTCATGTGTTACTGGATTCCTGGACCTTCTCTCCCCTGGAAGGAAAAACTGAGTTCCACTGAGAAGGGGAAAACCTCCACATGCTCCGTTCAAGTACCCATTGGAAATCCGAGTGACAGTCCGCTCCGTTACTCCTCCGGGTCCAACGCCTGTCAACCTATCCGCCCTCCAACGTGTGCGCTATTCTCTGGATTTACCACACAGACAGGATTCAAGGACTAACGAGGCCCCACTCTAACTTCCGGGTTACCAGCTCACCGAGTTCCAGATCCAACTCCTGTTTTACCCCCTCAATTAACTAAGTGGTTTCTCTGCATGTGGGTCAGATTTGTTAAACCAATCATGACACTATACCTCCCTGCATTATGGATTTAGGTAAACATCAACAATGATCAAAGTGATAGGTCCAGGTCTATTTTCTAACTATACAGAAAAAGCTGGGGGAAATGTGCCAACAGAGGAAGTAAACCTTTAGGTAGATGGAACCATACTTTGCTGGTTCAAACTATTCGTTAACTGAAATACTATAACTATGTGGCCTAAGGTTGGCTCTCAGTGTAAAGAAAACATTTTTTTTTTGCAGAAAACAACGCATATATACAATAATCTTTGAT